>JAUTXW010000926.1:47500-647500 GCA_030620095.1 Kuschelorhynchus macadamiae | reverse complement strand
TAATAATTATCACTCCAAGGATGCCATTATTTTCATAACACGTCAAAAATGCAAGTTTTCTTATAGCCTGAATTAGTGTCTCGACTTAGGTAGGTACTTTCTTTACCATATCCTGCAGCAAATTGCGCATAAATCTAAACACTTATCGTATTTCCGATCGAAAAACCAGATCTTTATAGAATATATTAAGGAGTACCCATTGCGGTCCTTAATTGATAGTGATAGTTATGCCCTTTTACAGAAGATGATGTCTATTCAATGATATAAAACGTATAGAATTAGATAAGTTCGTACTTATTTTCTGAAAGATATAATATTGACTATCGATTAATCTAATTAAAGTAACTTTAAAAGGACTCAAAGGCCTCATCAAACATTAGTTTCATGCGACAAAGAAGAAGAAGAAGTAACAGAATTAGAGAACCGGGTTTGAAAAGCAGTTTTCAAGAAAAGTAAGAGTTAAAAAAATAATATATATATATATATATATATATATATATATATATATATATATATATATATATATATATATATATATATATATATATATATATGTATATATATGTATATATATATATATATATATATATATATATATATATATATATATATATATATATATATATATATATATATATATATATATATATATATATATATATATATATATATATATATATATATATATATATATATATATATATATATATATATATATATATATATATATATATATATATATATATATATATCTGGACCTATGTCTATGTAGCTTCTCAGATAAGAACACACTCTTGATTTGTTTATTATATATATTGTAAACTATTCTAAATTCTTTTATTCACAAAAACACCAAATAATATCTGCAATATTATATTAAATCAAAAAAAAGGCGAGTAATCGATGAATCTATTACATCACGTAACCGTAAGCATCAAAGCTAAACCTTGACTAACTCAACGTTCCCTACATCAATCTTATCATGAGTTCTTAGCCATATATCCAATAAAAAGTCTTGTCAAATACGCATATTCCGTCAGCATTAATCATCTTTATGATGGTGGCGTGACCTCGGCCGGATAAAGACGGAATATCGGGTTACAGTCGGCCTACCTGACAGCCTTTCACGACCCCGTGAAACATGCCTTAACTGAAACATACAAAAAAAAACAACTAAATTAGTAAACAGTAATGACACCATTAGAGGGCGAGAATACGTTATTATTCAACGTCCTCTTCGTCACTAGTCTCGCTAAGCGAAACCATCGTATAAACTTTCAACTTGTCTGAAGGACAGATGCCCGTATAAGCAGTCCTACATCGTTTGGACCCCGGTAGTTCGTTAACAACGTACCGGTCGTTATCCAGTACTTTGGTAACTACAAAGGGTCCCTTGTATCGCGGTTCAAGCTTTCTGCTCCTCCCGTCATTAGAGGTTTTATTTGCCTGAACCGACACGTGTTGGCCAACCGTAAATTTCGTAACAGGGGCATGCCGTTTATCGTAATACTCCTTCTGGCATTGCTGCCGATCAAGGATGTTCCGAGAGATTTCTTCTCTCAACGTTTCGAGATCTTGCCGTTGGTCACATGCGATCTCAGACGTCAGGAAGGAATCGTTAATTCCTCGTGGGCGGTATCCAAAGAATACCTCGTATGGTGTTTTACCAGTGGTAGAATTTACCGTAGAGTTAATTCCCCACTGCACAGCTTTTACAGCCTCGTCCCATCTTCTCTCGTCTTCTGTGGTAGCTAACATGGCGCTTAACACTGACCTGTTCATGCGCTCAACTTGGCCGTTAGCCCTTGGTGTTGCGGTTGCACAAAGAACACGCTTAATACCCATTCCTTGGCAAAAGTCCGTAAAGCTTTTGCTGGTGAAAGCGGTGCCTCGATCACAGATGATTCTTCGTGGTACTCCAAACATCTCTATGACCCGTCGATGGCACATCTGGGCGCTTACGTGACGCGGATTGGTATCCAACAGTGCACTTATTGGCTTCGTGACCCAATAAATGACAGTGGGAACACTCTATGCGTTGTTTTGGACATTTGGATTGGTAATGCCCTTTGGACTTACAGTTGTAGCACTGCACATCTCTTAATCCTTCCCGTTTCTTGTAATGAGGTGGTTGACTCTCGGAATCTAATGCTGGTTTTGATTTCGGCTTAGGATAGCGTCTTGAAACTGAAGAATGTCCCATTTGAGTTTCGGAAAACTTGTCATCACGTAACGTTGACAAGTACTCTTCATAGAGGGCCTCTGGCGTTTCGTAACGGCCAACTCTGGCTCCATTTTGCAAGGCGACATTTGTAATACCATCAATTAAACAAGACACCGCGTGCCGACCAGTTATTTGACATGTCCGGAGTAGTTCCATTTTACTAAAATAATAATTAGTCATGGTTTCGTCCCTGTGTTTCGTCCTGTTTAGCATTTTTCGAAGGACCGTCGCGTAGTCCACATGGTCTGGAAAACTTTTGGCCACTAAATTCTTCCACTCAGTCCATGTACTTGGGTAACTTGACAAGCTGTGGTACCAGTTCTTCGCCATTCCGGAAAAACGACTCTGCATTTGAGAGAGAGAGAGAGAGAGAGAGAGAGAGAGAGAGAGAGAGAGAGAGAGAGAGAGAGAGAGAGAGAGAGAGAGAGAGAGAGAGAGAGAGAGAGAGAGAGAGAGAGAGAGACACACACACACACACACACACACACACACACACACACACACACACACACACACACACACACACACACACACACACACACACACACACACACACACACACACACACACACACACACACACACACACACACACACACACACACACACACACACACACACACACACACACACACACACACACACACACACACACACACACACACACACACACACACACACACACACACACACACACACACACACACACACACACATACACGGTGATAATATCATCCCAGCTATTTAAAATTTTAATCTGGTCAATTTTGTCAAGCCACTTAGCGGCTGACAAGTTTTCATTTTCCGGATCAAACTCTGGAATACACTCGCTTCTTAAATTTATTGGTCGGTGGTCTTGACGCGAGGACCCTTGTTTAATAAGAACTTCCAATAAGTTTTCTAAACGCTCTAACCTCGATTCCACAGACGACCCGGGCGTAGACAGTTGGGACGGACCAATATTTTTTTCGACAGAGTGGTTAGGGTTAACTACTTCTTTAGAAGCACGTATATTTATGGGGGGTGTCAAGGAGCGCCTACATTGCGTAACTGTAGTACTTTTGTGACTATTGTTTTTCTTTGACTTACACCTGTTTGAAGATTTATTTTTGCTACTAATCGTCGACGTTCTACTCCTGTATCTACCTTCTGAAATACTTTCTTCTTCAGAACTGTCTGACGATGACTCACTTGACTAATGCTTTCGTTTGCCCATTTTACGTGACAATAAGCTTACCAATGCAACAATACACTAACCGACCTTCTTTTCGTAACACCCTGTACATAAAAACCTTAAACACTAATTTTGTTCACCCCACACCTGAACTGTAAACTATTCTAAATTCTTTTATTCACAAAAACACCAAATAATATCTGCAATATTATATTAAATCAAAAAAAAGGCGAGTAATCGATGAATCTATTACATCACGTAACCGTAAGCATCAAAGCTAAACCTTGACTAACTCAACGTTCCCTACATCAATCTTATCATGAGTTCTTAGCCATATATCCAATAAAAAGTCTTGTCAAATACGCATATTCCGTCAGCATTAATCATCTTTATGATGGTGGCGTGACCTCGGCCGGATAAAGACGGAATATCGGGTTACAATATATATATATATATATATATATATATATATATATATATATATATATATATATATATATATATATATATATATATATATATATATATATATATATATATATATATATATATATATATATATATATGTATATATATATAATATATATATATATATATATATATATATATATATATATATATATATATATTATATATATATATACATATATATATATATATATATATATATATATATATATATATATATATATATATATATATATATATATATATATATATATATATATATATATATATATATATATATATATATATATATATATATATATATATATATATATATATATATATATATATATATATATATCTGGACCTATGTCTATGTAGCTTCTCAGATAAGAACACACTCTTGATTTGTTTCGTCTCCTGAAAGCACTACTTTTTACACCTATACCTAACCTAACCTAACCCGATGTGTCGTAAAACACTTCGCAATACTTTACATCCCAGTGAATTTATAGTTTTAGAATCTACATTGTATTTCTTGCATGGTCAAAAGTCTTTTGACCCCCAGGTTGAATTTTTTGCATTTAATAATATCTTTTTCCATTTCTCGCGGCAAGCATCGCATTTGAACAGGCTCTTCGTATAAATTGTAGCCATTAAAATCACTAATTCATAGTGCCCTTTTACAGAAGACGCTGCAGTCTACCCACCGATACTAAATATAGAGGATTAACTAAGATGGTACTTATTTTCTAAATGATATAATATTAGCTACCGATACGTTTAATTAAAATAAGAATGTACCATATAAAGGATATGCGAGGGCATCCTTGAACTTTTGTAAAGTTTATGTTATATATCAAGAGAAATTCGTAAATCGTCAAAATGCCTGAACGGTGATACATTGTTCTCGTTAGACGCCACTAGACACGATTAAATATAAATTATTTGCTATGGTTTGTTCTGCATTTACTTCGACAGAAATTTACAGAGATCATTCCTAATGGTTGTTAGTCTTGAGCTTCTGTAACCATCTAAATTGGATTAAAATTCTTTAGCGGCTAACTTCAGACACTGACGAGTATCGACCTTCGAATGCATTTTCCTTCAGCGGCCAATTCAGACGCTTTAATATTTACATGCCGTCTTTAATTGTCGGCAAATTTTCTTTATCCGGAACTTCCCTAGTTATGAATATTTCCTTTTATTAGGAATAGTGAAGTGTGACTCAATTTAATTCGGTACATAGTCATTTAGTAACGTAAAAGGCAGTACAACTTTTCAAACATTTTTATTGGACGCCATTTTTTCCACCATATTGGGTTCCTACCAATGTTTTACCAGTTTTTACTTATGCCTCACTTGATTTTTGGCCGTAATTTAAAATAAATAGTTTAAGTAGTTTTTATATTCATACACGCCGCCATTTTGTTTCGTCTTGTAGAATTCCTACCAGTTTATCCCTATATCACTTTTAATTTTTCTGCAAAATTTAAAGTCAATTGAAGAATTTTTTTTGATTTTTTAAACATTTTATTTAGCCACCTTGATTTCATATCACAACTTTACCAGATTTTGCCTAAATCATACTTAGTGCTTGCAATAAAATATGAATTTAATCTAATAAGTAGTTTTTCATACCTAGTTGCATTCCTATGTAACATTTGATTTTTGTGCAATATTTAAAGCACATTGGATAACTAGTTTTATGTAATAACTGTGACAGACAACTGAATTGGTAAAATATGTTTTTTGGCAACTAGGGACGCTAAAAAGTGAATATGTTTAAAACCTGGGGGAGTGGTTTTTTTTTACAATTATAAACATTTTGTTCCGCCATCTTGGATCCATACCACAATTTTACCAGTTCATCTCTATACCACAATTAATTATTGCATAAAGAAAGTAAGTAGTTTTCTCAATCTGAATTTTTAAATATTTTATGAAGCCGGCATTTTATTTTGCCATCTTGGGTTGGTTCCAAAATTTTACTAGTTGTTCCTACATAGTACTAGATTTTTCTGCAAAATTTGAGGGAAATTTGATAAGCAGTTTTTTAGTAATCATTTTTTAACATTTCACTAGGCCGCTATTTTGTTTCACCATATAGGACTTTTATAAAAATGTTACCAGGTCATCCCCATACGACCCTTTCTTGTTACCTGAATCTGAAAACATCTCGGAGGGTGATTTTATTACGATTACAATACTTTCCTTTTACGAGGATTGTAAAAACTATAAGAATAAGAAGAAAACCTACTATTTTCATTATATTTTGTCATTGTATGCGGCCATAAAAAAGATTACCTAATTCCTGCATCCTTGTAAGCTTTCGTATCTTTTTATTTGCCTCGTAAGAGGGGATTATTGCAAGTAAAATAATCACCCCCCGAGATTTTTTCACACTTCACGGTTTAGCGTTCCTAAACGGTCGGTCTGTCTGTGCGCGATATATCTAAAAACTTTTTCCCAAAATTTTACACATAAAAATAAATGCGAAATAATGATGAAGTAAATTTTGATGCGAATCCAACAGGGCGGAAAAAAATAATAGCTTGTCAAAATCACTATCACCCTTTACCTGGAACTTCCCTCGTTATGAATCCACTTTGTATCAATCTGAAACTCTTTGTTTGAGAACTTGGTACCCGATATAGGTACAAAAGAGTTGCTAAAATATTGTTTAACATTTTCATGGCACAACCCTAGTAGAAAATATCACTTTTGAGATATCTTATATATATTAAAGATTAAACTATAAATGAAATATTGGTTTATCGTTTTCCTAATCGTAGATTAAGGAATCCCTCCTCTTTAATATCAAACGTATGGGCCTCATTCAAATTCTGAAAGCTCTTTATGTAAAATACTTTGTTTCTGAACTATAAATAATTCCTAAAAATATTTTTAAGCACTTTGCGTTTTTGATTTGTTAATTCAATTTTTATATAACATTTTTTTTTAAATTACTACTTGTATATTTTCATATAGGCGTTTGGTGCCTTCTGATAAATTGCATCAAAAAGAAACGATGAATTAGCCCGGAACATCCCTCAATATGAGTTCTTTTTTTTCAGGAAAAGTGTAATGTATTAGCTTCACAGTCAAAACGAAGGGAATTTTGCATATTGATTTTACCCAATTACCTGGAAGTTTTCTTGCAAGGAAGCTTTTCTTTTATCAAAAAAAAATGGAATTAGTATATTTTGTATATTTATAAATTATTAAATAACTATAAGCAGAACCCAACTAGGTCAATCTTCGCTCTTCTTGGTCAAATAAACGCTTCATAAGGAAGAAAGTTACTAATTCATGAGAAATATTTTCATATTTTTTTGTACATGAAAATGCTGTTTAGTTATAAGTAAAATAAAATTAAATTACAAAACTTGACCCAACACCGAATATTTATCTAGGAGGTGAAGTTAAGGGAAAAATAAATATTATCTACCAATACGATGTGTAAAATTAGTGTGAAAAAAATTAAGTTATAATTTTGTAACCTTAATATCTTTAAAATGTACGTGAAGTGGGTATGATATTTAGGTAAACAAATATTTTCTTACTAAAAAAAACTTTTACCAAAATATGGAAATATTTCACTACAATAAAATGTAAACATAGTTATATGATCTATAAATACATATTGCTTTAAAGGTAAGGTTTTAAACAAAAGAACTAAAAGGAAATCGACAATAAAAACCAGGCTATATAAAGACTGTAATATTAAGAGCATATTTAGATAATTACACCATCAGGGCATTTTCTAATGATTAATACATTAAGCCATTACCCATGCGTTTATTATAGACTATATCAATTTCTTATAAGTCATGGTGGTAGAAATATGTACAGAAATAGCACAAGATTGTTCGTTTAATATTCGTAGCAGTGGGTAAGGTTTACTGTCGATCGAAACAAATGTAAATTGCTTCTGGAACATTCAATTATTTCTAAAAGAAACATTGTTTTCAACTACAACATTTTTGGAACCTTTGGATATTAGCAGAATCCTTAAGTTCAATACAATATTTTATTTTAGAAAATTTTATGAATAATGTATAAATATACAGTTTATTGCAGCAAAACTTCTAAAAAATCTTGAGTGTAGTTTTATTTATGTTACAGGAACAGTATTTTATTTTCTGTTCGCAAAAATAATGAGGCTCTCACAATATTAGCATTCAGCAAACCTGAACATTATGGTAATATACTGCTTCCTTCCATTCAAATCTTGAATATATTTTTGATTTATGAATATCCGCCGAACGTTTATTGAGAAATAAATATTATTGTTGTAAGGAATAATGCCTTCGAAATACTTACGAAATTTACATTTAGTGTATTTTATTGTTTATAAGCTAACATCATAGAGCTTCATAAACATCAATTCTATTTTGATTATTTATTTATTATGCCAATATAAATTATTTGTAAATGAATCCGATGATTGCATTTGACCATTGCGATCTTATAAATTTACGGTATTAAATCAATAAATGTAACCCTAAATGTTAATTCAAAATATAAATAGGGGATTCAAGTTGAGGTGTTTTTTAAGCATATGAGAATGTCTGAAAAGTCTTATATCGTCAGTGATGATTCAGCTAAAAAGTTTATCATGTAACTGCTTCATAATGTACCAAGAATTTTGGCATGAGTTTTTTTTGATGTTTATATTTTTATTATTACTTAAATTATTAGTCGTTTGACGTTAATTTTTTCTGTCAAATTGAATTCCAGATCAAACTTTTACCAATTCCTCTCCATATTTGGTTTTTGTAATCAATAAATTTGCTGTTTTTAAACTATTTTGACGAAACTTTTTAGTATTTTCGCAGCGCAAAAGTAATAACAATATAGACAAATGAAAAATATTGTTTAAGAAGTAAACCAATCTGCCTACCATAGTTTTAGACACATATTTTTTTAACAAAAAATAGTTAAATCGTGATTTACCTTAACTTTTAACACATGCGGAATAGCGAGTTTAATATTTTCACCCTTCATAGGCTCGTTATCAAGCCGCGCTTTAAAAGAAAAACATTTCTAAGGATCTGATTGAAAGCTGAAGTTTTTTAATATATTTAACATGCACAGATTATCCAGATTTCGATGGTTTTACCGAGTATGTGGATTATTTGGAAATATATAGGGTTGCTGTTTTCACATCACTGTGCTACTTTTTTGTAAAACCAAATATACCGAAATTAAAATTTTCATAGCCCGCTTTGTTTCTAAAATACAGAAATTGAAAATGTTGTATTTTGGGACCCCCCTCTTATCTTGGTTATCGTTTAAATTATCAAAAAAGTAAAAAGTAATACTAAAGTAGTTTTTTGCCTAGAAGTGTATTTTTATTTTGGCTGTGGGTAGTCATTTTTATGATATGACCCAAAGTTAGTTATTTTAAATACGGCACCCCATATATTTTTAAATATTTTGTTTTTGTTTTATAAAAGCTTTTTAAAAATATATAACACTCTATATTTATTTTCAATATTAAGTCCAATATTAGCTCCTTTTTAAAACGAAAGCAGTTCTGACATAAACTGCTAATAAATAGCAAACGTCTTTGCTGTATTTTTTCTCGATTTGAGTTAAAACGTTTTAATAACATTAGACTTCTCAACTATAGTAGACAATGCAATATTTGAAATTTATGAAAAATAAAACATACTCGTCACTTATGTCCAGTTCGACGAAAACGCACATGAAGCTTTGGAACTATACTAAAAAAAGGTAATATTATAGATATTTATTTTTCTCATTCTAGTTAAGTATTTAAAATACCTATGTTATCCTTGTAGATATCCAGAAAGAAGGTAACCGGATTAAAGAATTTTTTTGACAATAAAATAAAATTTAATTGAACATGGCTCGTTTGTCAATGAGCTGGCTTCGGTCGAAGCAATTCCAACTAATTCTTGTCGAAAAATGGAAGCTTCTATCACGTTATTAAATCTAGGGTTCAAACAATTAAAAAACAACACAAGTTAAAACCATATACATTTCATTTGGTACAAAACTTACATCCTTGTGACGCCGAATAGAGTATTCCAGTTGGTACATAGCGGGACATGGTCATTAATTTTGAAAAAATTGTTATAAGGTCCGATGAGGCGCATTTCCCAGTTTTGATATATGCAGCATAATGATAGGGTTTGGTCCCAGGAAAATAAGCATGTTATATTTCCACTTGAAAGATAAGGCAGGTTCGGATTTATTGTTTCATGCTTCATTCTTGGAAACAAAAGCGTCTATAAAATCTATGAAGGCACCCTTACTCCAATTAAATACTTAGAGATTCTAGAAACTTTCCATGCCACTGGGTTGAAACCAGTGGACCTGTAAAACGATTACCTACTTCACCCGACTTATCGGTTCTTTATAGCTTTTTGTGGGGATACCTTCAAAATAGAATTTATACTAGACAATATCAAACAATAGAAAAGTTGGAAACTGCTACTGAATAGGCTTTCAGAGAGTTACAGCGACGGCCATTTATTATTTGGAATGCATTGAGGTGAATAGACACTATGTGCGATACTCTAAGATATGGCGGCCACTAATTTGAAAAATATTTATAAAAAAAATAATACTTTTAGACTCATTTTTATGTGTTTCATTATTTTTAATTTGTGTTAGATGTTTAGCTTTTTAATTTAATTAGTAGGTACTGTAATAGTTGTAGGTAGTTGTAAATAATTAAAGTAGCTAATAAGTAGGTATTAAAGTGTGAAAATTCAAATCCGTCAGGGCCTACTAGGATTTTTTTAATATAAAGTGCTAATATTGCGCTTAATACTGGAAATAGACATAGAGTATTATTTGTATGTAAAAAGCTTTTCAAAAACAAAAACAGAATATTTAAAATATATAGGGTGTCCCATTCAAAAAAAACCTTAATTTGGGTCATATCCATAATGCACAACTGGATTCTACGTAAAAAATAATCTTAAAACCACCTTTTACTTTTTTCATAAGTTCATAATATTACTAAATACGAGGGGGGTCTCAAAATGCAACATTTGCAATTTCACCCTGTATCTTAGAAACATAGCAGGCTATGTACATTTTAATTACGGCATCTTTTGGTCCATAAAAAAGTAGCATAGCGATGTAAAAACCGCAACCTTGTGTCATCCCAGATAACCGAGATACCCCGTAAAACCATCGAAATTTAGACACCATGTACAGTGCGATCAATTTATCTTGATGACATTTTTACCTGCCATAGCTCTTTTAGTTTTAAAGTTAGGCTTATGAACCAAAAAACAAATTGTAAGGTTGCTTTACAAGTTTTTTTCTAATAACCAAAAAAAACAAAAGACAGTAGTTTTACGAAATATTAGCATAGGTTATATTTTTAAATAGGACACACCCCATATATTTTTTACTATTTGGATAACATATTATATTCTGAATTCATTGTTATATCACGGGTTCAAGAATCAGGCGTGACAAAGATACAATCTAATCAGAAAATGGAGAAAAAACTACCGAAAGTCATTTTCCATAAGAAATGTGAGAGGTCCTTAATATATAATAATGTAACATCTCTAGAAAATACCAATTATGATGTATAACCAAGGTAGGAACATATATCAGACTTTGACTAATTTACATTTGGTAAACCTAGGTTTGTCGGCTAACACAGTAGACAAAGTCCGAAGTAGTAAATAATTTCCGACTGAAACTAAATCGCAGGCAATATGCAATTTTCTTAGGTAGTGGCCGGCTAAGTGTATCTGAGGCCCAGGGCAATCATTTATTTTAGGGCCTCGTTTTTTATAAGATCGCCATTATTTTTTACGGAGAGGAAGCCTAACAAGCAATACAAAAATACCAAAGATATGATAAAAAATTTGTATAATTCATTTATCTCTGAAAATACTTAAATATAATAATAATAAGAAAAAAATATTCAGCTTTTTTTTTTAATACGTAAATGGTTTGATACACCAAAAGTTAAATAAAGTTATTATTAAGACATTGATTTTTCATAAGTTTCGTTGGTGGAACAATTGTCCAACTTCGTCTATATTCTCAAATTTCTGTGCTGGGCATATTTTGAAGGCACATTAACATATAAATATAGCTATTATTTTCAAAACAACACTTTACAAGGATTCTAATGCTTCCACCAAGTTGCCATCCATAATTGGCTGCAAATGGTAGGGTTATCTAACTGCTGGTTTCAAAGCTACTAACGTGGTTGACATATTCTCATTAACATATTGTTTTTGAAGATCCATCACCGGTAGTTTATTTATTTTCAACCTCTTTAAAAATTAAATCATCTATTAGTTCAGCTATTCTCAAGAAAGCTAACAATTCGATCCTAGATGAAGAAGTTTTTAATTTTTTTTTTCGATTTGCCTTTAGAGCATTGAATCTTTGAAGAATGGTCGCCTTCAATTGCCCTAAAGCGTCACAGAATGGTCTCACACGTACCTTATGATTTTTACGTTAAAAAGAAAAACTTTTATAGGAGCTTTGGATATCCCCTCCTTCCCAAAAAGTTCGGCTTTTTTTGGAAAGCAGAAGACTTGAACTGAAAATTTTAATGGATTGCAAACGTAACATGATAGTGAACATGTTGCAATTTAGGGGAGAAGATCTTCCCCTTAATCCTATTGAATTTAATAAGCACTTTTTTGTGCAGTCTGTGCAATACTTTATATGATCATTTTACATTTTCATCTACTTTATTTGGAATATTTTTATAGGTATGACGCAAGGGTGGAACCCTCCTATTCAACCCTCTATCAAAACCGATAATTTAGGGATTTTTTCCTAGATTTTGACGTATCGCACATCATTAAATTACTCAGTTATACACAGGACCAAAATCTGATATATTGAACACTGGGGATTAATATTATACAGTTATTTAGAGTTTTATTGGTAAGGGGCGAAGTAAATGCAGGAGAGATTAGTAAAAATAGGAGTACATCATATAGTTGTGACAAAACTTTTATTTGAATGTCAACCGATTTTTGCTTACTTGTTTACTATCTATTTTATATTGCCTCTTTAAAATTTTCAATGGAAGTATTATCTATGAATAGAAATAGAGAAAAAGTAATACGTTTTTAGCTTTAATAATTGAATTGCAATATGTCAAGCATTTTTTCTGAATTCAGCAATTTATTTCTGTCTTTAGAGCAACATTTTCGTATTCCGGAGCCGTACAAAACTGAATACCTGCAATGATTAGCAGCTCCTAATAAGTATCAATTTTCTGATATCAAAAATACCTCTAAGAAAACAATTCGATTGTCGACGTTACGTTTCTATTATGACAACTTGATAAAACATTTTTACTGAGCTAATCGATTCTAATATCACAATCTTCGAATACATATTTATCAAATGACTAGGATTTTATATTATTTTATTTATTCCAAATTAGATCCCCTTTAATCGACGACTTTTCTTAGATAGACTTAAGTTTGACTGAGCATTGGACTTTGCCCATAACAGGATACTCCTGTGGTGTGGAAACAAGTTAAAAGCATCCAAAAAGTTTTCCTTTTGGTACATATAATTTTAAACTTTTGTTAGCTCTGCTAGGACATAACATATTAGCTCATACTAACATTTTCTGACCTATATTAGAATAAAAGCCGCATTACATGAAAGAAATACGTTCTTTAACAAAAAAGTATGCATTTGAAGAGCCAAAAAAAATTATACAAACATAACAGTTTCAAAATTAACGCATATTGACATAATGTAGTTAAAGCAAAAAAAAATAACCCGGTTTTGTAATGATTTGTAAAGTTTTAGCAAAAGCTCTAAAGACAAAAATTTGCTTTAGAACTTCATAGCCATACCGATACCTGTTGTATCTCCATAATTTCATGAAAGAAAAAACATGTAAGTAAACCTAGTATCATATCGTGTTCAATGCAAAACAGTTCTGTTGCATAACATATTATCATGACACTTTCGTTGGTAAACATAACGCAGCGTGCCTATTGGCAACTATCGGCTTTAAACAATTTATTTAATGCCTTGTGAGCAGGCAAGGCGTCAATGACACCGCAACACAATGGCCAAGAAACCGGAAGTTAGAGTACGTGACGCTGCGGCGTCGACTAAGAAGAGCCAATAGTACCGGACGTTCCTTCGATAGGAAATACTTTAAAGTTAACAGGTGGAAGACACTTTTGTCAATGGTTTAAATAAATAACAGGCAGACAGTTAATTATTTGAATACCATCAGTGAATACATAATTTTTATGTACAGCATATTAATATATTAATAAACTCATAGTAGGAGACCGTTTTTTTGTTATATCAACTTGGCCAAACATTTATTAAGTAGTGTATTTCCATCTTTTCTTTATTTCTAGAGAAAATGTATCGACAAACCAAACATAACATTACTACTGACAAAGTGGAACATAAATGGTGTGTGTAAACTTTTGAAAAAACTTGTTACAACTTTTCAGTTGACGGTTTATTTATTCCCCATTTTTTAAATTTATTGTCAGATTGAATATTTTTTTATGATTAGACTTAAATTAATAAATCATGATTAAAAAAGTATCAACGGACAATGTAAATCATCATATTACGCAAGGAGTCGGCCAACAGACTGCGTAAGTTGTAGCCTAATTTTTTTAGATTCTGGAATAAGATTCTATTTTGTCAAGGATATCAAATAATCATACCCTACAACAAACCGTCGTTTTTAAAATTTAGTAACATTTTTCTAAACATTTTCGATGTTTATGTTTTATTACCCAGGATTTTTGAATGAGGCAATATACATTATTTCGACAAAGTAAAATCATTGTTTTTTGGCAGTTTTGTGACAATTGACCGAATATCACTAAGATTACTGAATTTACTCACGGTTTCCGCTACCGTGTGTGCCAATATATGCAAAAAAAATCACATTTTCATTTTTTAAATACCTGTTTTATGTGTTAAAAAATGTCTGTTACATATTTTTAGATATATAGGTTATAGAAAAATATAGAGAATATTAATGAGATTCAATTGTTTTTTTTTCACAGGGTGACCGGAAAATGTTCGTACTACTTTTCGAGTTAGTAGTAGTAAGATGGGGGGAACAAGCCCTGCAACTAGGCTTAAGATGCCCTTCTCGCTAACCCCGGTTCCACCCACCTCACTCCACTTCTCTACGAAGCCGACGCGTCTTTCTAATGACGGAAAGCATCTTTCCCCAGTCGTGATGTTGTTATTCTTCCTTGTAGTGGGACTCAACGCCGAAAGTATTTCAGCGTAGTATTGCCCACCACACATGCCAACAAGATTATAGGGATCCTTCTCCTCTGCTCCACAGTTAGGACAAATGTTGTCTGCTAAACCCAGCTGGTACATGTGCTTGTTTAGTTTACAGTGTCCTACCAATTGCCAACTAGGTCCCCAATAACCTGTCGATTCCTTGACATCAACCAAGTTGCCTTAGATCCACATGGGTTGGGTAGCATTTCTTTTGCCTGTCTACAGTAGTTCGTCCTTGACCAATTATTCTTTATCTTTTTCTAGGCCTATCTATTCAGGATCTGCCAGCAGTATTGTTTACTTATAACCAGACAGGATTCTCGGCCCGAAAATTGGTGTGTCGATTCACTTCTATGAACTCATCCGCTTTCTCGTTGCCTTCGACACCACTATGCCCAGGAACTCATTTTAATCTCACCACCTTTGTCGTTGCTAGCTCACTTAGTAAATCTCTGCATTCCTGAACTAGAGTTGAGCTCATCCTGGGCATACCGATAGCTTTAAGTGCCGCCTGACTGTCTAAGTAAATGCAGATTTCATTCTTCGCTCACTTTCGAGCAATATATGGGATATTTTCCTTCCCATAAGGCTTTTATTGTGTTATGTTTTTTATCACAAACTATAATATTTTATATCTTTGCTTATCTTAAAGTTGCTGATAAGTTATAATTGTTTCCAAATCCAGCTTATAATATAAAAACATGTAAGATGGACGTATAATGTCACTAAATGTGCAATGAGATAAATATTTATTAAAATATTTTAAAAAAGTAAAATAGCAGTTTTGTTGCTATGATATAAGGCTTTATTATGTTACTTATGCTTCTCCTCTAAATATGCAAAATATTTTTTGCGAGCGTTTAAAAAAAACTTATCTTTTTCTTGGCCCTACAATAAAAAAAATGAATCACATTGATTTTGAGTATTTCGTTCTATAATCTATATATCTGTAAATATATTTCAAAAGTTCTATTAAATAATAATAATAAATAAAAAAGTTAATAAACATTTTAAAATGTGGACATTTTTTTCCCATCATGTAGAATAAAATAAATACAGCTGTCAACATACAGGGCATATTTACCATCTGCAATTATGCCACTACACATTGTTTTCCAAAATAATTGATACGGAAAAACCAACTTCGTTTATACAGGGTGTCCCAGGATAGGTGTTAGAAGAGGACAAATGGTCCAACAATTTTTGAGTTGCTAACTCATCTTTTGAAATCAACTCCTGCGTGATCCAAAACGACACTGTATAAAATGTTACTCAAACTAATTTTATGCAAGGCGTGTCAACCTCACCTGTGATCAAGGTTTACCTTCATTTTAAATGGGACTTAATCCTTCCAGCCACAAACAAATTAAAATTCAAAATAACAAAAATACACTATATTTGAGATATGGGCATAAAAATTAGTGATAAACAACTTTTTCTAATTAAATTTGCCGTTATTTGTTCAAATATAGGTACATTATTTGAACAGATACTTTGACAGCATTTAATTTTGATTTCATATCAAATTTGTATCAGTTTTTATTAAGTTATCAAGAAGCTCTCACGTTTGACTGAAGCTTAGAGAGGTGTTAAGCTAAAAAGTTTTGCCCAGTAGGGTAAATTACTTACTAAGTTATATTGAAATTTCAAATGCAAATTTCATTAAAAGGGAAAGAAGTTTTGGAAAGCACGAAGAAGGAATCTAGTGAAGTGAATTATGATGTTTAATTATTCGGGATAAAATACTGCTTATAATATTTGGAAGATTTTAGAAACCACAGTTAAGAAGACAGGTATTGCAATGAAGTTGAAAAAGTCAAAGTCAACTCATCCATTTTTTTTTCTGATTTCAGACACCTATAATTTATTACTTCAATACTTTGAAAAGAGCTCAAAGAGAATTCCGGAATAAAATTTTGTGATGAAAACTATTTTATATTAATAAAAAGTTAGAGTGGCGTGTATACTATCTGCGTTTAGTTCAAAACTAAGAGATGCTTTTGTTCATATTATCCTTCGCATCAAGTGAATGTATGATTATTTCCCAGGACTATATATTTTTTAAATTGTTACATAATTCGGGTCACCTTTACTCTTACGAAAATTAAATAAATATATCAGATTATTGATTTTTTCCATAACCATAGCACATAAAATGCAACTTTAAGTTCAACTATTTTGATTTTTGCAATAATTATATTTATGTTTTAAAGTGAAAAAGAATTTAATGACAGATATTATCAATTACTTTACATGACTCTATTTATAATTTAGTTTTCTAATTGAAGAACACCATCCTTAATTATAGACTCCTACTAATAACAGCAAACGTTATATAAGAGTCAGATAAAAAATAATTAGCAGTAATAATTCAACGGCATGGAATACGGATTTAAGTAATGCATTTTACTTAACGGAGTGATTTAAAAAGTAAAAGCCAATAACCATTAGGTTTTAATAGATACTTAGCTTTTCATTAGGTATTCGCTTAATAACAGTTGGTTTCATCCTCGGTTTCATCTTCCAAATCAAAGAAAGTAATGCTAGGAATTAATATTATTGAAGCTTCGTCGTTGAATGAGTAACTCAAATAATTTACATGTCTTACAATGTGAATCGTAAACTGGAAAATGATATCGGCATCTGATTTATTTTTAAGAGATTTGCGGTTGTTATTCCTTTGTCCCAACATAATATTTTTATAAACAAACAAAAAACGTCTTAGGTAAGCAAATAAAATTTTATATACCAATTATTTAATAATTTAATATGTAAAAACATGCATAAATGTTTATATACAGCATGGGCCAAACTGGATGACACTTTTTCTAGACATAAGTATCTTGTTTATGAGCTGAGAGATATTTGTGAATTTTTGTTGTTTTTTTAAATGCACATAAACTTGGTCGCGTTGCATAAATTACCAAGCAAAAATAATATAAGGTAAATAATGATAACGCTGTTATCATCGACATCTCTGTACCCTATTCGAACAATATTTTAACTTATACATTAAATCTTGAGGTTGATGATGGATAAAGCAATACTTACGTATTGATAAATATTCATTTTTGTATGGAAAAGGTCCAGTGATTTTATATTCTAGAGACACTGTAATTTTTAAGTTAGCTCACAATGATTAAGTTAATATCTTTACCATGGGCGTTTTAAACGGGATAAGTATCCATTACTTGAAGGATAAGCTGAACAAGAATTTTAGTAATCATTTCACGGAATACCGTTTCTTTGTCTGAATTTTACACCCGTGAATCTTGACTTTCCTTATTTTTAGTGGACTTAGCACGATGGCACATTTTTTTTTCTAAAGCAGATAACAAGATAAATACTATATGTCTGGGACTTACACAAAAAAAATATTTATATACTACAGGAAATTATCCTGAAAAAAAAATGTTTTGTATGGTTCGAATTAATTAAAAATGCTTTTTTTAAAAGAAATATCATGTAATTTTCATTTCTAACAAAAATGCCTGGGTATCTCATTGGTAAGAGAGCTTGCCCTCCGTGGGTTAAGACTTAAGCTTAGTGGACATTTTTTAAGAAAAGCACTCACTGGACATCGCCAACGCCCAGAAAACTACGGCACTCTAAGAAGAAAAAGTAAAAATTAAGTTCTACAAAGTTTCTCATGGCACTCACTGGCCACCGCCAACGCCCGAAGAAGAAGAAGACGTAAAAAGTATGATGTGCAAAAATGACTCATTTCTTTTAAATTCATGAAAATACAGTATATTCACATAAGATCAAACCACACGTAGCTCATGCAGGTCTTAATATAACGTCATAATTTGCTGCGGTATACATGGTGTAGTTAAACACAGGCATTTTCATTACTTATGCCCCCGCAAATCGTTAAGTGCACAAAGAGAATAAGGAAATGGTCACTTATATACGTTTCAACTTTCAATCAAACATCTTGAGCTGTCTTGTTGCATTGTGGCTTGCGGTTTTTCTAGGTCTTGTATGGGTACAAGCATTACTTATATTCTTAATAAATAATGTCCTGTATGAAGATTGAGCCATTGGATTTGAACATGATGATAAATTAAAATGGAAACAATATGTAAAGATAACTACATAAAATCCTGTTGTCCTCTTTAATTTGCCTAAATACAAGTGATTTAATGTAAAATAAATCGATTAGATAAATATTTATTAAACTTAAATTGCTAAAAAAAGGTATAAGTGTTTTATTAAACATTAAATACCGAGTCATAACAAGGATACTATAATCCCGGTACCAGTTCTGCAATATCGCAGAGATATTTTTGATCTCATCAGGTTGCCCTCGACGACCCCCATGTAGGGCAAAGGTTTTTGTGTAGCTTCGTCCTCAATCAGAGGCTGCTTGATAATGTCATTGATCATTCTGTGGCGAGAAAAACGACTGGCGATTGTTAAAAGATAAACAAGAGTTTCTTCAAGGTAAGTTGTATCTAGAATAGAAGAAAATAAGCAGTGTGTGAACTAAGTGGGATTCAATGAACAAATGAACCGAAAAAATATTCCATCGGCAAAAACAACCACTACCGAATCAGAAACAGCCATGCTTGCAAGGTTCCTATAATTTAAGACTAACTCTCAATGCAATATTCCGTGCCGCTAGGTGGAATCACACAGGATTAGCACCAGGTTCATCATTTTAGCCGTCGAACACTTGGATGTAAAGCTAATCAAAATAAAGCTGGCCCCAAAAGATCTACTTATTGAACTCATCTTTAAGATAAAATAATTTAATCTCCAAAAGATAGGAAGAGGGATTTTTGCATATTTGAAGCATTATAAAAATCCAGTTTATAACTTTGTTAGTAGTATAAAGAATAGATATATACTATCACATGTATCTTCAGCACCGCATTTTGTTCCAAAACCTAATTTTATGGACTGAAACATATTTCATAGTGATTTATAGTTCCAATAAAAAAATATTTCAGCAGTCAATCTACGTAAGTACTATAGCAATTGGGCAGATTCTACAGTCTTTTTTGTTTGGTGTATATAGGGATGTTCTAAATAAAAGGAGAACAATTTCTTTTAGAATCCATGCCATTAATAAAATGAATTAGAACACACCAAGACTGTCGCTATTAAATATTTTATGTGTTGCGTCTTCAGTGAGTCAATTCTAACAGGTTCGAAAAAGTAAAAGGTTGATTTATTTAGTCTAATCTTTGTGGTTTTGGTTAAACCTATGCACCTAAAACTTAATGAAACCAATATTACATCTACTTATTTTGATATGTCAGGAGTTCTGCGAGTTACCTATTGTGTAATATTGGGATTAATATGCCCAAAAATAATTTATAAGGAGTGTATACATGGTGAGAGCCTAACGAAACTCGACTTAGGTCACATAATCACTTATTTTTTTAATTGCTGCAGAGGATATATGAGGGGCCCAATGAAGCCTAGGCTTTGTAGCTCTAACAAGCTACATTTTTTCGAATAATGCAAAGGATCAAGCAGGGATCTAAAAAATTAGAACTGCTTTGATATTTTGCAGTGAATTACCTGCGAGTTTGAATTCTGCCTAGCTTAATAAAGATGAATCATATCAAAAAAGTACAAAAATGTATGTCAAGATATGGTTTAAATTTTTGGTATAGGAAGTTTCTAAAACAGGTAATTTAATGCTAAACAAGACGAAATTTTCAAATAACGAATTTTTATAAATATTCACTATTAATTTTCTGAAAATTTACATCTATTACGAAAAAACTTTAATAACCTTTTATTTGAAAGCTCTTTAATGTAACTGTCTCAAAAATTTTAGTTATTTTTTTTTGTTTTGGAAACTATATGTTTGCTTCTTACCCTGTATATCAAGTCATATGTTTTATGAATAAATATTTTTTAAATGTAAGCTAAACTTCTTATATGCAATAACTTCTTTTGCTAAAATCAGAAACCAAACAGGTTTCTATTTGTTAACTAAAATTGAACAGGCTTTGATGAAGGAAAGTAATTAACAATAAATTGAATTCCAAAAGATAAGCGTGACATTTTGGATTTTTTTGGATACTTACTAATCTAAACAATTTTGCGTTTTAAAAAGAAAAGTGCGTATAAATCAATATTTGAAGTTTTATTTCAAGTTATTATCTAACATGATAATTTGCAAGAATGTTATATGAAATGACCCTTAATAACCAGCCATCACCGACTATCGAAACAGCATTTCCATAAAATAGATAGTAAAATCATATATCAGTGTTTCAATAATTATTATAAGTCTACAGGTATAAGAAATAAGAAATGACATAAGACATTTTGGTTTAATCAGAACAATATTTCTTCAAGTGGTACGTCATTGACTATCCTCAGGAGTTCCAAGGGAATATCCTAAACCTAAACGTACCAAAAATACAATCAATAACTTTACACCACCCGAAATATTAAAAAAATAACGGATTATGTGCAAATAACAAAACGTTGAGGTTTGGGTAGGGACAACTCCCATCGCTCCTTAAAAATTAAAAAATGCATTTGGGGTAACCCCAACAAAATCTTTAAATATTTAAATTCTGTGTCGGTTCCAGGTTTATCTTCATTTTTAATACATCATTTCGTATAACTTATATTACTAGCTTTAAAAAAGTAAAGTGCAAATTCCGAAATCCCGTTTTGTATTTAATACTCATTCCATTAAAATCCTAAACCTAAAATAAATATATTGCATATTTTAAAGAGCATTCTTTATTCTTTTGCTCTTAACTTTTAATTGAAAGTCAATACTGAAATGTTAAAAAATTAGAATATTTCGCTTTACTTAACCACCTATTTCCATATAATATGTTGAATAAATAAAAGCAAACACTATAGCTAAGGTTATAATCTTCTAAATTAGTTGACAAGTAATTACAGTTCCCACAGGGAAAATGACTATCTCACATTAGTTGTTAAAAAGCAAAAAAGATTTAATATTGATTATCTTGTACATTCTTATGCTAACACCTAATCATAACTGTAACAAAACTTATCCTTTTAGCAACAGATATCGTGAGTTCATCTCATAAAACTAATAGAGCAATCATTACTAGAGCAACAGTTTATTCCAGTTACAGTTCTTATTTTTCAGTCACTGTTAAGGTCACTCCTCAAGAATATTCATGATGGAAGAGGAACGAATTGTAACGTTTCAAAACGAAATTGTTTTAGCCCAAAGTCGTGTTTTCGCGTTTTTCTTTTTTACTTTATCGAGATAGATGATCGAAACTTGCGTCTTCTAATGATTGTTTTGCTCAAGGGCCTTTTCAGTGCATCTAATCAATTGTTTGTGTTTCCTGAACTTACTAGGTTATATGCTGAGTTTGTTATGACTGCCAGCAAAGGAAGTGTTTTAAAAAATGTGGTTGGCTCTACTGAAATGGTTGCTTACTAAAGTACATTTTTTTATGTCTTTCTCTGTTTCGTAAAACATTATTTTATTAGGCAGATGATTTTATATTGATTAATGCCTTATTAATCTCTTAATATTTTTATAAAAATAATAATACGAAGAAATATGAAAAAATCATTTAGAGCTACGGTGACCATAAAGTTACGTAGAAATAATTGCATATACTTACAAATTTAAGCTGGATTTATATAGGAAATAAAATAAAATCAAAGTGGGAATTGAAACGATAGTTAAAATAAGATATAGGGGAGGCCAAATAGCATGCCAACGTCAATCATTTACTTGCCTTGATTAAAAATTAGATATGCTTTTAGACACACGCATTATCTATACAAAAGTCTTATGGGAAGACTGCATATCTAACTCTTATTTAATTTTCATTTATTTTATTTTCTGTATAATGAGGTATAATTATTTTATAAAGTTTAATAAAACTCCACATACACATTTTTTTATTAGAAATATTGGCAAATAACATTTTTTGTGTTCTCAATTTCACATAGCTGTTTTGATTGATTCAGGCAAAATTATTATTAAAATAAATAAAATCGTTATTAAATATTTAACATATTAAATAGTTAAAGATGGTTTGGCCAGTTCAGAAGTTCTAAGAATCTGTTAAATACAAATGCTAAACAGTGCCGGATTAAGCACTTATTATTTCGTAGATGAGTGGGGGGAAAACGTGCTGGAAAAATAAACTGAAGAAAAAATAATGGGTAATCCTAGCTCTTTCTAGTATTTACCATATCAAAACTATGAAAGTTATTGTAGAATGCCTTTATTACTCAGTAAGTGAATTTTTAGCGTCTACGCTATATTTAAATAAGTTTTTTAATCTCCCATATATATTCGTCCTTTAGTTTTACTCGTAAAAGAGAAGTACTGAAATCTTGAAAAAATCATGTGCTGAGATTTTTTCAAATCTTTACGTATCAAAATCTCTAGACGCCGAAAAACATATTTTCTCGATTCCGTCGGTCTATCGGTCTGTATGTCTGTCTGTCTGTCTGTATAGCTATCTGGCTGTTCACGACATAGCTAAAAAACTACTTAGCCTATTAACTTCAAATTTTGGTCAAAAATCGAGGGTCACATGTGGATGATCTGGTACGAATAAAATATGGCGAAACAAAATGGCGGCCTAATGCAATGTTAAATCCGATCTTATGCAGATTTTGAGGTATAGAGATGAACTGGTAAAATTTTGGTATGAATTCTAGATGGCGCAACAAAATATCGGTCAAATAAAAATTTTTTATCGTGAAAAAAATCACCCTCGCAGGTTCTACATATCTTCGCGTTTTAGCGACCCTAGATGCCAAAAAAAAGATCTTTTCAATTCTGTCGATTAATATTAAGGGTCATATGGGGATGGCTCACTAATATTCTAATATTTTGGTAAAAATCCAGTATGGCGGAACACAATGGACCATCCCGAAAAGCTACTTATTACATTCATTTTAAAATTTTTGCAGATATTATAAATGGTAAAACTGTGGTACGAATTCAAGATGACAAAACAAAATGGCGGGCAAATAAGACATTTAAAAAATCAACATAAGAAATCTTCTTATTTATTTGACTTCAAATTTTGCAGAAAAATTAAATGTAATATAAGGAAAAACTGGTACGAATTCAACATGACGAAACAAAATGGCGGTCTTAAAAATTCGTTGTAGAAACTACTTATTTAATTTATTCTAAATTTTGCCCAAAAATCAAGTGTGGCATAGGTAGAGACTCGTAAAATATTGGCCCGAATCCAATATGGTGGAACAAATTAGCACCCAATAAAATTATTTGAAAAGGCAGTATATATGTGTTAGTAAATGACTATGTGCGGTATTAAATTGGGCCACACTGCTCTATTCCTGATACAGGGAAACCTTAATAAAGAGGAAAGGTATTTATAATATATGTTTTTAGTGGTTATTGTAATTTGTTATTTTGTTCTTTGAAACGTGCATAGAATATAACGTTCGGATTTCAAACCTCACCTAAATAGTTTTTTTTACAAGCTAGACCAGCAATAACGTAGCCCCAAGTGGGAAGATACCCTCAAGGTTTCGATAAATTGTTGAGCAAGTTAACTTATGTTTAATGATTCTTTTCAGACCCTCGATCATTCAACTTTTTTCTGTTAAGTTTGATAATGTTGGTTTATCCCTCGTTTAAGTAGATAATTTTATATTGATTAATACCTTATTAATCTCTTCATATTTTTAAAAAAATAATTAGAAGTGTAAGGAAATCGTTCAGAGCTAAGCTGGTTTTATATAAGGAATAAAATAAAATCAAAAGAGGAAAAGAAACGACACTTAAAATAAGAAATAATCCCCCATCAATCATTTACTTGCATTGATCAAAAATCAGATATGTATATTTAACTCTTATTTAATTTTCATTTTATTTTAGTTTCTATATAATGCAGTATAAGTATTTCATAAAGTTTCTATTACGTGAAAGGTAATGTTTGTTATGAAAGATAAAATTAAATAAATGTCTTAATACAACTCTTCATACAAATTTTTTTCTGAAAAATTATGATGGACCAAATTGGCGCCCAATAAAATTATTTGAAAAGACAGTATATATGTGTTATGGGAAACATTAATTACGAGGAAAGTTCCGAATTTTTTGTAATATATGTTTTAATTTGTTCTTTTTGTCCTTCGAAACGTGCATAGAGTATAACTTTCGGAATTCAAACCTTACCTAAATAGTTTTTTTTTTAAAGCTAGACCATCAGTAACGTAATTACAAGTGGGAAGATACACTCAAGGTTTTGCTAGATTGTTAAGAAAGTTAACTTATGTTTAATTAATTTTTTCAGACTCTCTATCATTCAACTTCTTTCTGATAAGTTTGATAATGTTGGTTTATCCCTCGTCTAAACCTAATGTTTCCGTTACTACTGAAATTATATTTCTTAAAATATAAATATCATATCAGCATAGTATATCTTGAATATTAATTTGAATTTGTAAAAACACATAAATTATACAAAGTACTCTTTTAGCAATTGGTTTCTATTATATGTTACGTATATAAAGTAGTTTTCCGTGACTTTTTCTCACCAAACCTTCATCCTTAATAGGCTAATAAGAAGATACCTAATGATATAATAAAGCAACAAATTAGCCTATTCTCCTATTCCTGCCCGAAATTATATGTTGCAGATAATGGGGAAAATATCAAATAACATCGTGCCCTAGATACTGAGATAGTATAAATCTTTACATATGATTGGTCTCATTATGTTAACTGTTCAACTGCTATAAATTAAGTTCTAAACTTTGCAAACTGTGAATTATCTAAATCTTTAATACTACATTAGGAATGTTAAAGAGTAGATCTGGCAAGATTAATGCTAGATAGTGGTGTGCATTAATCCCGCCACTTTAAGACTTAATGGTACTGCATTGTATTGGCAGATTTCAAATTCTAAATTAGAAATCTCAAACACAAGAAGTATGTAAAGCTAGTCCAATACAAAGATGTCAAAAAATCACTCAATTTTTTACATGTACAAATCATGTTTACCAAGTTTATTTCACGTCTTACTCAAAAAAGGCGTCATAAGGACTGGATGATGTTTTCAAAAAATGCGTCAGCGGAATCTTGTGCTTATGCAGTTATTTTTAGCGGCCAGCAAACTCATTATTGTAGATCTTATTCACAACTTTAACGTCGAAAGATGTAATAGTATATACAAAGTAGGACAATGTCTATATGCAGAATGATGTTGTGGGATCTAACGAAACGTTCTATATCGCAATGGATTAAAAATATAAAAAATTAAGTAGTTTGCCATTTTTCATTTTAAGTTTATACTTAACGATGTATGTATACTTTACCAAACAATTAAATAATAGAGAAATGTGTGCTGGAAAATAAAAATGGGCCCAAGTGAACTTCTTGCACCAAGAAACATAGAAATCTTGCTAGGTCACCACCAATTTTATTATTATAAAATATATTTACAGCTATAGAAAAATTTGTCGTTAAAATACTTCAAACGGTTCGCTAGACTGAATAAAAAAAGTTGGAATAACGTTTTTAATTTATTTTACACGGTGTATACGATTTTTTTTTAATTCCTTAAAGGAAGTACTTATCAATTTAATAACTAGTATGCTGTGCAGCGGAGTACAATTTCAGACCTTTGAGTCAATAGCCTTGGCAATCAAAATAAATGAATCTTAAAAGATATAGAAAAATTATTATTATCCCAACCAACGCAGAGCGATACGGTTTATTCTTCCGCAATATGCAAGATGTGTATTATTTCAAGTAGGACTTAGGCCCATGCAGCGAAGATAATGGTTTTTTCTGTTACGCAATACCATGAAACTACGACTGACTTAATACTTAATAAAAAAAATGAATGAAAGGTAAACGAACATTGGGAATTGATTGAAAGGTCCGTTTTGATGATGCATTAAAATTAATTGAAATTTATTTCAGAGTTGGCAATAGGCTAGAAAGGGTCTAACATATACAATAACACATATTTTGTTTTTTTATCGCTTTTAAAATATCCATTATTTTTCATGTAGCTCTTGAAGGGTTTATCTAAATATCTAAATAGCTTGTACATTTGTTCATTGCAGCAGTAATACCACCGAGCTCAGACTGTGATCATGCAGTTTTTATTATTTTGTTCAAGGGCAAAGTATTTAAGATTTTAGACAGCCTCTATCTTTTAAAATTGTAAACAGGTACCAACTTATGAATCTTTGCTTTGCTAGCTCCTGAGGCCATTTTATGGGTATTTATTGTATTATTTTATGGCTTTGCTAAAAGAACATCAAATAGTATGTCAAGTCTATACACCTCTGTTCGGGCCGCTCCTGTATCATGATCAATGTAAAGTAGACTTAAAATTAAACACCTGAAGATGAAAATAGCTGACTGCGGATGATAATTTGAATTAAACATTTCTTTTAGGCCTGGAATGGTGATTAATGTGATTATTCTTGCAGATAAGGGTTTTCGCAGTTACGTATATCAAAGTTTTGTGTGGCCTTATCCTAAATGCTTTATTCTAGCAGTTGTAGTCTGATCAACTTTTCTTTTCGAGAGTCAAGTTTTTTCTCTGTCCACCAGACTATAGACACCTATATGACTTTTTTACTACATTATAGAACTCGTGAAAAATGTGAGAGTTTTACTCCTTTCTATACTTGCCATGCATTTGCATCAATCCGAGGTTATTTTCACCCCAAATACTTAATATCTTAACCTTACTTTTTTCTAGAGTGCAAAATCCGTGTCGTTTGATTATTCTTCTCACTGTTGGTATAAAGCCAAAGAATTCTTTAATAAACTTTGTGTTAAAATAAGCAGATTGTTCGCTATCTGAATCCCTTTATATCTCTATCTCCATTTAAGGATGCCGATCTGGAGGGCTTAACAAACTTTGTTTGTTTGTTAGATACCTTCTTTGCGAAAGTTTATGCAGATCTTTCTAACCAGGCCCAAGAGCCAGGTGGATTCTCCGACTAACTTTATATCTCTATAATTTCCGCCAATTAGCCCTCTATACCCTTTTACTACTTTTTAAAAAGGAAAATCGAACGTTGCTTTAAAAAATGGTTATAAATGTATTATTCATCTAGTTTTTTTCAACTGTACTATTAAAATACTAAATACTGCCTACATATACACTATGATTTACTTTTCATAAGTACACCCTGTATCCCCAGAATTATACATCTGATTCGATTCAAATTTTAATGCTAGGTGTACATCCAAAATATGATTATTTTACCACAACTTTCACATTGACAGCATTTAAAAAATACTATTTTAAAGAAAGTTTGATCTTGATTGAAAAAAGCCTTTACCAAATTTTGATAAAACATTGCCCGCAAGCTATTTGCACTGGTTTTCGAAGATACAAACTTTCAATAAATGCATTTTTTTATTTCAAAGGGAAAATTCTGGTAAACCATTACGCTTATCGAAAAACAAAATGTTTTTACAAACACAATAGTTAAGTATATCCTAGAGCCCATTTTTTTCCTAACATCAATAAATATACTAAAAATTTAAAATATTGTTTTTTGATAAAGCAATGATTTACGAAAGTTATGCCTTTGAAATTGAAAAAAGAATGTATTTTTGAAAGATAATAAACTAATTTGAATATCTCATAAGTTTCTTGTTTGTCTCCGCAGTATTCTTGTATCGTGAATGTGACACTGTTTTATTTTATATATCCAAATGTGTTATTAAAAAAATCAAGAGATAAAATACATTTTGCTCATTACGAAATAAAACGATATCACAATTTAAAATACCATTATTAACATAATTGACAACGTTTAATTTTTCAGTTCTTTTTTGTTTCTAATAATTTTTTTTTAAAAAGGTAGGATGACGTCTAATTTTTGTAAAAAGGAAATTTCTTGGTTCGCTGAAAAAATCTCCTGACTCTTTCTGTAAAATATTAACTAGGTTACTTAATAGGTACTGGATTTTGGCTTGAATATTTTTTCGGCTAGTGGAGTGCCAGGAATTGATAAAAACTATGAATATTTTAGCTAGGGTATATTATCCTTTTCGAATCACTGTTGATATTTTCTTTGTTTTATGAATCTGCTTAAAAGAGAAAACCCAAAAATAAATTGACATGTTTTCTACACCGCGAAGACTTAAACTTTGGAAAAAAACGTTTTTATCGTATCTTGTGTAAATAGATGAGTTCAAATTAAAAAACATATCTTAACAACTGCTAATTTTCCGATTGAAGAATGAATCTTCAATCAGACGCGAAACAGAAAGCTTCGTATATATATATAAATATATATATATATATATATATATATATATATATATATATATATATATATATATATATATATATAGATATATATAAATATATATATATATATATATATATATATATATATATATATATATATATATATATATATATATATATATATATATATATATATATATATATATATATATATATATATATATATATATATATATATATATATATATATTGTTGATTATTTTCTGGGGCAGAGGCATTGAGAAGTAAAACTATCATATCGACGTTTCGCTCATTATTATGTTTTTCCAGTAATGTTTTTAACCATTTTAAAATTTAAATATTAACTATATATGTTTTTACTATAGAAAATAAATATCTTGAGAGAACTCAGTATAATAAGCGAAACGTCGATATGAATTATAGTTTTACTTCTATATATATATATATATATATATATATATATATATATATATATATATATATATATATATATATATATATATATATATATATATATATATATATATATATATATATATATATAGTATTACATTTGCGCAGCAAACCGCCTTTTGTTTCTCATAGAATGCAGTTTTCACGAAATTTTTCGCTCACGTGCATCAGCCAGTGACAATGAACTCTGTAACGAGCTTTAATAATAAGTTATTGTCTAAAGGTAAAGTTAGCTAATGCCACCAAATACCTATAATTTTACTTACATCACCTATAATTCACTTCCATAGCTTTTTTCTAGCCCAAGATTTTTTTAATGAAGGTCAATGCCGAACTTTATTGGTTACTTGTTACTTTTGTGGAGTTTAGCAATCAGAATGCAGCATTGTCTTTGTCATGACTATTAAATTAAGTTTTAGTAATACTAAATTAATTATCTCGTAATTGTACAAGACTGGATCATCTTAAACCATAAGCTTTTTTTTATGTCATAAAGCATATTTCGAGGTATTTTTTTTCCTCAAAAATACAACGCTGTTGCAAAACATGCTAATAATAAATTAAATGTCGCTGAGAATACTTACATGCAGATTGAAACATACTATTTTATCTAACTTTTTATAAGATATGCAACCCTAAGTGGATTTTCACGGTGTTACAGTTTTTATAATTATACCACCGAAATATTATATATATTTTTTTTTTCACTTAATATCGAGATATTAGTAATTTGATTAGCAAACTGACTGTGTTTTCGTTTCTAGGTATGTATCTTCCTTCTATTCTATTGTAAGGTGGTAAGTTTAAGAAGCATTATATACACATGATGGTATGTATTTAAAAATATTTAATATTACGAAACAAGAGTAATAGAGAATGTATATTTACAGAGAAGAGAAATTTTCTGTTTTCAACCTACAGGGTGTTGATTATGTATATATATATATATATATATATATATATATATATATATATATATATATATATATATATATATATATATATATATATATATATATATATATATATATATATATATATGTATTCATATATATATATATATATATATATATATATATATATATATATATATATATATGTATATATATATACATATATATATATATATATATATATATATGTTGATTTTTACTCCTTCACGGATGGAAAAATACAATGTGTTTTCATTCCGGGTGTACTGTCGTTCTGAAAAGAACAGTTTTGCTGACGTTTCGCAAAATCACATTTGGCATTTTCGAAGCTTTCTTTCTCGCGTCCGAATAGAGACTGGAACACAAGAGACAGTCTCTATTCGGACGCGAGAAAGAAAGCTTCGAAAATGCCAAATGTGATTTTGGCGAAACGTCAGCAAAACTGTTCTTTTCAGAACGACAGTAGTGAACGGATGTACACCAGGAATGAAAACACATATATATATATATATATATATATATATATATATATATATATATATATATATATATATATATATATATATATATATATATATATATATATATATATATATATATATATATATAGCTATGTTTTCCGAATGTTGTTGTAGCGCCAATTCCGCTTGATTTTTGTTAGATTTGTCGATTTTGTTTTTCATACTGTTGAAAGTTACTGATATTCGCCTGTTAATTTGTCCCACGCACTTTTCGCAGTCCTGGAACGGAGTGCTGTATACTCCGTGGTTTACCAATTTCATTATATGTTTTGGGTTTCCAAGTAGTTATTTGCGGCTTGTGTATTATTTGAATGTGGTGTTTCTAAGATTCCTTTCAATTCTGTCTGTTGTGCCTTTTACATATGGTAAGACTACTTGTTGCCCTCCCACTTCATAATTTTTGGTGTTCATAGTTCTGGAACCCTCTGCTTTAATAGTCTTTTTATAGCGCGATTTGTGTAGCCATTTTTCATTAAAACACCAGATATAGCAAATAAGAAAAGGGATGGTTGGCAGAATGGAGGTGACAGCTCCGATAAGCACTGAAAGCTCAAATTTAAAAAGTTTATTTTCATATTTCTGCTATTTTTAACTTTGAGTTTAGTAAGTGGTCGACAGGTTATTATGTGTATCAAAATTTTACTAATTAAATACGGTGGTGAAACTATTAATACCGTTAATTTCAAAACCCCGTATTTTCTTGTTTTAAGTTACTGTTGATCAGATTTTAAAAAATTGTATTTCGGCTGAAAGGTCATTTTTTGCTCTTCATGGAACTCTATATTAAATAACTCAATTTGTTTTATTATACGAGGAAAAATAAAACCTATCTAAACGAGCCCATTTTTTTTTAATTTATATGACTTCGAAACATAAACCAGAGTATGGATTATTTCTTTTTTAAGCGTTTTGAATACATTTAGACCCAATGTATCCAGTCACTGTTTGAGGCACTTGTGTACGCAGTACAGGGTGTGTAAAAATTGTTATAAGATAAAATCAAGACTAGAAAAAAACTAGACCTTGAAGTTTTTCTTTTCGAAGTTTGAGATACGTATACGAGCGCTTCAAACACATGGTTCAAAAGTCACATATTAACTGCAGGGTGTGCAGAAAATATAAGGTTTAATAAAATTTGAATAAACTGGACCTTGAAGATTTTTCGAAGTTTTTGAGATACATGCACACCTGTCTACCACTCACTAAACTCGATAATCTCTACAACAGTGTCTCCAAGCCACAATATATGAATAAATACAAGATTTTTCTAAAGTTGAGGTGGCATTAAAGTTTATATTAATTGCCCCACCGCTACTTTAGCTTTTGAAAAACCCAGTATTTCTTTATTTAGTGTAACACGGAGTTACTGTGGAAGAGAGTATCCAGTTTAATGAGTAAAACAGACGTACATGTATCTCCAACACTTCGAGAAAATCGGCAAATTTGCTTTACGGGAACTTCCCTCGTTATGATTTTTTTCTTTTAATAGGAACATTTTTATCGAGCGCCATATAGGTTTAATATTTTACCAATTTCTACCTATGCCTCACTTGATTTTTGGGTATATTTTAAAATAAATTGAATAAGTAGTTTTTACATTGATTTTTTTAAGATCATCATTTTGTTTAGTCATGTTGAATTCCTATCGGTTTATCCTTATCTCACATTTAATTTTTTTGCAAAATTTAAAGTCAATTAAATAAGATTTTTTTTAAGTTAATTTTTTAAACATGTTATTTGGCTGCCATTTTGTTCCACTTTCTTGAATTCGTACCACAGTCTTACCCAGTTTGTTCTATATCACTCTTAAAGTTCTTACAAAATTTGAAATTAATGTAATAAGTAGTTTTCAGGCTGATTTTGAAAAATTTTATTAGGCAGACACTTTGTTTTGCTACCTTTTAGGTATTCGTACCAAAATGGTACTAGTTCAAAATTTTAGGTAAATTGGATTAGTCTTTTAGTAATAACTTTTTAACGTTTCACTAAGTCTCTTTTTTTTCTGCCATATTAGATTTTACCAATATAGCCCTAGGTCTAGGGATGCTAAAACCTGAAGATATATAAACCCTGGATGGGTTATTTTTTCACGTTTATAAAAGATTTTATTTGGCCACCATTTTACTCCGCTATCTTAAATTTGTCCCAAAATTTTATCAGTTCATCTCTATACCACAGTTAATTCTTGCACACAATTTGAAGTCAGTCTATTAAGTAGTTTTTTTTTCTAGCTGAAAATATTTTATTTAACCGCCATTCTATTTCGTCATTTTGAATTCATACCAAAATTTTACCAGTTAATTCGTACGCAAAATTTGAGTTAAACTGGAAAAACAGTTTTTTAGTAATAGTTTTTTTGACATTTCACTAGACCGCCATATTGGATTTTTACCAAAATGTCAATATGACTCATAATTTTTAAACAAAATTTGAAGTCAATCGGGTAAGGTAACTATTTAGCTGCGCTGTATTGCGTACACGAGTGTTCCACAGAGGGCTGTATACATTGGACCAAAGTATATCCAAAACTTCTCGTACAATAAAACAACTGATGATTTAATACAGACCCCGATGAAGAGGAAGAAACGACCTCTCAGCCGACAAAAGTTTTTTGAAATCGGTTGATTAATACCGAAAATATCGGATTTTGAAATTAACGTTATTAATAGCTAATACAATATAAGCAGTGTATAAAAACAGTATAAGCAAAAATTCTAGATATAAAAAAAATAAAATTTAAAAGTTCGGCGCCGTTAAGATGGTGCTGTAAGTATATTGCCTGGGAAATTTCAATTTGGCAGGTTTACTCATTTAAGGGATTTCATAAATTGGAATCTAAAAATTCCAACTAGAGAAATTTACTTCGTTGTACAGACCTCAAGTGAAAATGAAATAGGATACCCTCCTTAATGCCCGGTATATACCAACATCAGATTACACGCACTACTAGTGCAACTCAACAGTTCAACCCAACACACTCCCATAAAATTACCATATGCGGTGTTACAACTTTATTCGAAACCATACAAAATCTCCACGCAAGTTCAAAGAACTCCTCCCGAGCTGGGGTCATATAAGTTGATTTATAGAATCACTTCCTTGAAAATACTTTCCAACACTAAATAGCTCTTTGGGCAAAAGATCTAGAGAGAGGAAGTCATAAATATTTACAATTAATAGAGATAGTAAAATGCGCCGAGGAATCGCACATTATTATAATTGCAAAATGTTGGTGGTGTTTGATAATTTATATGTTTTCGTTTTCTAAATGTTTATACGCCAGGAAGAACCTTGCAAGGCTACTTGGGTTTAATATCCCGCAAAATAGGATATGCAAAATAGTTGTTTTTGCTTTATTTTCCTACTTTGTATCGTAATTATTCATTCACGTGCGATAAGTAGGCAGGTTTAGATTAATTTAGAAATCCTCACTTATGTAAATTTAGAAACGATTACCTTGTTACGTTTAACTCAGTGTCGGACTGGACCAGCCGGCGACAGCTGGGCACTCGTAACTCGAACTGGACTTTGGGGCTCAAAAATTATTTATATCCTAAAAAACTGGAAGAAGAACCGAGAAAAATTACATCGTTCCAAAAAAATCGAGACAACTCTTTGGTGAAGCAACCATATAGTAAAATAATCTATAATCGTACAATAAACAAATTATCTATTTATTTCATCATGCAAGAGAGTTTAGTATAAAAATGCGATGAGTTGACGCCCATTTTATTGGCAGTGAATATATATTAAATATTTTAAGTTATTTGAAAACACGATTATCAGTAGAAAGGTGTTTGAGCATGATTTAAAACTCTGCAAAGTATTTCTCCAAGATAAGAATAATATATTTCCACATAACAAAAAAAATGTACCCAGAATTGATTAAATAAAGGTTTTTTAAAAGTTTCTGGTTTTTAAAGTAATAAAGTATTATATTGTAAAATATTCTAAACTATCTCAAATGGCATAGAAAAAATATTTATTACAAATTGGTATTAGCTATTGAACTATACATATTTTGACCCTAAAACCTGCTTACTAGGAAAATATTTCTATAGCGTAAAATGAAAAGCGTTTTTATATAAGCTGCGCCAGTCCCAGGTAATTCGACACTTACGTTCGAATAAGAGAAAGCTGTAGAGACGCTCTGTAAGCTCAATTGACTAACCGCTTCTAGGTTTCTGTTCATCCATGGTATTGCAAGAACGATGGAGCAAATCCGTTGGAAGGCAATAGTAACACTACTTTCACAAAGCGTAAGCCTGCTCCTGGAGTGTTACGTCTACGGTCAGGATAAGGATTCCTCAGTTCTTCAGGACAAAGAAAAAGAAACCCTTAGATAATGTAGACTGTTCAAGCTGACTGAAGCTCAATTTAGAAGTATTACCGGGTTCCCAACCAATATATAAAAATTAAATATTTTGCTTTCTTTACATATATTCTTTTCCGGACAAGAAATTTTGACTAAAAATGCTTTTGCCGAAATCCTATGGGTTGAAGCCAGAATGCCAGAAGCGTTATACTTAGCTTGTAGAACTTTTCTACTCCAAGGAAACATCTACCTTTTCGATTGTGTAACATCGATGATCTTTGAGCATTTGAGATTTCCCTGGATACAAGCTTGCCTGATTAGGGTGCAGGACTAGAAATTGTTCACAGAAGGGTATCCTGTGACATAATCGAAAACATTTCTTCTCATATGCCGTTTTGCCGGAAAGAATTAAATATTTTTCCTTTCTCTGCATATATCCTTTGCCGGCCTAGAAATTTTGAATAAAAATGTGTGAAAAAAAAATTACGGTTGCAATTCGGTAAAAGCATGTAATGTACTTTTACCGAAATCCTATGGGTTGCAACCGGAGGTCTCCGGAAGTCCGGAGCGCCAGTAGGTGGCTCTGAGTGTTATACTTAGCCTTTAGAACTTTTCTGCTCCAATAGTCGTTTCGTGTTCGATTGTCACATCGATGATCTCTGAGCATTTGAGATCTCCGTGAATACATGCCTGCCTGATGTGGGTGGTGATGATGAAAGGCCCACAAATCGATCGGAGGAAGTTTAATTGTGTCTTCCTTTTTTTACATATTTATAGTTCATTTACACAGGATATATTTATATATTATTTAAAGAAATTTAACGTTTTGTATCCTTTAAAAAACCTTAGAGTTTTAATTCTTTCTTTAGAGAACTGTTTCACCCTCTTAGACCCTTATATAAAAGAAAAAAATTGCTTATGCATGCAAAAAAACAAAATAAATTTATCCTATTCTACTTTTTTTTTAAGCTAACCTTTGGAAATATTTGCATTTTAAGGGTCTCTTGGTTTCCTTTTACTTTTTGTTTTTTTTTAATAACCGCTTTAAAGCAAAACATATTTTCGTTTTTTAGGAAGTTCCTCATATATCTATTCGTTTGTTAAAAATGCTAAACCCCCTTTAATTTTTTTCTTTCGTTTTCACGAACTATTTCATTCTCCTAAGGCTACCCTGTATAATAAAGGAAAAAATGTTTCTATTATATATAATGTAAAAGAAATTTGACACATTTCACTGTTTGCTGATCAAGCGATATGCTTCAAAAATATATGTTTTTTTTCCATTTTCAAGTAGCTGTCTCATCCTCTTAGGGTTGCCCTGTTTAGTTAATAAAATTAATTTTTTTTGTATATAAGAAATGAACTCAATTTGACGTGTTTTACTGTTTTTCAAGAGACATAAATGTTTTCGAAATACGATTTTATCCATATTGAGATGGCTGTTTCATCCCCCTAGGGCTATCCTGTATAATTAAAAAAAAATGGTTTTTATATACAAAAATATAAAAGAAGTGTGACATATGTTGTTAAACATGTATTAACTTTTTGTAAACAAAGTTGTCGAGCTTCATTCTGAGCTAGTTACAACAGAAACTTGAACGTATTACAGTAACATGTCGGTCGGTCCAGTCTTAATGTTTCCTTCTGGCGTCTTAATCAGTTGAGAAGTTCAAGCTAACCTCAGGTGAGAGAGGACATGTCGGACTTGGCTGGATACACTCTTCTGTAAGACAGCGTACTGATAGTCGACTCAGGCGACGTTGTGTGAGGCCACAGGTCATAGTTGTGCCTCTCCAGAAACCTTGTAGCGCCTCCTCATGTTGTCTGGAGGCGTTATGTAACTTACTCGGATGATCTGATTGACACTGCTTTCTGCGTCTTACTGAAGTGAAGTGACATTTACACCCTTATTCACTAAAGAGGTTTAAATTTAGATCAAATCTAACTTGACAGTTTTAGGTTTAAGATGACATTTTTAACAATTGACCGAATCATTTGGCTAAATTTCATAATTACAAAATGACAGTGACATTAAGCAAAACATAACTGGCAAACTAACAGTTTTAAGTACCATGGTAACTAGACCTGGTCTAACTCTTAAACCTTTTTAGTGATTACGGGGGTTAATTTTTATATGTGTTTTAACACGTTGTCGACCTACAAGTCATTATGTAGTGGCGTGTTGTGTATATACCACGGGAGATGCATCATGATTCGTTTGGAGAGCTGCACGTCTCAACGTGCATATCTTTGTTACATTTGATCATACTCAATCAAATACAAAACTGGTTGGTTCATCAGGGAAAGTTGGCCAGCAGATGATAGAACTTGTGTAGATGTGCTGAGGCTTCTACCCCTGTGATTGTGATATAGTGTTTTCATGGAAATTGTTTATCATAAAGACGGTCTAGATTTTTATCCGATTCCTGCATTCTATATTTTTATTATTCAATGGAGTGTGACTGTGTGGTTACATCTGGTGGGAGGGTTTTTTTCAGACCCTTATACAGGATGCAATTCTGTTTTTCTGCCGCTATAGGCGCAGTGTGATAAGGTGTGTGCTTCTGGAGCGTGTAGTGATGGTTGTCGTCGGTGAATAACACCAATTGTATGTGTTACGATTTTGATATATGAAGAGACCACTGTTTACCACTACGTGAAGTGTTCTGTTGTTAATGAATGAGTTTATGAGGCGTACTAAATATGTAAGTGTGCTACCACTAGGCCGCATTTTGAATTTTTACCAAAATATTACCAGATCATTCCCATGTGACCTTTATTTTTAACCAAAATTTTGAAAACATGTTGTTGGGCATTTAGGAATCCTGAAACGTGAATATCTGAAGAAACATGGGAGGGTAATTTTTTTTTTCTTGATTACAACGCTTCCCTTTTACTTGAGAACCAAATAATATATCAAATATAAGTATGGTTGGTAAGCAACTTACCTTGAACTTATGAACCATAAAAAAAATCTTGGAAATCATAAATATTATTGCCAAATGAAATCGACTAGTTCATGTCCATTTGTTGAAAATATATTTAGATTTTTTATTTTCCATGACCAAGGCAATAAAATAAGAACTGGTCAAAGCTAATTTTATAATATTTGAAATGCAGTAAAATTTTAATATGTATTACATTCTCTTACATAAACTCGCGATGTCTTCGACCAGTTCTCTAACACTCTCCATATAAGGTCGGTCTTGGCGGTTTGAAGGACGTCATTTCCCACACATCCAGGTAGTAACCAGATTGTAAACAAAATATGGCATTTAATATTCGAGGCAAATATGGAAATGATTTAGTGAGACAAAATACTAGAAAACATGTGTATATTAGAAACGGTTGTACTTTAATACGGACTATTCTTTTTTTTTTCAGAAAACTGACATATTTAATTGGTTCAGATACTTAATAAGATTTAATATTTAAATAATATCTGCATAGTTCACAAAAATTCAAAAATATATTTTTTTGTTTTTCAGATCTGGTTTATTTAATTTTGTCACAAAAAGATTGGTTTATCTCATGGGTTTAGTTATAATATATCAACGTTCGCTGGCGTATATAAGGGGATGTTAATCCCCCCCCAGTTATATTTATTCAAGCTAAATTGATATAAATAGTTTGAAATAAGGACCATTTTTTTCGGAATTGGAGGATAAGTCCCCCCCCCCCAGAGCCAGTTTTATTTGCAACTAAAATAAAGTAATGGTGTTTTTTTGGTTGTTTACATTATAAACGCTGAATTAGATAAAAAAGTTGAAACCTCCCCCCCCCCAGAAGCAGTTTCTATATACACAACTGCTATTTTAGAACCCTCGTTTAGTGCTAAAACAAAATATATCACACAATGTTATTAAGTTATGTTAAAACATAGATCAGATGATGCACGGTTTCTTAAAGCACAATCTAAAAATACACTGAATTACGATTTCAGTTGTTCACATGGTAACGCGAATCATCTGACCCAAGTCTTAAGCCCGCTACTCACTATTCGTTCATTTGTCCATTCGTTGATTCGTCCGCATAGTGTGGAGGGCTCCGTGCGACTCGTTGCGCGGCGATTCCATCTTTTGGGCGATTAATCAGTAGGCTTTGAGGCGAACCAATTGTCCGCATCAAATCTTTTGTTCTGGAATACATGGAATTCACGAGAACGAATTAAATTAAAAATTGATGAATAGTGTGCATGAAATATCATTCCGTTCGTTGATTCATCCATTCGTCCATTCATTGGAATAATGGACCCTGCATATTATTTTCTTAAACCATCAGTAGAACGTATGGATCGGTAGACAAACTTAAACTGGCTTGCAAATAACCTAACCTTACACGTAGATACACTCCTTTGAGGCCATTTGAAAAATTTTGTATACAGAAATGAAAAGAAAATATTGAAGAAATTTAGAGGCAGGAAGGAAGGTGAGAAATGAAATTTTAAATATGAATGGAAATAATGCTGTATTATAAACTAATTTCAGAGGCAGAGAAGAATATATGAATAGTATGAATAATTATTCATGTTCTAATTTATTAGAACAAGTGATCAAAACGATCATTTTATTGAAATACAATATATCATTTTAAACCAATAAATATACTAGCAATCGAAAAATTACATATAATTGAAAAAATTTCAAAGCCGTAGCAGTTTCATTTGATCTTCAGTTGTCTTTCACTCATGATTTTAAGATGCCACGGGAAGAAATAATAATGGCTATTTTGGTTTTTCAAATCAAGACACCCATGCCGAGTAAATCCAACTCGGCTAGTCCTCTTTGGACAACCCTATACCCTTTTATAATAAATGGAATAAATAAAATATATTTTTGGATAGTCTGAAACAAATGGCATTCTTCTTTCACATCCAGTTTTACTGAAATTCTTCATTATTTGAAAATTAACTAAAAACTGGATTCTTCTTTATGCAACAAAAAATTTGCTCGTTTGACAATATATAAATTCTATTTAAATATATAATTTTGCCATTCGCGTTATTCTTTTTTTGTTTCCACATGTTCGCCATCTGTCCTTTACACCTAAAATAAATTCCTTTGTGTCCCTGTACATAGAGCAAAAGTAGGAGCCTATGAACGCATTTCTTTCAAACCTTGTTACTTCAGTTGGCGGTCTCTTTAAAGAAGTGACGTGGATAGATACAAATAGACAAACTCAAAAAGAGACCGTATTTTATGTGCCTTTGATAGGACAAAAACTAAATATGTCAGTTTTTTAGTGTGACATATACTTTATAAGTGTGTGTTTTACTGGTTATCAAATAAAATCGTGCCATAATAATTTCGCCTGTTAAAAGGTAGGTTTCAGCAGTTCTGAATTTAATGACACTTGCAAGTTTCTTAGATAAAAATATAAAGTAGCATGAGTGTATAGGCTAAGTTCCATTTTTTTTCGTTACACTATGGTAATCATTTTAATCTTATTTAACTTAACATTTCAATAACCAGTACTGAACTTAGCCTACAGGAATTTTTTTGCTCTAGAGTCAGTTGAAAGATGCTCTTTACATTTTTATTAACTGTTGTCCACTTTTAGATTTTTCCAAATAAGGGTAACTGGCATGTAGTAAAACGGTTGTTTTAATCTCCCACAAAAGTAACTAACTTGAGTAAAAAAAAAACAGAGACAGAAGAATATTTTCATGTTAAATTAGATTAAAAAAAACAGAAGCTGTCACATTTTTTTAAATATTAACAGAAGTGTCCAAACTAGTAAAGATAAACGAAACATTTGCGTTATGTTTGGGCTAGCATATCTTAAGTCCTGAAATATCAATTCTATATACGTCTATTTTATTTTTGGGTGGATAACGGCAATTGATACTTGAGCTTTAATAAAGTAATTAAAATTAATTGCTTTTGTTGATTTAATTAAATCTTCCCATTTATACAATTCTCCTTAAAAAGATGCGCCTAAGATGTTTACCAACCTACACAAACCTAGACGTCATTCATTATTTAAAAATCTCTGTAATATGTATGGTAATGTAATAATTTCTTTGGATATTATGCAAGTTAGTTCGTATATGCGTAAATAGTTTTCGATAGATATAACTTTTAAAGTAAGGTGTGTTTTTAAGCAAACAAAACAGATGTAATTGGTCGAGAAATATTCTTTAAAAGAGCATATGCTCATTTCCAATATCTAAGTAACTTTTTGCTACCAATTTTTAATTTAATTCAAAAGTATCTTAGTTAACAAAGATTATATACTGTTACTGTTAAATATATGTTGATTTTAATTAAATAAATGAATACTAAACAACTAAATAGCTACTAGGAATACGTTCAAGCGTTAGATTCATGGTAGTTTTACATACCACGTATCCGATTTTCATACCATCATATCAACGAATAATGAACGCTTACTGCTGGTGTTTATAAGAAACAAAGACTATTTAGTCCGTTTAATGAAATTATCGATGAGCATTGGCCCCAAGCTTCTAGCCAGTGACTAATATATTATTCTTTGGGCTTTTAATTATTTTGCAAATAAAATATTTCCTCAACATTCTTACTCTAATTTTGCATATATTTTAGTTATTTATAAGAAATTGCTTTTTAGTATATAAATTATTCTTGAAACGCAATTTTTTAAAAAGTTAATATTTTAACCAACTGTATTTTTCGTGTATTAAACTGATTTTTTCTGCGACTCCTATGAATATGCATATAATCCGCATAGCATCCATGCATAGACAATTTTAATTTCTCACGCTGTAACGTCACACTGTACGAAATTATATTTCTCACAGTCTATCGTGCCACCATACTGCTGCGAAAAGTTAAAATAGCCATGACGTGGGACATTAATTTAATGCACAGTGTGACGTCACATCGAGAGAAATGATGAATTTTCAATGCAAGGAGCAAAATACACAAGTAAGTATATTTCATACTCGTGTGTTTGCTTCTTCCACACTCAAAGGAAATGTGCGTGTTTCAACACTTGTTGCACAATGTACTATTTCATAAATCACAATAAATATTTGCAGCATATCGAATTATTTTAAATTTTTTGTTTGTGACTGACGTCTGTCATTAACTAAGGCATGACAAGGCCGATTTGACACATGCATCATTAGATTACCAAATAATATAAGTTGCGTTATTACTTTTTGATAGTATATTAGCTGAATCTTTTGAGTTATATCTAATTCTGTCGTTGAAATTTTTCATAAAAAATCTCAAACGTAATGTAAGCTTTTTTCTTTTCGACAGCCATATTTTTAATAACGGACCTATTAATGGAATTTAACTGCAAAAACCCACAAAGCAGGCTACTTACATATGCGAAGAGTATTCACTTTTTCGCTTAGGTGTATAGAGTATTTAATCAAACGAATGTGACTGAATATTTAATTAAGTCGATGACTCTTTAGTTATTTTGCTCATTAATAGTCTTAGTAAGAATCACTCGGTTTGATGTTTTAGTAAGCGACTCCTTATTTGAATTAGTGGCTATCAATCAAAACATAAAATTGCTAAAATTTTAGAAAACAACTCGATGACATTTTTGAATACAAACTATTATAAATTATTGGCTTTCGGTAAATTCACATTTTTGAATTTAGTAAAAGAAATAAAGCTGTAAAATTATTTTTAGTTCCCCGCATAACAGCCTATATATTGTACTTTATACACGGTGTTTTTTAATTCTAATCTATTTCTGAGATAAAAGTTCATATAAAGATGTGGTCAAAATGCATTATAATAACTTTATAGATATTAGTTACGATTTGAATGAAATATCTTTAGAATTCTGCGAAGTATCAAGAAGACTAAAAGATACTTAAAATTTTAACACCCTATATCTTGAAAAAGAAGCGTTTTTGACCACATCTTTCTGTGAACTTTTACCTTGGAAATACCGTAAAATATCGGACACTTTTTAAAAAACCCCTTGTATAGGCTATATAGGGGAAGTATTATAATAGCACAAATTAAAAAAAAATGGGTTTTTTCGACGTTTCATACTCCTAGATCACGAAAACACATTTTTAGAAAAAAAATACAATGTCTACTAAACTAAACTAAAAATAGTTTAGAAGAATATCTCGAGGGGATTAGATTTTGGATGTCAGAGGCGTAGATCTTCGATATCTTTAAGGGGTAGAAAATTACAAAAAGATCATGTCTTGAGAACGCGCAAACTGATACTAGTTCTGCAAAAAAAACTTTTTTTCGTACTTTACTGGTTATCCCTAAGGGGATTATACATTCCCCTAAAAATGAGAAAAAAGGTTTATTTCAGATATGTTTAGTTTTTTCTTTAAAAGCGTTAAAACACGTCAAATTTCCTTTAACTTTTTAAAAATAAAACACTCTTTCATCATACCGTTTAAGGGGGTATAAAATAGTTCCTGAAAACGAGATTTTTTTCCAAATCGTTTAGCTTTTTTAAAAAATTATGAAACATGTATTTTTTTTTTAGAAAACGGCGAAACACGTCAAAATTAATTTATCTGTTTCTATATAGAAACATTTTTTTACTATTACTATTGAATATACAGAATAGCTCTTAAAGCAAAACTAAACATTTCTTTAATTACAGAATAGTTTTTTTTTTAAACGGGGAAATACGTAAAGTTTTGTATCCCTGCTCTAGCTGTAGGAGGACAACAGACAGACCCTCAAAAACAGGAATATTTTTCATTTCAATAAATGTTAGCTTTCCTAAAAAAACGATAATATACGTGAATTTGTTTTTATGTTTTTGCATATAAAAACAATTTTTTTCTATATTTAGGGTTACTCAAGGGAAGAGTAAACAGCCCCCTAAAAAACATGACATAACTCAAATGTAAGTTTTATTTTAAATAATGGAATATGTACATTTTGTTTTATTCTTTATTTATATAGCAATTTATTCGACATTGAAAATTTTTACAAGTCATTGACGTAGATATTTGATTGTACTGCATTAAACATATTTAAAAATTCAATATTTTTGATGAATGTACATTTTCTAAAATCATATTCTACAAGGTAATTAAACTAAAGGGGATTGTATAATGTATATAATATTATTAGTATATAATCATAGCGGAGTATGTTCTCTGTGGCAGCCATTGTACAGGGACATCCAACGAAAACTAAACAAGGCCTCGTATTTCAGCTGTAATTTTACCTATTAGAAAACTGAAACAGCTATTAGATGTAATTTTCTCAGCAGGATTATTCATTTATTTAATTTTTGGAACACTGGCATTTTTTTACGTCTGTTGCTACATGGAACTTTTAAAGTCTGACGTTTGAAACATAAAAAATATTTTTAAGACGGTTACTTCAATTTCAGGTGTGAGAAATAGATAATACAAAATTAAAACAGATATAATACACTCGTTACTTGAACTGTTTACTGGTAGTCATTTACAGAGAGTCGTCAAATTTTTTTTTATTTCAATAAATGTTAGTTTCAAATGCATTGCTTATTTAAGAATTCTGGGTAGGTATTAAAAGCAACCTAACTCAGTAAACAAAACTCTGAGTCTTCCTTCCAGTGAGCATTTCATAGCAAAAGATTTAATACAAGTGGCAAGATGCGTATATTATATTTATATTTGACAACTAAACTAATCCTGTGTCTCATTTTTGAGTTTGAAACCATAAATATTTATCTCAAATAATTAGATTTTCTGGTAAAGTAAATAGATGTTATTATAAGGACTAATATGTCTAAGTGACTGAATTAAGTTCATTATATTTTATAAAAAAATGCAAGGATTCTAAATATTAAATAAAAAATAGGATCTTTCATTTAGAAAAATAATATGTTTATGTCATAACTCTTTTATTTTTAGTTCAATTTTTTTTATTGGCATTTTGCACTTCTGCGGAGAAACTTGCATCTAATGGCTACTTCAAGTTTTTCTAATGCGCAAGATTATAGCTGAAAAAAATACTTTTAATGAGACCTACATACTACACATATTTTTGAAACCTGAAAAAGAACCCTAATGAACCGTTGAATAGAAATAACCGGGTTAAATATAAAAAGTTAGTATTTCTCTAACAAGGAAACTAAAATATTTTACAAATCAGTTTTTCTGACATTATTTACCTCCTTCTTAAGAGGGAAGCATTATAACCGTGAACCGTTTTAGTATTTAGCGTTTTAGGGTCCCTAGATCCCATGGTCTTCTATTTCCGTCGGAAGTTTAGTCAAAAATCGAGGGATGGGATGGTAACAGCTTAGTAAAGTGCGAACAGAACGGCGGCCTCCCAAAATGTTTATTAAGAGACTACTAGCCGAATAGACCTCAAATTTTGCACAAAAATCAAATGTGAAATAGGGATAAACTAATATAGTTTAGTGCAAATTCTATATGGCAATACAAAGTGACGGCCTAAGGAAAATAATAAATGAAATCTTTTTTTATATACTATATGTAAAATAAATAATATCATTAATAATAATAATAATAATAATAATAATAATATAAAAATAAATTAGGAGGAAATAAAAAAACGGCAAATTCGTCGATAAATTCGCCTTTACGCATAACTTCCCTAGTACGGAATTCCACAACACAGGACATTTTTTATACATCAATATATTTGCTGGTAATACCTTAAAAAATTGCATTATCTGTACGTAGCGGAATTCTGTACGAGGGAAGTTGAAGGTAAAGGCGAATTTGCCGATTTTGTTTTATTTGTCATTAAGTTATTTTTGGTTAGTATATAACTTGGATTTTTGAATTCTTCTTGGAACTAGATTAAGGAGTGTGTGTACTTTTATCTTCCTTGTGCCTTTATATATCTCATTTATGTATTATAAGAAGTTAAAAACTTCTATATTTTAGTTTTACCATGCTTACTACTGAAATAATTGTTATTAAACTTTTTTCGCTCAATCTGTCTAAACACATTTGGACAGTTGTAAGAAAATAATTACACAGCTTGGATAGTACTTCAATCCACTCCACTGAGCGTGAAAGCGATGGGTTATAAAATAAAGCAGAAAATTAAACTGGAAAAAGAAGCAATCTCTCCGATATGATACATTATCAATTTTTACCGATAACCAATACCAATAATATTGAAGTTGTTATATGCCGGAAAAAGATAAATTATTTCACAGATTTTGCAGTTACGTAGTTCGTTTTACGAAGTGATAGGAGTTTTATTAAAAGCCGTAAACACAAATTGGTAGTGTGGGATTAAATTTGTCTCCCACAGTGCATACGTCTATAACATGATATTTAATTTTCATATTTATGTGGTGTTTCTCTTGTGTAGTTATAGGAAATATATTATCTTTCTCGCCAGCAGTAAAATTTAAAACATGACTTTCAAATTATGGAATATTTCAGTCAAAAATATTAAACAATATTAAATGCAATGATAAAATTCAATTCAAATTCAGATGTTTTGTAAATATTTAATCAACTGCTGCAAAACCATACAAGTTTTAGTAATGACAATCAAATATACATGTTCTTTCAGTATCAGTATTTTGATTGAGTAATGCAATATGGATTATTTGATGAGAACTTTGCCCAAGTCGTCAGCCCATAAAAAATACATTATTAAACACATTAGCAACATCAGTAAAAACATCATGGCATTTTACTGACAGAGATTATTAGAGATTTGCAAACTGGCTTAGAGGGTTTTTGCCTTGAGAACAGAAGTCATTGTATGGTACAGAACCAGAGTGATTCTATTGTTAAATATGTTTAATATGGGTGTCCCAAGGATCTAATTCTTCAACGGGGACAATTTTCCTTACGCTGTAAATAAATCTCGCTCTTTTAATCTAGACAATGAACTAATTAAAGATAAAGAAACTAGATCCAATTTAAAAAGATAATAAGAAATTTTTGAGTTATCGACATGAAGGGGAGAAACGGTGGGAATACAGACAGAGAATGTACTAAACATTAGAAAAAAACAGACCAAGAAGGTTGAAAAAGCAAGGTCAAGATGTGGGGTACCCACATGTGGGATCCTCACATTTTAACCACAGTACCCCTAGTACTTGGTCTGAGAATCTAGACTTGTACTAGGAATACGAAGGCAACAAACTGGGTCAGCAGTAAGGAGGTGAACAACGCTTGAATGGCTATTGAGGAGGAAATTTTTAAAAGAATCTATTTTTGTTTATGATAATCCAGCCAGGTAACGGACAGTTGGATGTCAAATTCTTTCTCATGATGTACTTACCTAACCTAACCTAACCTAACCTTATATATACAGATATATTTTCATTTCCATTATGTTCCGGGGATTAACTTTTTTTGTACCATCCCAATGACTGGTTTCTGGTAATAACAAATAAAGTTTTCGAACATATCTCAATAACTAACTGCAGTTGAAATATCCAAAATATCCAATTTTTGTGCTAACTGGTGTCGGCTAACTGGTTTTCGGTTAATAGATTAGGTTAATCAGTTTTTGTTAACCGAAAAATGGAAGAAAATACTAACCCAGTAACCATATTTTTCAATTATGTCAGTACTACTAAATGTCATCTAGTGTTGAGCGACGTATGGAGGTATAGTCGTGATGCCTAAAAAATATATTTAAAGGTAACTAGGATACCATCAAAGAGATATTCTCAAAGGTGCAAGTTATTGAGGTGAGATTTTAATCGATCTGCTTACCGGGTTTTAAGTTATAACTAATGAGGTATAACGAACAGTTTTCGTTGCTATTCCTATTCGAAAATTATTTTCTTCTAACTTCAGGTGAGGGAGCACTCACTGCCCGACAAGGCTTTGTATAATATTAGTGAATACACGATCACTTATCTTACCATATAGAACATTGTTTTTGGCAAGTTATTTAGTTCTAATTATATTTTGTTACTTGTATTTGTTTTGTATTAGTGACCTATGTTTAAAATTAACTAAGATGTATTGTCCTATTATAAATAACAATAACCTTAACCATAACCATTAACATTTTTAAATGTATCAATTTATATAGGTATTTTTCTATCTATCAAAAGGTTTTTTGTCACCTCCCCAACCCGATACAATAATATAGATTGATCTGTTACAAATCATTCTGAAATATTTTTTTATTATTTTAAGATTTTAAGATAGAAAAGGCAATATGAACCTAAAAATGAAATGTGAAAAAATAATGTTCTTATTACAAAAATAAATTTATTGGTTGCAATAGCTGTGATGAAACGGACAATGGTATTCTTATTTGTAAATAAAATTGTTATTAGCGGAATACCAGTTAATATTTTGCAAGCTTTATTTGTATTCAATAGAGAAAAATCAACTAGGGCCATATTGTGAAGTAGCATTGGTTTTCTTAGAAATAGCAATATATTTTTTAGTAACGGTAAGGTAAAATATTTGGTGCCTCAACTAACAAGGCATTCTACAGTAGATTTTTTTATTATTTTTCATCATCAACCCGATGAAATTCGAAACTTAGATATTTTATTCTTATTTCTTCCAATAATATATTTTGTGTAAACGTGTCACGTAGAATAAAAAAAAAGAGCAAAATTGAGTTGATCAATTTTAACATTTTCACTACTCGGAGCTCGCTATTCTATATGTTAGAGATTCTAGACGGAGATCACAGTATCCTTGTTATGACGTTTGAGAACTACTTTAAAAACCTATGATAAAATATGACAACGAGAAAGCACTATGATTGAAAATATGGAAATGCTATAACAAAAAAATCACAATAAAAATATAAAAGCAAACTTATCTTTAAGCTTAACAGTTTTTTTTTGACTTATAAAACCAAATCTTTAAAATTTTGTTTTTCTGGGCCGATTATACTTCAAGCGATTTTATCAAGTAGACAGTCCAAAAAATGAATAAAAGGCAGACAATCTATGAAAATCATTCATACAAACAAGAGTTTTAACTTTTAAAAGCTCACGGATTGTTATATTCAAGCTGGCATATTAGCTTCATTGAACATTTTTTCTTTTTCTTTGAAGTTGCCATTGCTTTTTTTCTGTGGGAACCTTTCCATTTCCGGTACAGGAGTAATCTAGTCTCTGCATATTATATACATCTACCTATTAAGGCCGCACGTTTAGTCTAACAATCGTTGTAATAACTTTATATGTACCATGATATCGTACTATATATTCCATGTCTCATTTCATTAAAGTAATATATTTAGTTAACTGAGGAACGCCCAAGAACAATAGCTATCATATTGATGCAGTGGCGGACTAGAATAATATTTTCAAATACTGAGTTATTTTATTGCTTGTAATGTTGGCTCCTACGGAATACTAGTATATAAGTGATATACTATATTTTCAGCCTGTTTAATTATAAATACGGCTAAAACTTCTAGCTACAAAAGTTATATGGCCGATGAGTACAATTTATACTGATCTGTTGCTATATAAAAATAATATAGTAGATGTATGTAGATATCGGGTTACCACGACAATAGGGGGGTAGATGCCGCCATTTGGTTAGTTTTTTAGATACGCATTTGAAATTTAGATATGCTTAATAAGGCAATCGAAAGCATATTTTGTGATTTAATTTAATAATAATTTTTTGTCACTTCCGATTTACCCGGAAGTAGTTTCCACTTTCCTATTTTAAAATGGAACCCCGTATACATCTTTATGCCTTCTTATTCCACGTCAAATTCTCTTTTCAACGATATATCACAAGGTGACATTTGCTTTCAAAATGGCGACACTATCGATGATTTTTTCAAAAATTAATTTATTTTGCTAATAAACTAAAAAAACAAAAGAATATTAAAACTCTCAGCATAATGAGAAAACAATATCTTCAGTTTTTTTTTTGTAATTTTAGTAACATATTTTTATATCCCTGTTGTTTTTAATATTTACAGTCATATTACCGCGAAATCTTAAATGCAACCCTGTATATTTTTTACGCCATCTTATTCTCGGTCAAGTTCTCTTTTTAATGACTTTATCACAACATAACATTTTTATTCAGGATCGTGTCACAGTTGACAATTTTCTTAAAAATCAAGTGTACTCTGGGCTCTAGGTACAGGGATGAAACTAGGGAGATATAATTAAAGACAGTGTACAATCTGTGTTAAAATATTTTACTTTTTAAAATTATTTCAATAATTTGTATAAACAATTTCGTTATAATAATACCAAACTATATAGAAAGTACACCCTTTGGGCAGTTACAGCTAAATTAAGCACCCAAAAATTAGTTGGCTTTGAAAAAACAAAAGCTGCTATTGGGTCTAGCTTGATAGTGTACAGAGCAATAGTATATTATTAAATATTTGATTATGGACATCGGTAAATAGCTTTTCAAAAATTTCACTATTTTTATTTTATAAAAATGCCACCACCACCCTCATATACGAGAAATGAGCAAGTGGACATGCTCTTGGTGTACGGAGAATGAACCCTTAAATGGACAACGTTACCTTAAGCATATTAAGTAACGAGGTTGAAGGATTTCTAAAATATCTGCCGATTGATAAATATAACCGTGTCATATACCAGCAAGATGGAGCACAGGCTCACAATAGTCGCGTAGTGGTCCAATACTTGTAAGATTTGAGGAAAACTGGTTGGGAACAAACGGGCATTAGGTGGCCACACGGTCACCTAACCGTGCAATTTTAGACTTTTTTATCTGGGTACATTTAAAGGAAAAGGTACATGCTACATCACCCATAACTTTACCTAACTTAGAAGATCGAATTACAAGAGTTAGTCCGTACCCATTACATCATAAAATATGCTTCCCCTGCAGCTGGGAGCAGGTAGAACAATTACTCTGCTGCCAAAATGAACTTTATAGAACCCATAAATTGGATATATTCTCTGGGCTTGAGAGTGATTGCGTTCGAATACAATATTATTAGGGCTTCAATTATAATCGGCTAGACAAAAATTGTTAGCGGTATTTGTTTGAATATAAAATACTGCAAATACTAATGCAAAAGGCAAGTCACTCCTTTTGAATTAGAGTTATATCGTGGTAATCTTTTATCTTTGATATACAAAAATGATAGAAAAAAAAATTAATTGCAAAATATACAGGGTGGTCTAATAGCTCGGTTATTGTGTGAATTAGAAAAAAAATGTATACGAAAGAGAGCTACAACCTAAAATTATTTTCGATTATACAAGTTTGTCACAAACCAAACTTACATTTTTTTTAACGGGATTGTTTTATTTTCAGATTATTTTCGGCCTTTTTTCGAAAATATCAGAGGTACATTTGAGGCCCTGTATTTTTTTAATGCGTTGGTATAAATCATTTTAGGCTGGTAGAAACTTCCAAATGTGATCCTTTTTCAAATGCTGTATACTGGGTAAATAAAAATCCTGGATGCAAATTTTCTCGATTGATTTAAATGAATCGCCCTGCATATTATTCGGTTGGTACTTGCAACGAAGTGCATAGGTTTAGCTAGGTCTAACCAAAGACCAATTATACTTCGAATAGACAGCTCATCGGGCAGTCTATTAAAATCGCCACTTCAATCGCTCGTATCGCCGTTTAATCACAATATACAACAGTACCTACCTCATTCTTTCGAGTAGCGTGATTTGGATCTACTTTTTTAGAAAAATAATGCAAAACTGTGCCTTAAAAAGGCAAATAGGATTGTCGGGCATTAGCGTAAAACCGATCTTTAAACGAGTTTAACAAGCACGGAGAGAAAAATTATAAATTTGCCGACGTTTCGACGTTTATTTTCCTCTTTATCAAGGTTTATTTAATTAGGAAGTTGGTATCATTAAAATTTATATCATGAAAAACATAAAAAATATAAGGAGAACGCACATAATACATTGCCTACACCCACTCAATGCACTTTGATTTTGATACTTTTAATGGTTTTTCATTTTTTTTTCCTCTTTCTTATCTTTTTGGAGAACATTAATTATAAACAGTGATAGTTAACTCGAAGTAGACATTTACGAGTATATATGTTCCGAGCTCAACAAATACTTTATTTTTTAAGTATTTGTTGATACTCGTAAATGTCTATTTCAATTTAATTATCGCTGTTTATAATTGGTGTTAATCACAAGGACGCTAACACTTACACTATATTTATTGCTCTTTTAAATGGGAATTTTATAAAAAATATCTTTTTTATACGTCTCTCTCACGTATTCTTTTCAATCTCATGAACAGTCTAATATACATTTTATTATTTTTCCTGGAAAAAAATGTATAAGGTTATTTTACCAGGTTTTCATAAAATGCATTTGCCCCTTGTCGTCACCCAATCCTCTCTGTAATTATAATTACACTTTCAAATATATTGCAAGACACTCATATGCCCGTCCGAACCTGTCATAATTAATAAAAAAGAAGTCTATGCAAAACAAGCGCCTTAATTTTCTTATTTGCAAACGAGTAACCACTATTTAACTTCATACAAAGTATAAATAACTACAGCTCAATTTTGTTGCCGACGTTTAGTTTGTTGTTTTTTATTCGATTAAGCGGCTGGTGTTGTTTTAATTTTTGTATCGGGAGCTAAGGATTTTATTTAATAAAACCAAAAGGATAATTTAATTATAATTGAATACTTAAAAAACAAAAGAATACATATGTCTTGAAGTATAAATTAGCTTCTCAATTTCTAGGGTTTTTAGATAATTTGTAGAAATCTAAGTATATTTTTTACAATCTATTTTGTTATTTATTTCTAAAAATATCTGGAGTATCTGCAAAATTATTCTCAAAGCGATTATAGTGCGGATTTTGGACTGTGACGTCTGAAGGGACCGGGTGGTAAAATACAAAAAACTCATTATCTTGCGTATTATTGACAAGCACTTGATATATTCGTCGGTTTAATGGACTCGTCGGAACCTTTAATATTTGCAATTAATATTTTTTGGCCCTCATATTTTCTGACGCCCCCTACTTGTTCGTCGACTTTATTTGTATTTGTCTCAATTAAATATTGGCTGCATTATTTAGCTTTTCAGAAACCATCAATTTTAAATATTTGTGCAAACAGGAAATATTCAGGCAAAAAACAAAAAAACACACAAGGTAGTATTTATTTAACTCCACAGTTCCATTCTGAAACATTATTGCTACAAGAATACAGTGAGATATTTTATTTCAAAGGTGCGTATTAAATTGTACCATTCAAATTTTAATATTTTATTGTAGTAGTTCTTAGTTTGTATGCGAATCGATATTTATAATTTGTGTTTCTTGTAGGCAAATAATACATCCTTTTAAAAAAGCTCTCTATGAGAGAAACGTTAAGGAAATAAATATTTTTTAACAAGATGCAAACCAGTGCCCAAGAATTTTTACTAAAAAAATATATATATATATATATATATATATATATATATATATATATATATATGTAAGTATATATGTCATCGCTTAATGGGAGACTTCTAGGCATAAAATAAGACGAATATGTTTTATGCTAATAGGTCCACAATAGCTTCAATTTCAAGATACAGGTATATTTTTTATTTGGTTATTTCTCTGTATTTAAACGAATTTATTAGATCGGAACGAAAGTCGGTGCGTTAAGAATATGTACAAAAATACATTTTTATGATACATTCTTGTGAGTATAGTACCGATCAGTGGCGTACAAGCTAGTATGTAATGATTATGCATTAATGCATGCATAATCGTTACAAATGTTAAATATAATTGGAATGAATTAACACAGCAATTAAGCTGTTGCACTTGTTATTTTAATACTCCAACGCACTTTTTAATACTTTTACTACGGATAAAATACATTACTTAAATTGTGAATTGATTTTAATGATGTTCAGCATTATTTAACACAAAAATATCTCAATTTATAGACTTGAACTAGGCATACTTTTTCATGTAAAATTAATCAGAAAATAAATCCCACATATCAAATTGTTAAAGTACCTAAAAAGTTATGACCGAATAGTGGTGAAAAAACCCGCATTACTGGTTTACACGTGACTTGTCGATAATACTTACAGCAATGTATTATGAAAAGATCTATTTGTGTACCTACATTTTTTTATTACACCCAGTTTCACTCCCATCTGATAATCCGGTCTTAGTATATAAAAGTTTGCAAATACAAGTCAAAAATCTAGGATATAGAAGACATAGTTTTTGAGAAAATAAAGGGTGAATTCGTAAAATATACGTAATTTTTACATATTCACCCTTAATTTAATCGAAACCTAAGTCTATTATCAAAAAAACTTCTACAATCTTATTAACTTAGTATCTTTAATTCAACTGTCCCAAAAAATTGATTTTTTTTGTTTTACAAACTTCTATTTTGATATTTATTTCATACCCTGTAAACAAAATAACTTTCTTTTTTAGATGAATCTTATTTTACAGTTAAGCAAAACTTTTTGTGAAGAATAACTTTTTCGCCTAAAATCACAAATAAAATAGTTGTCTATATGTCACCCAAATCCCAATTTTGATTTGTAGTGAAATTCTAAGCACATATGTCATTTATGCCAAACTGACATGAAAAGCTATTTTTTATTTAATTTTTATTTCATAATCTAGAGTTCTGTTATTTAGCAAAAACTGTTAAATTACGTCCAAGTGTCCTGGAAAAAAATTCCCTTCTCATTTTTTAGAAATACCATTTTTTTTATGGAAAAAGGGTTTCTGATGGAATTATTCAAAATGATATTTTTTTGCGAGTAATTTGATACCACAGACAGAATATTGTACAGAAAAGGCAAATAAGGTCATAATGTGCAATTAAGTCCAAACAATATCTAGACAACCACGATATAACAATGTTCTATTTTGACACAAGGTTGAACTTGGAATGCCATGTTAAATTAAAATAACCAAGCAAATATAGGGCGTCTCATTCAAAAAACAACAATTAATAATAAAAATTCGAAAATAAAAGAATATATTTCAACAACAACAAATCGTAAAAAAAAATCGAAATGTCCTATCCGAAATTTAATTTTGATATATTGGAAATAAAACACTAATAAGGGTGAGCCACTTACTTATGGCACCAGGTATATTTAAAAACTGCATTCTTTTAACCAGGAAACTTATACCTTGTCGAGGAAAAAAGAAAAATCGTTTTAGAGTTACTGCCTATCCAATTTTTAATAGCAAATAATTGCTTTCTTGCGTCAATATATTTTTTTGTTTACACATCAACGTCACAAGGATATCATGATCTCTGTCTGGAACAGACTGCCAAAAATTAGCGAGCCTCGTGTAGGGTAAAAGGCATAAAATGGAATCACAGAAACAACTACTCTGCTGGCTAATACCACGATGCGCTTTGAATTACACTGTTGATTTCTGACTTTTGTTAGGAGAAATAATGTTATTAGCATGTTATTAAATCAGGAATCAGTGTAATTCAATGCCGGTCGTGGTATTAATCAGCGGAATAGTTGTTTCTGTGGGTCCATTTTGTGCTTTCTTGTCTCTAATGTTCACTTTATTATATGTATGCTTTTTTTCTGGCTTATTCTTCTGTATACTTTCTAAATCCAGTTTGAATCTGCCCTATAATAAAGGCTCCTTTGATGAAGTATAATGACATATTTTTATTAAAACTTTAATGTTCACACAAATAAGAGGATTTAGTATCCGGCTATAAATAAGTATAAGCCGATCCTGCGGGTTGCAAAATTTTAATTTAATCGGAAGGACAAAATTAAAACGTTTTATGCTTGCTTGCGCTTGCAATAAATACGTATATTCTTTAGCGGGTTTTGCTACTTCTGACTGGCTTGAATGAAAAACGTATAAGCAATAACGAACACAGTTAAGATGTATCTAAGTAACGCATTTTACAAACCACTTACCACATAGTCTGCACGTGATATTAAAAACATAATTTTTCGAATAATGTCGCACTTAGTGTTTTTATGGACTCGGCCTCGCTTGGTCAAAAAACCTATTTAAGAAATTTGCATGAGATTTAAAACCAGTTTTAGCCCACTTAAGAAGTGACTTAATCTTGACATTTCGTTAGCTTTCCTTTTACGGTTTCTTAATTTCGTAATTTGTAAGTGCCAATTGAAGACCCAAACGTAGGAAGCTGTTTCTCGGTTAAAAGGGAAACATAAATTTTATGCTTTAATATAATTGCTGTAGCCACTGTGCAAAGAAGGCTCACGCAGTAACTACCAGTAGCGAATACATTTTCCCTGGTAACTCTTTTATATTAACTTACCTTTTCTGCCATTCTAAAGTTGAAATACATATAGTGACAGGATCATCATGTAGTAGATATTATCTCGGAAATGAAGTACGCTGTACTACATTACTATGCATTTTCTAATATTTGTCCCAAATTTCCTAAATGTACGGGGTTTTAAAGAATTGTTTTTTTTTTCTGTGTGCTTCAATATGACTATTTTCAAACATGCGCCAAAAAAATACTAAAAGGAATTATATCCAGGGGTCTCGATGACTATTCATGCTTTTCACGCCTTTTGACCTAAAACTATAAGTACTTAAGCGGAATTAGTTTAACAACAACATTCAGAAAATATGAATAATGACGAGAGATCCTCAAATATAACTTTCGGCGACGGTTAGGTCGCTAACACTTGTTTCGAAAATGCCAAATGAAATTATGGCGAAACGTCTGCAAAATCTTTTTGAACCAAAGTAATCAAAATACAAGAGTTCTAACCACACTACACCACAACTTGTTACGTTCTGGACGCACGTTTCGCTAACCAAGTTAGCATCATCAGCAGATGATATAAACTAAAGTAACTTATCCAAACCAAGACTATTTATAGGTAAATGTGGTCATACTTGGTTGCACCCGACTATAGGGAATAGGCCCTCTGTCTTTATTTAGTGTTTTCTTACCACATTTAACTATTTCTATACTCTCAAATGCATCCAATAAGCTATAATTAGATACATTTTTAATCAACTTAAGATTATTTATTCCTATTGGTGATTGTTTTCCAAAGCATGTTGGGCAACGCTTGACTTTTCTGTTCTTTCGTATCTTAAATGTGCCATGTGTTCTTTAAAATGGATGTTTATGGAGCGTTTAGTTTGCCCAACATATTTTAGGTCGCAGTCATTACAGCTAATTTCATAGATGCTACTCCTCTCCTTCAAATCGACTTTGTCCTCCAAATCCTAATTTCCAAGGTAATTTTTCAAACTGTTCTGCGTGTTGTAGGCTACTCTAAAACCTACGTTTTTAAATACTTTTTCTCTCGTATATCTGGGATCATATGGGATTACTATGAACTTATTGGGAGCCTCAGGTACTTGAAGAGTAGTGGCATCTTTTAACATTTTCTTATGCTTCTTTACTTGATGAAAATTTGACTAACCTGTGAGTTAAGAAATGAAATGCTGTCATTTTGTGTTGACGGCAATGAAATGAGACGGATGTTATATACCTATCAGTATTAGTAAATTTTCTATAAATATCAAATTCTAATTTATCGTTATTTCTAATAACTAACGTGTCGAGAAAAGGTAATTGCCCTTTGTTCTCCTTTTCGTATGTAAAATTAATGGAAGGATATTTATAGTTTAATGTTTCTAAAAAAGTGTCCAAATTTTCTGTTTTAGTATCAAAAATAGCAAATATATCGTGTACGTATCTGTACCACACCCTTGGGAAATACTTGAGTTCTTTTTTGAATTGGGTTTCTAATCTACCCAAAAACAAATTTGCAAGGAACGGACATAAGCAATTGTCCACCGCAGTTCCCTCAAGTTGTTTATAATATTTATTGTTGAACTGAAAATAAATTTGATTCATACATAATTTTGTGAGAAGCAAATATTCATCAATAATTTCTTTCTTCAAATTATTGATTTCAATTAGTTCCTTTAGGTACTCTAAAGCTAATGGTATGGGTACACTAGGAAACAATGAGCTTACATCAAAAGATGTTAAAATTTCACCTTCTTTTAAGTGAACACTCTTAATTTTATCTAAGAATTCTAACTAATTTAATTTGCTAAATTCTTCTACTAACCATTTTGAAATATTGTAGGTTGGTGATCCAACAGCTGAAACAATAGGTCTCATGGACTTCCCAGGATTATGGATTTTGGGAAGGCAATACAGTTTAGATAACCGTGGGTTACTATGTGTTAGTTTGAATTTTAGTTTATCGGGCACAAGGTTTTGACATTGTTTTAAGGTACTTTTTACTTCTGTTATCATTTTTGATAACGGGTTTTTCTCAATTAAATCGTAAGGACCAGCTTAAATCAAATTATCTATTTTTTCAAAATAATCTGTTTTGTCTGGTATAACAACCTTATTTCCTTTTTCAGCTTTTAAATAAAAACATTCTTTTTTCTTCAGTCCCTGGATAACTTGAGCATTTTTACGAGAAACATATTTTGACTGGTTGTTAACAACGTTTTTTGAGATTTGATTTCTGCAAGCCTCTCTAATGAATATCTTAAGATTAGGACTCAACCAAAGTAATGTAAGCTCAGAATGAAAACACATAATATATTGATTTTTTTCATTCCCAGTATAGATCCGTCTATTATCCTTGTTCTGGAAATAACAATTTGGCTGACGTTTCTCCAAAATCGCATTTAATGTTTTCGAAGTTTCTGGTACGCATCACAACTTTATACGTTGGCAAAATGTTAACAAAACTTTTTTTCTCAGAATGAGAAAAGTGAACAAATGTACACCAGGGAAAGAAAATACATCACTTAATATATGACAACTAACAAAAGTGCCATAAAGATTGTGTTATATTGTATATATATATATATATATATAGAATAGGAAATTTGAATAGGGGAGAGGGGTCGTATCATCTTTCTTTTTAAAGATCTCATTGAATTCTTTATGACTCTATAATTTCGCCTTAATATTTTCAACCACAACGAAATGACAGCTTGTTAAAATTTGTTAGGTCATATAGCAATGGATCCGACCCTTTGTACTAGAAAATTGCCCGACTATCTGGTGTATCACATACAACAACCAGATTCCTTGATCAATATCAATCAATCGTTAAACAATATAGATTCCATCCTTTTAAGATCCAATTGGATCAGGAATTGAACCAGGATTATTTTGTTCACCGATTCCAGTTCTGTGAAGTGGTCGCTGAAATTATTAAGAATAATCAAAACTACACACTTGATATCTGTTTTTCGGATGAGTTTTCATTTTACCTTAACGACATTGTATCAGATGAAAATCCAAGACCATTTCGTGAAGTAAATACTCAGAATTCCCAAAAATTAAATGCCTGAGCTGGTATTTATGGAAATCACATAATCGGCTCCTTTTTTATACCCGGTAATCTCAATGGCAAAATTTATCTGGAATTATTAGAGTATACTATTTATCCAGCCCTCTTGCAGGTATTAGAGAATGAAGAAGACCATCAAACGATCATTTTTCAACAAGATTTTGCACCATCTCATTTCGTACAACCTATGCGACAATTTTCCTCAAAGCTGGATAGGAAGAAGGGGACATATTAAGTGGCCACCCATGTCACCTGATCTGAATTCAATGGATTTGTATGGGGTCATCTAAAAATCTAAGATTTATGCTGCCAAGCCCGAATTACTGGATGATTTGCAAAACCGTATAATTAATGAGTGCCGTCAAACTACACCCGAAATGTTGCATAATGTACGAGAACATTTTGAACACAATTTATTTTACTGCATGAAAATGAATGGTGGTCATTTCCAGCATTTAATAAACTAATCACAAAAGTAACATTTTCAATTAATTGAAAACGTATATAGCCAATTAAACGTTGCCGCTTGTTTTGATGATAAATTATTACGGTGGCTATTAGTGAATCATATTAAAACTTTTTTTGCACAAATAAAGCAACTGTTATTTATTATTTTATGCAATAATGATCGTCCTTGTCAATCTACGAAACATCAAATATAATGATATGCATCTAGTTGTCTAATAATTACCATATACAGGACAGGTACAAACATTTCGAGAAAAACAAGAATACACTTTCAATATAATATTTATAATTTTAACATATGCACAGTATACACATTGAGGGGTTAAGGTATTTTGCCGCCTTGGTTTAATTTTTTAATTTTCGAAAGTCGCTCTTTCTGACTCCCTGTATTCCAAAAAAATACTAAGAGAAAAATTGTTTAATTCTAATTATTTGTTATGCAGAAATACTGCAACATTATTTCTAAAGGTGTTTGGAAGTTTCCTTGAATATAAAGTTTTAAATAACGAAAAAACAACTTTGTCCCAATGCGTAAACTACATTCATCTATTGTACTCTGAAATTTATACTCCTGAACAATAAATTCTGGACAGCTGAATTTGCGGTTAAATTTGGCAATGAATAACTTTTTCATTTTTCGACCGATTTTAATATTTTTTTTGCGATATTTTAGGCAAATTATTGGGTTTAAATCTTGCATTTCTGTGTTTTTATGATCGTGTTCTCTTTTGCTATGATATACCAGGAGAAACAAAATGTTGTTTTTGTGCACTAATTTTTAATTTTAAAACATCCTGTATAATAATTGGGCAGTGGAATTATGTTGCACTATATTTTAAAAATAAGGCCCAATCGTTCTTGACATTTTGCTTTTTGACTAATTTCAATATCTTTCATTTTCCAGAGGATATAGATTTTTAAATAAAAAGGCTGACAGTTTAACAGTGTTTTTAAATTAAAACATTAAACAAGGAAAATACAGTCTTATTTTGGACAAAAGTTTATTTGAATTGTTATAAAATTAATGATAAAAATTTATTAACCTGCCTAAAAGCGAGTGTTCTCTCCTCGAGCCTTAATCACAGCCTCTAAACGCCGCGGCATACTGCGAACGAGGTGGGCAATAACGTCTTGGTCTAGTCCCCGTCATTCTTCCTGTATAGCAAGTCGTAGTGCACCTGTCGTTTCCGAAACGATATATAATATAATATAATACGCATAATATAATACGCCTCTTGAAGGTGTCCCATATATGTTTAATTCGTATTAAGGTCTGGACTTTTTGGAGGCCAATCCAATTGAAGGATTCCAACTTCGTCCAAGTACTCCGTGACAATATTAGCAATGAAGACGCGAGTTGTCTTGCATAAAGACAAAGTCTTGGCCTATAAACTGTGCATTTGTAGACAGCGTGATTTTGTAGACATTCCGTAATGTATCTTAGAGTAGTATTAGATCATCTTTCTAAAATTACTTAATCACAGCGACTTCGTCCAGACCACTACACCTCCTCCTCCAAAAGGTGTTATTTAAGCAAAACACGCTTGTGCATATCGCTCGTGCCTTAGCTGTCGATGTGTGCTTACGTGCTGTCGCCTATAATATTTTTGGACTTAACGTTAAGACTGAAAGAACTCTATGACTTTATTAAAAGACACGTTTAAAACCTTTAAACCGCTGAGCTATAGTTACACAACATTTAATGAGTTATACGACGTATTGTCACCGTTTATTTAAAGCATAGCAACATTTATAAACAAACGATCTTCAATGAGCTTGTTGCTACAATCCATTGCTCAATTATTATACAGACCTGTTTCCCATATCAAGGCATCTTAAAAATACTGCGATTAACCCTAAAATTTGATAAACAAATCATTACGATCGTTTGTCAAATTTATAACCGTAAATTGAGCTAAATTTATTGTCATCAGTAAAATAATATAAAAAGTACTTTTTCAGGTGACAAATTTTTTTGGTATAATGGGTATCGCACTTGAGAATATAACGCACGCCTTTTCTTTTTTTATAATTTTTTATTTTTTAATTTTGGTTAATTTGATTAGATTTCAATAGCTTGTGTGTATTAAAAAAAAAACAAACTAACCGTTTTTGAAATAAAATTATTGAAATATTTAAGGGGTAGTTTCACTCCCTTGGAAACTGAGTTTCAAGAATCCCTTCTTATCGAACCTCTGCACTTTAAAATCAAGCTGTTTACAAAAGCTCAGCTTTCTACGGCAAACGGTTTGAAAAAGATCGCAAAAATGTATGAATCTATAAAAAGTTTTAAAATATGTAATAAAAGAAAATAAAAAGCACGTGTTTAAGTGTTTTTCCGAATAACTAACCATTTTTTAAATAAAAAATATAATATTAAAGGGGTGGTGGTTTCAGCCCCTTGGACACCTTGCCTGGCTTTTTAAAAAATTTTAATATATATAAAAAAATAAAATATAAAGCATATTATGTTCAAACGTTTTCCGAATAACCACAGGTTTTTTAAAGAAAATATATTATATTATTTAAGGAGTGGCTTTACCTCTTTGGATACATTGTATGAAATTTTTTAAAATCCTAAAATATGTAAAAAAATAAATTAGACACAACGTGTTCAAGCATTTTTTCGAAAAACTAACCGGTTTTTAATTAAAAAAATATTCTATTATTTAAGTTGTGGTTTTACCCCTTTGAACACCCTGTATGAATTTTTAAAAAATCCTGAAATATGTAAAAAAATAAGTTAAAAAACACATGTTCAAGCGTTTTTCCGAAAAACTGACCGTTTTTTAAATAAAAAATATTTTAATATTTAAGGGATGGTGTCACCCCCTTGGAATTTGAGTTTCAAAAAATCTCTTCTTATGGAACCTGTGTGCCAAAATTCAGCCTTTTACCTCAAGCGGTTTGAGCTGCAGCGTGATGAGTGAGTCAGTCAGTGAGTCAGTCAACTAAGTCTTTTATATATTAGTATAGAAGTATAGATTCGAGGTTCGTATAGCATTCCATTTTAAAACATTACTTTCGGATTAAGACCTTACTCAACTTTTAAATTTTTGGTAAATAACAGCAGATTTAACTATGTATTTCCATTACATAGTATCTGGGCGTACTGAAAAAAAACCAAACATGAACATAATTTTTGAGATTGACTGATTCTATTTTACTTCTGGCATTGCTACAAATAATTTTTAAACAAATAATCGTTTGATATAGCAAATTTACCCAAAATCGGATCCAGATGTTTAAAAAGGCCAAAATTGTTTCAAAAATAACCAGGAACAATTATATGTGAAGAGAGTGCTTAGAATTGCAAAAATATAACTGTTTATAATATGTTCAGAGGGATGATATTCAAAGAGACCCAATAGGTGTGCCAACCTTTCAACGGTACAGAATACAGAAGTAAGATATTTACATACAAATGTATATTAGAAAAGATCTTATAAAATTGTTGTAATTATATTATTAATTATTTTTCTTCTTAAATTAACATAATTTCATAAAACGCCTATTTTTTAACATGATAAAAATATTTCTTAAAAATATGTCTATTAATCCCATTAGATTAATAGACGCTGCTTTTATTTAATGAGATCGACTTCTTAGAGCTTAAAAATATACTTATGCATTGTCATTTAAGCCCATAAATCACAATACCACCTTCGTCACTGCTATATAAAAATATCCAACTAAATTAAACATAGTCATAATTTTATATTGTGGTTTTTGCACCCTGTATTCTAATTACCATAATTACATTTCATATATACGGCAAATTTTCTACATGGGATCAAAGTACAAAGTTGGAGTAAAATTAGACGACCTTGCACTAACGGTATTATATATTCGCCAACCTTCAAGAACGGAAGAGGTTCCAGTGCACTGCGTTCACTTCCGCTTTTCGACGTTTCATGCACAAATATGCAAGAATGCTGAGGTATCATTATGTTACATCACACCTTAATGGTAAATAATTAAATAATCTTCGCAAAACTTGTTAAAATAGAATTTGTTATTTAGAATTCGAGACTAATTGTTTTAAGTTTTGACCTTTTGATTGCAACATATGTACAAAAAGGTGTATACAAGCCGAAATGTGACAAACATATCTCTAGGATACATATAATTTCATACATAATGTTCAGAAAATATTAATTTCACGTTGCAGATAATAGAAAATTCCCCAGAAAAATTTGCATATCTGACTTGTCTTAATTTTGTTTATTTTTTGCATTATTCACAAAGCTTAGATCAGTGCAGTATCTTATCAAAGTTGATATTGTTAGACGCAGTTTATTCTTTATAGCGTAGCGAAATTTAAAAAAATTAACTGTTACTTATTTCACTAGGAAAAATAAATATTCCATCGATATTACATAAATTTACCACATGTGGTAAACCTTACTGGCGAATTTAATCGGATTAATTAACGACACTACTCACACGTGGCGTGATTCTCCCCTCTTTGTGTATACGTGGAAAATTATATTCTACTGGTATTCATCATGAAATAAATTATCTTATATAACTCTATAAAAATTAAAACTATTTAATCATGATTTTTTTTGTCATTCATTATTTAATGATTTTCTTGTTTATGCGTGATTAGTGCCCTTTGTTCACTGCACCTGTTTTGTTTGTGACGTTATTAATAATCTTTAATGTATGGCCTATGAAAAAATAAGATATCCATTTAGAATCTTGTCAGTCACTTTTGTTTCGTAATGATTCATATATGTTTCTTTTGACTATGAGAAACATTACATTATACCTATGAATACGTGGCGCATTGTATCAGTATTGTTTCTCTTATATTTTATTAACTTATAGTAATTATTCATCTATATAGTATGATTAAAATAATGTCTTAATATGGCCAGTTTAAAATTTTAAACAGCATTATGCTCCTGCAATTCTAGGTAAGGGGTACGGGGGTTTTTGGGATACCAAATCAAAGTTGAAATTATTATTACAAATTTCCCAAAACTATTATTTAATTTTGTAATTGAAAAAATTTAACTTCGCTGAGATTCGAACCTAGGTGAATGTTTTAACCACTAAGCATCAATACCATAATCTGGAAATAACCAACTACAACAGTTTAACTTGTTCAGTTTTTGTTAGTGAATTTTTACTACACACCGAGGAACGTGTTAAAGGGGAAAAAACAAATTCATGATTATTCATTAGGTTATTAAGATATATGTATCTGTCATCGGAATGAATATTCGTCATAAATAGCGATTTTCGCAGGATTCCGAAGCAAATCTCTGAATAATAATATCAATCCGGACTAGTTTTTAAATTGTTGTTACTTTTTGATTGTCTGTACCTATTTTATTATTTCAAATTTCCCAAAATTATTTAATCGGTATTTTAGATAAATTTATTAAAATCGAAAAATGTAACTTGCCTTCACTGGGCTTCCCAGCCCTGGGCTTGATATCAAGGACCTCGTGGCTTATTGATCAAAGCGCTAACCTTGAAAGTGAGAGGTCCTAAGTTCAAATCCCAGCGAAAACAAGTTAACTTTTTTATCAATTTTAATACATTTGTCTGAAATACCAATTAAATAATGTTGGGAAAGTAGAAATTAGAGTTAGGAGAGAAAACATCGGAATAAACAATCAAGGAAACGCAAAACTCCAACGATTTTTAGGCAGAGAATAAAATAATTCCTGCCTCCTTATATTTAGGACTCTGGAGAATTCTGGACCGAAAATCGAGTTATGCTTCTGCTCTTAACTTGTAATACAAAAACTAGTCTGATTTTATAATTTAAATTTAGGTATTGTTTAAAACAAAAATATTTTATGAATATAGTGAATTCAACTTGTCTCTAAAAATTGGATATTTAATTCTGAAATATAAATATCACTATTAAATATGGAGAGTTTAATGGATTTTCTTCATAAAAGACTCGAAAGAGATATTTTTAAACACTAACTTATAAATTAAAAAATCAATTTTAAAATAACTTAAGTAAAATATAATTAATAAATAATATAAAAATAGCTGAAAAGTGTAAAAAAAAATGTTGCGTAATATGGGCTGCTTCTGAGACACATTTTGGAAGAAAAATGTCCACCTGGGGTATTTTCCTCACAATGTTTACCAATTCTATTATATTCATCGCCACTTAATGCTCAGGCACTTTTTGAGGGATCACTCTTCAGCTGATTTCTTTTAGAATTTCGAGCAGCTCTTGCTTCCAAAACCTCCCTTATAAGGTTGTAAAATATTTTGTACAGTTTTTGGAAATATTTGAACATAACCTTTTTGCTGTACTCTGGCATAATAAATCCAACTAGATGCAATAACATCATATTTTTATTAAATGGTTTCGAAAGAGGATTTATCTAAGTAGGTGATTGCTCTAAATAAAAGTTTCTGTGTAGGCAAAACGCCTACAATTTAAGGCACCACGTTATAAATTTAAATTACATTAAAATTTGCTACCACCAAAAAGATGATTATATCAGTCTTATAGACATTTTTTAATACACATTACTGTTATTAAAACAACATACGAACTACTGCAAATATAAACAAATTCCCGTTACGTAATCAGGTAAACAACATGCCGTGTCCCCGATATCTCTATTTGCAAATTTTCCTCTCCGTCTTGTAATTGGCCACGCACACAATTATTAAGCATAATTCAGCCAGTTAAGTGTTTGTTTTACACGCTTATTGACATATTTAAATACGAGCCGTCAGAATTCTTTAATGGTGTATTTATTTACAGTATTAACCTTAAGTCAACGAGAAATAACGGTGTGACTTTGTCTTTATATCAACAATAATTTCGTTCGTGTCCAATTATTATTAGATTCTCCTACACAATGTGCAATTTATATCCTTTTCTATTGTCATTATTTTTATTTCGGAACTGATAATATATAAACAGTACAAAACTAATGTCCAATTGTTAAGGATACATGGTTAATGTTGAATCGTGAATAGTTAACTTTTTTCATTCTTACGTTCGGCTTGTCATAAGGTACTATATACAGACGGCTAACTAAAAGACGTTAAAATGAGATTTTGGAAGTTTAAATATGGCGCAAAATTTCGTATTTTTCCTATATTTTTTGCTATTTTTTTTTGCTGGAAACTTTTGATTTTTAAATCGAACACCTAGTATATTATTATGTTATTAGATTCTGCTTTAGAACATTTTTAAGTTACATGTCATCGTCTCAAAATCGTCTTTTTGGATCTTTTAAAACCCTCAATTGACCAAACAGTAAAACTTAGAAGGTAAAGTCATTTTGTTCCAAATTTAGCCATTTGGCTCAGAGTGTCCAAAACGGCGATTTTGAGACACCATTATCTGGAAAACAGTTGAAATCAGGTACAGGACGTGTAACATAAAATAGATTTAGAATTTAAAGCAGATTTTATATAACATGTTTTATGAAAAATTATAACCCTTTTCGAAATATTTAAGGTAAACCAATTATTCTTAACTTCCAACACGCGTTTTGAAAAATCAATATCTAGTAGAAATAAATGAAAACCATATTCTTATTTTACTATTCTATTATCTTTGCAAAGATTACAAGAAATATATGTTGATGAGTATGTGGCCTGATTATATGAACAGAATCTGCCTTCTGTGTGGAAGTGTGAAATGCTGGCCTTTATTCACTGATATTTTTTTTTGTAAATAATAATATGCAGGTTGCTTTTTGGTGAATAATAAACGATTGTTTTTGTTATTATTAATACATAAAAATATAGTATACATATTTGAATTTGTATAAATATTTCAAGACCTACTGAAAATATTTATCTAATGTTAATATGCATTAAATTGTTAATATATTTATGTCTAATCTGTGCAACTAAAAATCAAAATTGACGTGTCCCAGCATTTTTTCCCGAAGTCCTTCGATTTCGAAATATTTCTAATAATACATACTTTATCCTTACCCTTTATACCTAGTGATAAGTAGTCCGAGGATTAAACCTGAACTTAGTATAAACCAGAGTGTTGTTTTTACGGTGACTTACGTCACACTTTTTTTTTGTTTTTATAAAAACAGGCATTTAGTTACGTTCCCGTGAGAAATGCAATTCTGCATTTATGCACTTGCAATTCTTAGACTTTTATCTTTTCGTTCTCATGCAACATAAGCATTACTGAACTTATAAATATAACTAAAGTGCATTTTGTGGTCAGTTCTCTTTGTACGCTTATGAAGTAAAATTGATTTTTTTAAAAATAATTTCTCGTGTTTCGAGTTGTTAACTGGCGCAGTCGGTAGGATTATTGCCAACAGTCGCGCATCGTGCGTATTTTCTGGTTTCGTCTCAACGATTCGTGGCAAAAATCGGACAATTAAAAAATCTTCAGGGTGTACTAAGAAACTCAAAAATTGACCAGGGATTTGGAACGGCATCGTCCAGCGTCCTATTGGTGCGAGTTTGGGAACACACATCGTCCCACCCTCATAGCTGCTAACCAGGGAAAGGACCACATCGCCTCTCCTATTGGACCCTAGTTTAAGAATGAGAATTGGAATTATCTTCAGTACATTGCTGTAAGTGCTTCCTTTCAATTTTCCTTATTTCATTTTATTTTTATCCTATCTTAAATATTGATATTTACGTCTCTTGTAATTCCGCAAACTGGAAGATTTAACATCAGCTTTTGGAAATTTAAATTGTGAAGGAAATCTAACACCTTTTTCTAATTTAATTCAAATAAGTAAAATAATGACTACTGAACCTAATTTACAACTAGTCAGATATCAGGCAGACAATATTCCCTTATTCGATGGGAATCCAAAACAAATAAACAGATTTATTAATGCTTGTGATAATTTTTATAATAATCATAGAAATAAAACGGACAATAATGCACCTATAAATGTATGTTTACACGATACTATATTAAGTAAACTTGTAGGTAGGGCAGCCGATATTATTTGTTCTAGAATAGAATTAAATACATGGCCCGCAGTAAAAGCTGCAATAATTTCGACTTTTTCAGATCATAGATCGATTGATTGTATTATTCAAGATATAATAACGTCCAAACCGGAAAAAAATGAAACACCGCAACAATTTGGCCTGCGTTTGCAAGACGCTCGCAGTTTGTTATTTTCCAAAGTAAATTTAAGCAATGAAACGCAAGCTCTAAAACTTTTAAAAATTAATGAATACGGAAATTTAGTATTAAAAACCTTCATAAACGGTCTAAACTATCATATGCAACTTGTGGTTAGATTAAAAAATCCAGTTACTTTAGAAGAGGCAATGAGCTGTGCCTTGGAAGAAGAAAATTTTATGTATTATAAGAACCGTAGTAACATATTACCAAAAAACCCAAATTTTAATTCACAAAAACCAAAAATAAATTTGCATACACAAGCACATTATCCTGCTAATGTGAGACCAATATTTTCGAATTACCCCGTTCAGCAATTTTCAAATTTTATGCCTTCTTATAAACAACCAATCCCAAATTTTAATAATGGAAATAATCAATTTATGGGCTTTGGACAATTTAGGCAACCCGCAAATAATTTTAGACAATCGAATTTCCCAAATCAAAATTTTATGCAAAGAAACACTTTTACCCCAAGACCATCTTTTAACCCCCAAAATCAACGCCCAACTTCTTCTGGAATATCACGCCAACAAAAGCCTGAGCCGATGGATACTTCTTCAGGGAACACAATCCTTAGAAGAAACCAACAACCACATTCTTCACAACGTAATATTGTTGTAGAAGAACTATATAATCAATCAGTCGAATCGATAAATACCGATAATGATCAAAATGAAAATTTTCAAACTAGCAATGCTGAATTTCAATATTATTACCCGGAATACACCGATAATTCGCAATATTCGTATAATGACTCCAATACCGAATTTTCTTGTCTAGAAAATAACCCTTATGAAAATCAAATTGATTTTAATGAAGAAAATTTTCAGGAGAACCAAATTTCCAACAACCAAACATAATACTTTTAAATAATTATACAAATTCAGATTTACCAGTAATTTTCATACCCGAAATCAAAGCAAAATTTTTAATTGATACAGGTAGTGGCAAAAGTTTTATAAAGCCTAATTTAGCATACAAAATTTATTCAAATTTCATTTTTTCGGAACCTTTCTCAGTAAGGACAGCCCACGCTACGTCCATTCACAATGAAGTAATTAATATACCAATATTTCCTTGTTTTAATCATACAGGTAATCATAAGTTTTATCTTTTTGATTTTTCACCTAAATTTGACGGACTTTTAGGAATTGATTTTCTAACACATATTGGAGCTAATATAAATTTAAAACATTGTTCTTTAGATACTCAATTTGTAACATTGCCTTTATATTATCAAAATAATATATCAAATTTACATAATTTTGAAACTATCGAAATAATAATTCCCCCACGTACATGTCAAAGAATCAAACTGCCTGTAAATCAATCGAATGGTTTAGGTATTTTAAAATATACAGATTTTGGTTGCGCAGAGATGCCAGAAGCTTTAGTACAAGTCATTGACTCCTACGCAACAACTATAATTACGAATAGTCGCGAAAACCCAGTTAAAATAAAAATATTTAATCCCATAGATATCGAAACCATAAATGAAGTAGAAAACAACTTCATAGAAAAAATGGAAACCGATACAGAAATAAATGAATATATGGATAATACACAAAAACAAAACTTAAAAAATTTAAGACTGTCACATTGTAATCAGGAAGAATACAGAGCTATTCGAAACTTGTGTTACGAATATCGTGACATATTTTATTGTGAGGGCATCCCACTTACATTTACTAATCAAATTAAACATAAAATAAACCTAACCGATGACACACCTATATATACAAAAACTTATCGATATCCCGAAATTCATAAAAAAGAGGTTAAAACCCAAATTAACAAAATGTTAGAGAACGGTATCATTCAAAACTCAACGTCACCGTGGAGTAGTCCAATTTGGATTGTCCCAAAAAAGATGGACGCGTCCGGTAAACGTAAATGGCGTATCGTTTGCGATTTCCGTAAAATCAATGAACGCAGTATTGATGATAAATTTCCTTTACCAAATATATCGGATATTCTCGATAAACTCGGAAAATCTCAATATTTCACCACATTGGATCTAGCAACCGGTTTCCATCAAATAGAAATGGAACCGAATGATATCCCTAAAACAGCCTTCTCAACCGATACAGGTCATTATGAATTTAGACGCATGCCTTTTGGCTTAAAAAATGCGCCCTCTACATTTCAGCGAGTCATGAACAACGTCCTTCGGGGACTTCAAAATGAAATCTGTTCTGTATATCTTGATGACATAATAATTTTCTCTACGTCACTTCAAGAGCACATCGATAGATTAAAATCCGTTTTTGATAGACTTAGAGAATCCAATTTAAAAGTGCAGCTAGACAAATCAGAATTTTTACACAAAGAAGTTGCTTATTTAGGTCACAAAATTACAAGCGAAGGTGTAAAACCTAATCCTGATAAAGTCACCGCAGTTAAAAATTTCCCCATACCAAAAACCCAAAAAGACATTAAGTCATTTTTAGGACTAGCCGGATATTATCGTAGATTCATCAAAGACTTCGCAAAAATCACAAAACCCCTTACACTATGTCTCAAAAGAGGAGCGAAAGTTGAACACTCACCAGCCTTTATTCAATCCTTTAACCATTTAAAAGAATTGCTTATTAATGCTCCAATACTAAAATATCCTGATTTTGAAAAACCCTTTGTCCTTACGACAGATGCCTCAAATGTAGCCCTAGGCGCTGTTCTCTCTCAAGGCAACCCGCCAAATGACAACCCTGTAGCATTCGCGTCGCGCACTCTAAATGAAACAGAACAAAAATACTCAACGATTGAAAAAGAACTTTTAGGAATCGTTTGGGCATGTAAATACTTTAGACCTTACCTTTATGGCAAAAAATTTAAAATATATACTGACCATCGCCCATTAGTATGGTTATTTAACCTCAAAGAACCAAATTCGAAATTAGTACGTTGGAGGCTAAAACTTGAAGAGTATGATTATGAAATAATCTACAAAAAAGGGAAACAAAACACTAACGCTGACGCCCTTAGCCGAATTCAATTAAACGCAATCGAATCCGAATCATTAATAAATTACCCAGGCGATATAGACACCGACGTAACGCAATTCCTAAACGACCAATTTAACCCAGATATCCTTGACTCTGAAGTAGTGTCACAAACAATAGAAAGACTAGAACACGAACCTGAAACAACACCCAAAATTAATATTATTTCTGACATTCTAATAACTCCACCTATAACACAACTAACCCATTCTAATATTCCAATAAAACCACCCGTAACGGAAACAATACATAGTACAAATGCTAACGAAAATCATTCCAATATGACTATATTAGATGAAATTATTAATAATAAAGCTCATCAACTTATTATTAAAAAAGCACCTTATGACAAATATGTTAAAACCAAACGTGAAAATTTCGAAGGACATCAAATTATTCACGCAACATTACCCACTAATATTATAGTAATTACTAACTTTTTGAAAGAATATTTAACAAATAAAACAACATATGTTTATTTCTTTTCCAAAGAACTAAGAACCTATTTTCAACAAACAATGAATAACCATTTTAAAAATTTAAAACTTATAGAATGTTCAAAATTAATAAATAATGCTCAACCTGACGAACGAGAATTACTAATTAAATATCGTCATGAAGGCAAAACAAATCATAGAGGAATCGAAGAAACTTGCAAATTTTTAAAAGCAAATTATTATTGGAAATCACTTAAGGCAGATGTAACAAAATACATCAATAATTGTGAAATCTGTCAACGATCAAAATATAATCGAAAACCACCAGATCAACCTTTGATATTAACCGAAACGCCAAGCAAACCTTTCGAAATTGTTCATATCGACACTTTCATCATAGGTAAACAAAAATTCCTAACTATTATAGATAAATTCTCCAAATACGCACAAGCCTTGCCTTATACTGGAAATGCAGTGTCGTGCTGTGAACAGTTAATTAATTTCTTTTCCTTTTTACGTATTCCAAAACAAATAGTTTCAGACAACGGATCTGAATTTCAGAACGAAGTCGTTAAAGGCTTATTAAATACACATAATATTAAAATACACTTCACTACCCCCTACCACCATGAATCAAACTCCCCTGTTGAAAGGCTGCATTCCACATTAATCGAACACATTCGATTACTTCGAGAATCGGACCCCAATGCAGAAGTTACCAAACTTATGCCGTACGCAATTATTGCCTATAATAACACGATCCATTCTAGTACGAATTTTACCCCATACGAACTTGTCTTCGGACACACAGACTCTAGAGATCCTATGGATTTAATACCCGCTCATGTATATACCGAGTATGTCAATAATCATAAAAATAACACACAAATTTTGTACGACAAAATTACAAAGGAATCACGAGAACTAAAACAAAAAATTATAGATAGGGCAAACAAGGATAAAACCCCGACCAATTTAATAATAGGCTCACAAATTTATAAAAAATCAGATAATCGATCTGGAAAAATAAAAAAGAGATATTTAGGCCCATTCATACTAACGGCTATATTAGAAAATAATAAAATACAAATAGAAAATCCCAAAAATAAATACAAAGAAATCATACATGTTAACGAAACTAAAATAATACCCCTTGTTCCAGATGCTGGACCATCGTCGGCGGCTACGTAAAATTCCATGATTTAAATAAACATCCAGGAATACTACCATTCAAAATGGGAACCGCTAAACTTAAATCCAATCACTGGACATTCGTTCAAAATATTAACCTAACCCCTTTAATTAACCAATTTCAAAATATTCAAAAACAAGCAAAATCAATATACATAAACATTCAAAATAACAGCGAATACCATAAGGAATATTTTAATTCTTTTAATACATTATGTACACTTGAAAAAAGAATAGAAACTCTATTAGAACAAATTGTCCCAAATCAAGAAAATTATCGTAGTAAAAGAGGTCTTTTTAACCCTTTAGGTTCATTCATAAAAAGTATAACTGGAAACTTAGATCAAAATGACGCAGAGCAAATTGATGCCAAAATCACGAAATTACAAGAAAATCAAAATAAATTGAAAATTGACGCTATCAATCAAATTACACTTTTAGAATCCACTATTAATAAATTTAAAACAATTATATCTAATATCACACATAACCAAATGGTACTAAAGTCACGCATTTTACAAATAGAAAAAATAATTAATAAAGTTCAAATGGAACAAATAAGTAATCACGAATTTTATTTAATATATACAATAATCAATCAAATAACAACAATTTATCAATCAATCTACGATATTCTGAATAAGATTGAAATAGGTATCACTTTTGCAAAAATTAATGTACTTTATAATTCAATAATAGAACCAAATGAACTATTTATAGAAATAAAGAACTTACACGATCATCTAGGCTCAGATAAACTCCCTTTAGAAGTAACTTATAAAAATATACTTAATTTCGAAAAAATTATAGAAATTAAAAGTTTCTTAAAAAACTTTAATATTGTATTTATATTTGAACTTCCTCTTGTGGAATCGGAGATATATCAATATTTTAAGTTATTCCCTTTACCAATTCCCAATAATCGATCATTTCTTGTAAATATTCCTTATAAACCCTACCTAGCATTAGGCAATACAAAATATGCCCATATGGACCAAAGATGTCACGAAATCCAACCACAAAAATATTTGTGTAAAGAAGCCCACACCACGTTTGTCGAAGACAGCCCCTCCTGTGCTGTTCAACTTATCAAACATCACACAAATATTACGTTTTGCCACCCATTCGAAACTCAAATGCACGAGATCCAGACAACAAAAATAATCGACGACAAATGGCTGATAACAGTACCAATACAAGTAATCGCCGTCATAAATTGTCAAAAATCCGAAGATAACATACCCTTATATGGTTCCTATCTTCTTGAGTCATCCCCAGGATGTAAAGTACGGATAAAGTCAATTACGCTTGAAACATATAAATCAAGTCAATTAACATTTAATGGAATTAATCTACCTACCCTTAATTTAAGTCTAATTAAGGAAAACCGAGATTCATTCTACAACCCTCCTAGTATGGACTTAAACTACGTAAACCTAAAAACTACTAAAGAAATCGAAGCCAAATTGGAAAACCGAAAGAAGGCCCTAGAAGAAATGACCACAACGATTTATGTAAAGAAGACCAGTTTTTGGACAATTTTACTTTACATATTCATTTCAATAATTTTTATATTTTTTATATACAAAAAACTTGTAAAAAAGTCTAAGAAAAAACAATTAAATGCAAACTCTAATACTTTAGATATTGAAGAAAATAATAGAATTTTCTAAAATATTAAAAATCTTTAAACCTTTTTGGAAATTTTTGAAAACACGTCTTTAAGAACGTGCTTTCAACTAAGAGGGGAGGAGTTACGTTCCCGTGAGAAATGCAATTCTGCATTTATGCACTTGCAATTCTTAGACTTTTATCTTTTCGTTCTCATGCAACATAAGCATTACTGAACTTATAAATATAACTAAAATGCATTTTGTAGTCAGTTCTCTTTGTACGCTTATGAAGTAAAATTGATTTTTTTTAAAAATAATTTCTCGTGTTTCGAGTTGTTAACTATTTATCTAAACAGTTTAAGCAGTTAACCTATAATTAACAAAATATTTATACATGGTTAAAGAAAAAAACGAATTATATATATATATATATATATATATATATATATATATATATATATATATATATATATATATATATATATATATATATATATATATATATATATATATATATATATATATATATATATATATATATATATATATATATATATATATATAGTGAATTAAGTGGTTTCTTGGGAATAAGGCACATGAATATACTAAATTTCTGTTATATTTTTTTCATAACTTTGACGTTTCGGTCGAACGTTGACCTTCATCAGAAACAGTAATTGGAAGGTTTCATGGATAACATCCTGTATATGTCAATAAATTAAACACAAACACTCAGCGACTAACATTTACATTTAAAAACTTGACATGCTGTATATACAGTCAGTATTGTTCGTATATTGCTTGTGTATGTTCTTAAAATTTCGACAAATGTAAATGTATATACAGCATGTCAAGTTTTTAAATGTAAATGTTAGTCGCTGAGTGTTTGTGTTTAATTTATTGACATATACAGGATGTTATCCATGAAACCTTCCAATTACTGTTTCTGATGAAGGTCAACGTTCGACCGAAACGTCAAAGTTATGAAAAAAATATAACAGAAATTTAGTATATTCATGTGCCTTATTCCCAAGAAACCACTTAATTCACAATATAAGTACTAAGGCCAAGAAAACGAAAACAACTATATATATTGTTCCTTCTAAATATAGTTTTTATTCGACACCTTTCATTTTAAGATGTATTATTATTAAAAAGATTATAATACGCAATTAATGGTGTAAAGCACAGGGTTAGCAGAATCGTGTCAAAAATATCCTCCCAAAAAGTTCATAAAATGATAAAAAAAAAACAGAGAGGCATCTTTCCCCCTCCAGGCAATGTCCCTGCCCCTCCCGTGAAAATCATCTCTAAGATTAATAAAAATCTGGTGCATTTTATATTAGAAGATATTCTTGGATAAAAACAGCATCACCTTTTTTTAGTATTCGTTGACCATAGTTAGTTATTATTTATTATTACCTTCCTACAAAAATTATTACCTTTTCTTTTTTTTTCTAGCCGTAAGTTCATAATTGCTAGTTGTTCGCTCAACCTAGTATTCTCTCACATCCTTTCAGAATAAATATTTGTCTTTACCGATATTTCATCCTGGCGGCACCCATGATGGTGATATTTAAATAACGTATGTTTTAATACATAAACAAAGTTGACGTAATCTAAGACACCTCACCCTGCTATATAGGGTGAAACTTAATGTAACGGTAAATTGTACGTATTCCCAAAGCCTATCTAATTTAAAGACACCGAAAGTAAATTACTCAAATAAATATTTTTTTATAATCTTTAAATCTAAAATGAATTTAATATTACTGCAAAGAAGTTAACACAGTACTATAAAGTTAATTTTTATTGCTGTTCCAAGATAACGTCACAATTTATTACGCAATCACAAATTTTATGGTCAGTGAAAAATGTTATATGCTGGGTTTCTGACGAGTTAATTAAAATGTTACAATCTTCCTGCTGCACATTATACTAGTACTAATAAATCGGAAACAAAAATTCAATTATTTCTTCAGCTTGCAACTTTCTTTAAGCTTAGTTTGGATATGAAAGAATAATATATATCTACTCAAATAAATTTCCAGCTTAGAATTAATTAATACAATATATTGTAGATTTGTATGTTTTAAAACTAATTATTTATTCCTTGTTAAAACAGAAATCATCAAAATCTGGAACTATTCTTTTTTATATCATATTTCTTTAAACGTTTAATTGGTTGGGCATTATTTTATGGTAGTTATCGATATTTAAAAAAAAAAGTTCTTTAGATAGAAACAACATGTTCTGAACTCACCAAAATATTACAATAAGGGCCATATGTGCAAAGTCCTGCAAAGCTCGACGCTGCTAGATCCTAAAAGCGCTCAGAGACACCCTCAAGGTGACTTTACTTAAATTTAAAAATCGAATATTTGTGCAATAATTTATAAAAGCAAAAAGTTGGAACTTTTGTTGCGAGCAAAAACCAAGAATCATTAGTTCTTTACTTGTTTACTTTGATCACATCAATTTTTGCGCGAGGGCATCAATTTAAATTGACTCAACCTTGATTGCCGTATTTTACCAGAGTGAACTGTTCTGTGTTATTACTGAAATACTGTTAATTAAAAAAAATAGCGAGAATTCTCACCGCTAGCAACAAAGCTCGTCGCTACACTTTAAAATAATAGCAAATGACAAAGCCACAGATTACACCTGTCAGATGCGAAAGTATTAGTAGTCGCCACATACCCATATTTATTGGCTTTGACACCGCGACTGTGAGGCAACAGCCGATTGGCGCTCGCCAACTGGAAAACGATGAAAACTCGTCCATTACTTATGAGAATTCAAATCTCACAATGTAAAGTAAAGACAGGAATATAAAATCGTTTCACATATAATTTCTCATTCTTTCATCTATCAGTAGATCCACGTTAAGGCAATTATAGCCAACCTAAGAGAAGTCTTCCCCAGGTGACCTCAACATATTGTCTTTAAGAATAGACTGATTAATGACCTAAATTGAGCGGTGTTCCCAGGAAAGGTGTACAAGAGGTGCACTGGACCGTAAGTGCTATGACGCTAATCTGTCTGTTACCAAATCCAAAATAAATAAAAGTTTAAAATTCTATTGTGTTGTGATACGGTATTAATTTAGAAGAGAGATGTATATTTATTTTTATAATTATGGCATTTATTTTTATTTACTTTCTGAATAAGTAGTGCTGAAATATTTATAACAGAAAATAATGCTGTTTTTTTTTGTTTCAGACTGGCCAATCCTTCGGTGGGATTGGCTTTGGTATAAAACGCGAAATTTTTTTTCTAAACCTTGAGGACGGATATTTTGGCTGCCAAGTAAACGAATCGACGGACGTTCTGCAGCTATTCGAATTGTCAAAACTTTGTGATGGAACGCCAAACTGCTACTTAGGTTCCGACGAATTAGCCAAAGAACTTAAATGTACAGGTAAGTTCGTCTCCTTTCTGGTGGATGTACAATTACACCTGTTACATAAAAACTCAGTTTCGTCGATAATTTTATCACAGTTGTACACCACACTATTTATTTCAAATGCCTGAAATATCACATATAATTTTCTGTATAAACTATATTATTCTAAATGGCAAATTAATTAATATATGTCTAAATAAGAAAGTTAAATTCCTATAGTCGCTGCGTAAGTAAGTATACTGAGTTGTACTACTTCCCAGGCTTGACGCGGTAAAAAATTTTACACAAAAAGTTAACTTGTTTTTAGGGTTCTCTTTTAGAAATAAATACAGTATGAGGACGTTCTGAAATAAAGTAGTTTTATATAACTTACGATAATAATAATTTAGTGCTTACACAATAAATTATTGGGTAATAACTGTATAACTTATTTTACTTTTTTTAAATTATTAATTATTTATTATCATTATTATTTATTTTTTATAATAATATTTACGTAGTCTATAAAAAATAAATTATGTTCTTTATTATTTTCCTTCATAAAAAGAGAGTTTTATTCCAGGAAATGGAATTCTACCTGATACTTCAAGATTTTTATTAGGCCGCCATTTTATTTTTCCTTATATTCTTACGACCTCTGATTTTTTACCATAATTCGAAGTCAATTGGTTAAGTAGTTATGCAATGAACGACAAAATGACAGACATATCGATAGACCGACGGAATTGGAAGAACATTTTTTTTGGAGTCTAGCGACCAAGAAAACTTGATTTGCCGTGTCGTGCCTGCGTAGCGATTGTGTCCACAGTTAACCCTTACTTTAAAGAGTTTTCGTTTGTTTTTCAAACATCATCACGCCATACATCCAAAAGTTTCTTATTAATATTTTTATTTGTTCAAATATATTAGTTCTTTAAATTAAAAACGTATATTTAAGCCCGATAAAAAAAATTATTATTTATAATATTTTAGAATAATTAGTCGACAAAAATTTGAAATCTAATTTCTAAATCGAATACAATCTAATCATTCTATTCTAACTACCGTTCAAAATGACAATTCGTTCTGCACTCCGAGAGTCTAACTCAAATTATGCCGCCTAATGGTTTTAACTCCCCTCTGTTACTTTTTTTAGGCTAAATTATCTGTTAAAATATTTGACATTTCTCTTTCACCATGTATAATGTGATAAAATTTATGGTACTCCCAGTTGTTTTGTTATTTTACAACGTCGATAATATTTGTGTAAAAATAAAATTCCATATATTTTTAAAGATATGTAATAAATGTGTTGGCGCTCTGGAACTGGCACTTTATGTGTTTTTTTAATTTATGTCATTTACGATCTCCAATGCTTTTAAGTACCAGAGGCTTGTTCAAGAAAAGTCAATAAACTTAATACCTCTAATTTCAGTTTATATACCTCTAAAAACCTTTTAATTTATTTAGCAGGAGCTACTGATTTATGCAATTAATTGAAATGTAATGAATTTATTTCAGTATTTGATCAGTGATAGAAAGTGACTTGCGTACTTCGAATCGAAATCTTATCTTACAAATGTCAATCATAAGCATGAAGAATAGCAAACGTTTTGGTCGATTTTCTCACAACCGTATTTTAATAGATAGATATTATACCCATTAAGCTTAAGTTCTGGGTAGTGAACTGCTTTGTCGATGCAAATTTATCAATCAAAATGTCATGGTAGTAATAAAAGTCTACGCATGTGCTTTTATCCTTCTGCTGTACTTGCGAACGTAAAAAGTAACTACTTAGAATTAGATAAGATAAGCCCTAAGTCAGAATAAAACAGAAAAAAGTTTAGGTTGCGTATTTTCTTTGTCTTTAGAAAGCATAAGAATAATTTTAAAAGATGACTAGTCGAAACTATTTGATTTTTAAAAAGCATGTTTGAGAGAAAGGTTACTTTAATATATGGATGATTTCTTGACAAAACATAGTAAGCGACAAAAAAACGACAATATCATACATCTCTACACATACGTTTTAGCATAATTTACAAGTTTATAAAAGAGTCTTTATTTTTTTACGTAATATTTAACTAAACGCTTAGACAAGTGAAACGGATAATCAAGTTTTTTAAATGATTTTCAATGAAAATATTTTCTTAGCGAAAACTTGCTTCAAAAATATACAAAAACCATTTTCAGTTTTTGTTTGCTATATTAAACCAATCCAATTTGAATTTGAAAAAAACACTAAAAAACAATTTGACCGATTTATTTTAAGAAAAATGTATATTTTTTATACGTCTTACTGTGTAACTTTTTAGCACGTTTCCTACGATTAAATATGTTAATAAATAAAATATACAGAGGGAGGGGAGCCAAGTGACTAATAAAAGAGATTTTGGTAATGGTATCAACTATTACCAACAACCCAAAAAAAAGTTGTGCCTTTTATTTCGGTCAATTTATTCATATTTTTTTTCCCAACTTAGAGGAGTCAAATTTCCAATCCGAACACCTTGGTGGTGGGAGTGGGGCGTGGCTCCCCCTAGTTCCCCCATACTTGAGTCTCTGATAATCTGAATGTCCAGAAATTAATATAAGATTAGTTGGGTACATATAATACATACATTTACTCCAGCACATTCCACCAGTTTAAGTAATAAAGGTTCAGCCAAAGTTTATACCAATAATTTCCCAAAGTGATTTTTAATTTAGCATGACACGACTTGTCTTAACAAGTGCATGTTGACATTTTTTTTTAAGGAAAAGCAGTTGCTGTTCCCAAATCTTACTTTTTTATCTTTAAATGCCAGATACCTATTTCAAAAATCTTATATATTTTAGGTAACAACGAATAATATCATTTTTTATTTTTTTTTGTTAGACAATATTTGATACGTAGGGTGTTTTAAAAATCTTTCGTAAATTTATAAAAACAGCGTGCTATTAGAATATAGGATGGATGAAAATGTATTTTTTTTTAATTGAATTACCTAAATTTGGGTTTATTTTCTAATTTCACATTGAATTCTGAAATTTAAAAGTTAGCTTCAGTTCACTTTTAAATTTCAGAACTATTCAATTTAAAAAGTACTGCTTTTTGATTTACCTTGTATTCAAATAGCACCTTTGCAAAAGTCTATAAAACCCCACAATACTTCACTCTTACTATTGTAATAAACAAGTTTTGAGTATTTTTAGCGACATTTTTAACTAAACACAAATCAAGTAAAAAAACATTATTTTGCGAAAAAGCTGTGTATAGTACCAGTAGAAATGGCGCGGCGACAATACCGGTGAAACCAGCGCGGTAGTCAGTGTCATTTGTCTTTTGCTCGATTTTCATTAAAATAATTTATAAACTCTATTTAAAAAATAAATTTGAATAAAAATAGGCAAACTGATTAATTAGACTACTTTTTCCTAGTTTAAAAGGAAAGTTCAATCCCCCTCGAATATTAATTTTAATTAAAAAACGTATGTTGACTCGTTTTATTGTAACGAAATGAGCAGACCTCTAATTTGTTGCTAATATCGGATTCAATTTTAGAGAGCTTCTACATAACTTAGGTTGTTATTATATTATTATAAAAAAGACTCAGAAGTTATGAATTGTATACGTTTCTTTTGAACAACCCTTTAATTAGTTTCTGGCATATTCTGTGCAAATTGCAGATACTACAAACCATAAAAAAATAAAGGGTTAGTGTCGGTTTTCTTTATAACAGGGAACGTGTTAAAATATTACAGGTTAATAACCAGGAAAAATATAATTTTTCAGAACTGTGTAATTTGAAAACGGAGAAATTTAAATTTTAAAAATATCTGGATCCACACCCTGTACATGGTGTCCGGATTTCGTTGTTTTTGTGGGATATTTCGTTTATTAATAGAATTAGAGACTTGCGCTTTTCGCGAAGTGTTGCTACTTTTTGATGGTGGAAGAAGCAGATTGTTGATGGATCTCTTCATTTTTCGAAATTGGTTTCTTTCTATTTTCAGGTCCCCCCTGAAATCTCGATTGATAAAAAAGTAGTTTTTTTTAGTAGGATGTTCCACGTTAAACATGGCCAAATGGGTAAAATTAAAATTTAAATTTAAAATTTCCGATTTAAGGGCTGAACATAAAAAACAACTATTAAGTGTTATATATAAATCTCTTATACAATAATGTATAAACATACAAGTTTGATTAATATCTCTAAAACTATCAGATGCGAGAACTATATCTACCACTGTATTCTAGGTAAAAAACTAAAAAACTCTAAAAGGACCATTTTTACTTTTTCATATATTACATCATAACTGAATTATGAGTGTTGTCTGAAATATCTGTATATCAAATACGAAGAGAGCCATGAAAAACTCTACTTGTGGCACTTTTCGTTTCATCAAAAATTAGCAGCACTTCGCGAAAACCACGAGTCTCTAACTCTACTAACAAAGAAAATACATAAATGCAACAAAATCCGGACACCCTGTATAATAGATTCCGTAAAGTAATCAAGATTTTCGCTTCAAGCCATTTTTCCCCAATAACAGACCTGCGAAAAGCATATCTTAATAAAATATCTTCTTGTTACGGAAATATTCACTTTGAAATTTATACTAAAACCATGAATTTTCCGTTTCATTTGCCGTGCTGTGTATCTAGCGAATCCTGATCAAAAAAATATATGTAGCTTAAAAGAGGCATGTTGCTTGCGTTCCGGAAACAGGCCGCAGTAATACAGTTATTAAAAATATTAACTCTGTTTGCAATAAATATATCGTTGCTATTAGGTACATTATCGTGACCACTGACACATACTTGTAATCACATATTTAAGACTTCATCTCTGGTCATGCTCAGATGATTTTTTCGCCCGAGCAAATCAAGCATGCCTATGATTTTCCAATAAAAAATAACGGTACACAAGATGGCGTCTAATGATATTTAATTACGGCCTGTGCTAAAATACTCGAACTATAAAGTGTAGATGCGAGTGTTATAAATAAGATATCGGACCAGTTTATTGCCCATAACATGTGGCAGGTCAGGCAAAAGTGCAAGATACAATTAAATAATTACCTGACAGAAATTATTTTTTGCCATGCTTATAATTAACCCATGAATCATACCTTCAAATTAAAATAAGCTAATTGCAGCCTACGTATATAAGTGTTTCTATGTTGGGAAAATATTTTATGTGTGTTGCATGAAAACATTTATATTGTTTATGGGATTTGAAAAAAATATAATTCCTTTTTTATACATTCTCTTTCAGCACACACTCCTAAACTTCGGTGAATGCTTGTAGTAATTTCATATATAAAAATTATAATAGAAATAGTTAAGCTTACAACTTGAGGCAATTTGAACCGATAGTTTTAGTTAGTTGGTTTTTATTTATGCAGTTATAAAAAAATGCAACCTAGATCGAATATAATTTTAATAATTTTCCATTAGACGAGCCGAATAAAAAAATTAAAATCCTCCGATGAAAATACTGCATAGCTTCGTATTCCGCCTTAAAAACAATATTTTCGCAAAGGCACTTTTTGAGCTATAACATTAAGAAAATGCTTTGTGATACACTAGTGTTATCACCATTAAACTTCTGTGACACCATCTATGGACCTTGTCTTGATAATGCCGATGCTAATAGATTACAAAAACTCCAAAATTCCTGTCTAAGGCTCATTTTTGGTATAAGAAGACGTGAACACATTTCTCATAAGTTAAAAGAAGCAAATTGGTTAAATATGCACAATAGACGAGTATTACATGCTCTTGTCCTTTTTTATAAAATTCTTAAGTTTAAGACTCCACCGTATTTGCATAAAAAAATAACTTATCGTACTGATGTGCACAATCTTAATATAAGACGAAAAAATCTATTAACTATACCGTCACACAACAAAGAATTTTTTAAAAGGTCTTTTTCTTATTTAATTGCACATTTAATAAATAAATTCAAAATAAATGATTTTACTGACTCAGAAAAAGTTTTCAAGAGAAAAACCAAACTACTTCTTCTAAACCATGTTTAATTGATTGTCTATGCCACAAAATGCTAAATTTGAAACTTAATACTTTCCTTTTTCCCTATCCTTATCCACCTTCCATTTTCCTTTTAGTGTGTGCTTTTTTGCTTTTATGTTTTTTTTTTTCAAATTTTAAAAAAAAAATTTAACTGCTAGCTGCTTATAAATTTCTTTTTCATTTCTTATATTTTTGGCCTCAACAGAATCCGGGGAATGAACATCCACTGAAATCTGAAAACAAGGCCCGTTAGTTACCATGATTATTATCATAATAATAATTATTATTTTAAGTTAATTCGTTAACTGTATTTATTGGTAACTAATAAACGTCTTATTATTATTATTATTATTATTTATTTAGATATATTCTTTTTCTGGTTCTGCGTCTATTGGATATGGAGTACATTCAATAGGAAGCATATTTTTTCTTCTAAACTAAGGGTTTAATCCAATAGAGATTTTTTAAATTTCTTTAGTCACTTGCAGCGATATAATATATTAGACACAGAATTTGGTTGTCATTCTGTGTTTTAATTGAAAACAATAATTAGAACTTCGCATTTAGTGAACAGAACCAAGAGTTCTCTGGATTCACCAGAATGTTGGCAAGTCGTACCCTAAAGAAACCAATAATCATGAAAGAAAGAATGAACATAAATTGGCCCTTAAACGGTGGTCACACTATAGCGATTTACTTAAACGTTATATACATTGCTGGAACTTCGAAGCGCACCAAGGAAATTTTTACTGGAACTTCAAAATAAAATATTTTCAATACCGATGATGATTTTGAGTTTCAGTTTTCGGCCTTTGTTTGACCAGTTCCTAGAGTATACAGCCCCATAAAGATACCCTCAGGACACCATCGCAACCGTCTTATACAGGGTGTTATATAAGACCCTGTCATTTTTTGAAAAATTTTATTCGACCAAAACTCTTACTGTGGAAGATTTCCTTTCTCTTTGTGCAACCAAAATAATCTAAAACTAGGTACAAAAAAATCAGCACTTTTGAAATTTTTTCTTCCTTTCCGATATACAGGGTTTTTTAGAAAAATTGATTTTTTTTTAAAATGGCCTGTTGAATAAAGCCCATTTATGGCAATCAGATTCAATATGGTCTATAAGATTATGAACATGGTTGACACCCTTAAGTATTCCACCATGAATATTGTACACAGGGTACACCAAAAACTCTACCGGTTCTAAGCTTTAACAATGTTGAATTTCTGCTCCGCAAGGTAGGTAGTATTCCAGACCTTGTATTATTGGGACATATTCTTAGCTAATTTGTAATTATGGGTAAACAGTTTAAGTAAATCTGTATTAACAAAAATAACATGTAAAACTGTATTTTATCGGCAAAAAGAGAATTATATCAATGATAAAAGGCGATTTTGTTAAAAAATCTGTTTTAAATTAAAGGCAATATCTGAAAGAACTAGAGCAAATTTCAAAAGTAAAAAAAATGTCCATTGTTACTAAAACTGGCATTAGAAGTAACATCAAATTCAAGAAGATATAAAAAACCAAACCCAACAAATCACTATTTAACGTCCACCTCTTAGTTTCTGGTAAAGTCTGTATATACTATTCATTTTGGAAAATTTAAGGGTACCAACCTTATTCATAATCTAATAGATATACCTTTGATGACCACAAGTGGGCTTTGTTCAGAAAAAAATTTCAAAATCACTAGAAAATGTTTTTTCGTACCTAGCTCTAGATTATTTTGATTGCACAAAGAGAAAGAAAAATCTTCTATAGTAAGAATTCTGGTCGAAGAAATTAAAAAAAAAAATGACAGGGTCTTATATAACCCCCTATATAAGACGGTTGCTATGGTGTCCTGAGGTTGCCCTTTTCGAGCTGCATATTATGAATATTGATCAAACGAAAGCCGAAAACCAACAAAATCGTATGGAAAATATTTCATTTTGAATTTCCAGTAAAAATCTCGTTAGTACACTTCGAAGTTCCAGCAGTTTAGTTTGTACAAGAAAGAGGGAATAAAGGTATAGTCAACAGGGTACAGGTAAGGTTGCATAAACCCCACTATTATAAAAATCGTTATATGAAGAGGTTGCTGTTTGATATGAGTTGTATAGGTGATTTTAGGTCACCCACAAATTTAAGTAGGTTGAAGTGCCACAAAGTCGGCAACGTCAGCATCGGCGCCTGATTTGATCACATCTGTATTTTTTTTCTCGCGGTATTAAGCACTTACCAATGTGTATCTGAATCTATCTACCAATTAAATAGAGAAAATATTTAATTAATATAACATAGAACTTACTGAAAATGTATAATAAGATATATAAAATGTTATCTTGCTCTTCCGACAAGAAATTCTTCCACTAAATTAATATCTCTAACTCTTTCATGCCAAAGTCGGAGAACATTGTTTCTTTTTTCCCACAGATTTGTTAATAATTTTAAATTTAGAAAACGACCTCTCTGATTGCGGTAATTGAAAGGACCTGCTTGTACACAATTCTGACAAACTGCTAAGTAAAATCGTATTTTCCATTTAGCTCTATCCAAAATTTTATTTCTTTTAGTATGTTTAAATTCAATACCAAATACCCAGGACGCTCAAATACCAACCAAGCTTTCATCCTTTCAATTTATTCGATAAGTCGAAAAAATTTGATCAATGACAGGTTTTAAAACCTGTCATATTAACACCTTTGTAGACGTGGCGTGCAACCCATTGGCACACACTAGTTTTATCGTGCAAACTGACTTTGGGCAAACTAAATCATTAGCAGTGCACCGCCTTTGTAAGGCACACTTTTTGGTTTGTGCAAGCTGCCATCTTACGATCCACACGCAAAGACTTCCCGATACAAACCGGTTTTCACAAGTAAGCGCGCGGCAATACTTGTACGTGTAAATGGCGCTTTCGATTAATCCTTGTGTTTTTGATCTAATTAACGATATGGCAGTATACGAAGCAATATCAGATATATTCGTTTTATAGATGACGCCACAAGTTCCTTGGCTAATCATAGAGAATATAAGATTTTGTGTAAGGTTCTAATTTGCATAAAACTACAAATTGATGTTAAAAGATTTTTTTTTCATGATATGGTTTACACATTGGTATATCTCCCATTTCCTCTTTTTTATAATTGTTTATAAAATACAGTTTTAACAATTTTTTGATGTAATTTAGTATTTTACTTTCTTCGTAAGAGGGAAGTATTGTAATCGTGGAAAAATCTCCTCTCCGAGATTTTTACAGACTTTTGCGTTTTAGGGTCTCCTAGACCCCGAAAAACATGTTTTTCCATTTCCGTCGGTCCGTTCGTTTGCCTGATTGCGGCATAAATCAAAAAGTATTTATCCGATTTACCTAAAATTTTGGTCGAAAACTAATGGTCATATGGGGATGGAATCATAACTTGACTCATAGAATGTAAAAAAATCACTATTAGGAAACTACGTACCGAATAGACCTCAAATTTTGCACAAAAAGTGTGATATAGGGATAGACTGGTGAAATTTTGGTCTAAAGCCATTATGGCGAAACAAAATGGCCGCCTAATAAAATGTTTAAAAATTCAATACCAAAAGCCTACCTGTCAAATTGAGTTCAAACCAAATGTGAAACAGGGATATACTAGTAAAAATCTAGTGCGAATCCATGTGGCAAAACGAAATGGCGGCTTAATAAAATGTTTAAAATTAAAAATTTAATTTCCCTGGAATAAAACCTTTTTATGGAAGAAAATAATAAATGACGTAATTTATTTTTATTAGACTATTTAAATAAAGTAGAAAAAAATAAATAAATCGTGATAATAATATTAATAATATAATAACAATAATAAAAACAAAATAAAAAATCAATCACCAATTATCTACCTCCGTAACATCTAATCTAAGCGCAAACTGGATTGAAGTAGAAAATGTAACTGCTTGAGAATATAACCAAATGCAGTATAATCCTTTCACAACTGAGGAAATTACGAGCATCCTTAAAACGGTACACAACTCGAAAGCCCCTGGCCCTGATGGAATACATAATTAGTGGTTAAAGAAACTCAGGGCCACACACAAAAAATAGCCCAATCACTTGCCTTTCAACGCTTTATAAACTATATAGATAACATCCTGTATAACTTTAAGGATATCGACACATTGTGAACACAACAAAATAGTATCTATACAGCAAAAGGGTTGTGCTGAAGACTCTATGGGTTGTAAAGAGCAACTGGTAATTGATTCGGTCATCTGTCATCAAGCTTAGTCTGAGCGGAGAAATCTTTTTATGGCTTATATTGATTATAAAAAAGCGTTTGACTCTATTCAGCACGACCGACTCCTCAGACTACTAAAAATGTACAATATCGATCCCTGTATAATATATTTCTTGGAACATGCCATCTCAACCTGGCACACTATTATTCACTTGAATGATACCAATATTCACATCAAAACTAATCCTGTACCAATAAAAAAAAGTATTTTTCAAGGTGATTTACTGAGTCCGCTGTGGTTTCGTATTGCAATGAACCCTTTGTCCAACCTTTTAAATTCTACTGGTTATGGGTTTAGTATCAAAAATAACAACAGCGAAAAAATTAAGTTAAACCATCTTTTATATATGGACGATTTAAAATTAATGGCAGCTACCAAAAACGACCTGGATCAGATGCTCAAAATTGTCGAGAATTTTTCTACAGATATTACAATTCGGTTTGGGCCAGATAAGTGCAGAACTGTCAGTATAGGGTAGGATTCAAGAGGATGGATTTGAGATGCAGAACGGTCAGAGTATGGAAGCAATGCGACATGGAGATACCTACAAATATCTTGGTATAAAGCAAGGGCAGTGTGTAAATCACCTAGTAATGAAGGATAAACTGACATGGGAGTTTACAAGAAGAATACGACAATTGCTAAAATCAAAATTTGACAGCAAAAATTCGTCTAGGGCAATTAACACCTACGCTTGTTCTGTGCTTGACTATTCATTTAAGATTATTAAGTGGTCCAACACTGACATCAATAACCTACAGCGAAAGATCAGAACTCTACTCACAAAGACACAAAAACATCATCCAAGAAGTACCATAGAACGTACGATAATTCCACGGCATCAAGGCGGAAGAGGATTAACAGATATCTCAAAGCAGCTAGACCAGCAAATCACCAAACTACGAAGCTATTTTCAACAAAAAGCACGCACATCTGCCTTACATCGGATTATATGTGATTCGGATCACTTTACGCCTTTACAGCTAAAGGAGCAGCAAGTTTCAACTCAACACCAATCCGCTGAAGAGTTGGAGGAAGAAGCCTCTGCATGGCAGACATTTAAATGAGGTCAGCCAGAATTACGTCGACAGTATAGCATCGAACTACTGGCTAACATTAGAACGGATATTTCCTGAAACGGAGGGTTTACTAGTTGCCATACAAGATCAAGTAATTCCAACCAAGAACTACTTAAAATATATAACGAAGGATGTCACAGTGGTAAATGACAGCTGCAAGTATGGATGTCGGATGTCAGAGACCATACAACATATCACAGGGGAATGTCAAATGTTCGCTGCGAGAGAATACAAGTTAAAACACGATGTATTAGCCAAAATTCTGCACCAAGAACTAGCAGAGAAATTACAGCTCTTGCAGGAAGAAAGAGTGCAATATTATATGTACAACCCTGAGAATTTTAGAAAATAGTCGATGCTTTATCAAGGAAGTTAGGTTCTGCTTGCTTTGCGTTAAGATCTGTTTCCGAGGAGCTTAGCTTTTCTACCTCTAGAACTGTTTATTTTGCTCTTGTTGAGTCGCACCTCAGATATGCTATTCCATTCTGGGGTACATGTTGTGCGACTCAATTTGATCGAATTTTTATACTACAAAAAAGAGCTGTTCGTTACCTACTGAGACTTAACAGTAGAGATTTCTTTAAAAGATATAAAATACTAACCCTTCCTTGCTTATTCATTTTGGAATCGGTTTGCTTAATTCGAAGCACGCACATTAGAGAGACCTTACAAACCCTCTCAGAAATACTGATGTATCTTCCAACCCCACACTCAGAGTTAATTAAAAGATCTGCAAAAAAAATCACCTGCCATTTAACATCAAATCCATAATATCTCTGAATTTCTAGGAAAGAGCCTTCTACACCGAGAAACATACAATTTTACATGAACCCCTAGTGTGATAGTTGCTCTTTTTACCGCATATGTATTTTTTTAATTGTTTCGTACTTTTTTATTTTTTACTTTGCTTATTTTTTTACATTATATTTATGAAAATGTTTATAACATAGTACGACTGACAAAGTACATTTCTAATGTACTTCTTTTAGGATTCTATAATATTAATATTCTAAATTCCTAATTTAAATATTATTTTTCTATAATATTTATGATGTGTTTTTGTCTTGTTTTGTTTGCTAATTTTATGTTTGTAAACTATTTTTTTACAACAGCTTTGTCCACAAAATTGTAAAATTTTTTTTTGACAATAAAGCATTTATTTATTTTATTTATTTATATAGTCTTTACAAGTTCTATTGGGACCGCACTGTTTTGACAGACCAAACTAACATTTATAATAGACTAGATCTTATCCTTGTAGATAAAAGTGTAAGAAAAACAACTTTGATAGAGGTGGCTTTACCGAATACTCATAATTTACGTCACAAGTCAGTGCAGAAAAGATTGGAAAATATCGTGACTTAGAAAACAGATCAGGAGACAGTGGGGAATAAAGAGCGTCCCAGCCCTTTTGATTATGTCAACAACAAAAAACTTGCTTCAGAACATCTAGGACCTTGGCCTTAATGAACGACTTTTTCAGGTCATGCAAGAGGCAGTGCTACTCGCGACATCCCCAGTAGTTCGGTAACTTAAAAACTAATCACCAAGATGGACCCAATAACACGGAAAGGGCCCCATCACCGCTCAATCCTTTTGATATGTAATCTGGGATGATGCCATTCGGCATTTAAAAATAAGATAATAATAATAATAATAATACCTCTACACAGATCTGCATGAACTGGATAGATTAAATCGTAGATTATTTGTATATATATTCTAGCATCCTAGAGCAGCAACAGAAAGAGTTTACTTTAAAAAGTGAAAGGGGCACAGGCCTTATCAAGATTCATGCCTAGAAAACAAAATGAGAGGAATACTTCCTAAATTCACTACTTTCCTAAACTGGCAGTGGAGACAAAGTATATATTAAAACTGAAGGAAGTACGAATAATCCCGATAGTAGTGTCAAAACAGAAGTTGCGTCAAAAAATTTGCCAAAAAAAAGACGATAATTAACATCGATCCAAAAGACGGAGATTCTGCAAACATGCCACATCGTCAGAAAATTCCTGGGTACCGAAGGGGACAGGTAAAATTCGCAAGCAAAAACTGAGAAGCGCAGAGAAAGATAACAATACTAATAATAGAAAAATAATTGAAGAAAATCAGTGAAATGACTCTACCTGAAACGTCCCTCGTTATGAATATTTCCTTCAGCACGTAGTAATTTATTAAAATATATACAAATTAGGTTACTTTTCAGTCCCTTAATAAATCAAGTGAGTTATTACGAGGTAAAGCCAATTTACCAATTTTTCCTCTTAGCAATAAATTTACTATGCCTTTTCTTTTTGTAGACATATGCGAATCTCTCAGGTTTTAACTCTATTGTCCCGAAAGCACAATTGTTAACCTTTCATTTTAACAATTTCCAAGCATTCTAAACAAGTTAGTTTTTTAATTTCTTTAGCTAATTTTCGGGTCTACAGGCTGCTGTATGTCCTCTGTGCAGTTATAATCTGACTGAGTTCTCCATTTTTTACCTCTATTTGACAGCTTTTCTTGCATCTTCAGGCATTGTTTTAATTTAGTTAATTTTAATAAACCACCCCTGAAAAAAAAACTAACAAGCACCGGTGACAGTCCTAGTTTGTCGTTATTTTTATCTATGACAAAAGAAACAAATGATTATATAAAACTAATAATAAAACTACTGCAACTACTTAAAATAATATAAAAACTTAGGCAATATTAAATTAAAATATTAACAAATATCTATCAGTAAAATGTATTTATCAGTTTGTTTTATTGACAAATAGGCTTAAATGACCTTCCAAAAATACCAGTAAGAAATGTAAAAAATATATGAATCAATTCTTAGATAATCTGAAGTAAGTGATGTCATGAGTATATTAAAATATTGCACATATAACATGAAGATATTAAAAAAAAAGTTGTTACTTATTTGTAACAATATTGCTACAAATAAGTATGTTAACACTTATTATCTGACCAGAGTGCAATTAATTCTTTAATAAATGTTGCACATCATAATTATTATTACGTTTAATTGTCTCCTGTACTTATCGATGTATTCTTGATCTAATTAAAAATATGACAGCATTCAAAGTAATATCAGATAAAAAATGACGATACGAGTTCTCTGGTTAGATTGCCACTTGATTGATTTACGAAATTATTCGTTAGCAAAAATTTAACATTCAGTATCGAATTATATACAATTATAATAGACATTATAAAAATAATTCTTTCTATCTTTAAGAAGAACGTCGCATTAAATTAAAAACGAAAATTGAAAATTTGTTTTTTTTTATATCCTAGTCAATTAAATATATGTAAATATTTCTATAAAAACAACCAAATTATAAGTAAGTATATCTGATAAACATTTTTCTCTCCGCAATTGTTTGTCCAAATCCAACAATGTGCCAATTGGCTTGGGGGGCAAACAAAGTTTGTACATTTCATAACATTAGCGAATTAATAAGTTTTAAATCATTTTCATGAAAGAAAAAAGTTTGATTATGAGAAAAATTTCTTAAAATATTTGGTAGTTAGTTGGGAACTGGTAGAAATAGAAATAAAATGAGCTTCTACTGTGTTTCCGATATCTTGAATTGCCAGTATTTTGCTCATTTAAATGACATACTAAGAAGGCGCAATAATGGTAGGTAGCAGGCAGTTGTTAAAAGCGCCATCAATATTAAGAGACCTAAAAGTGTATAAAACATATTTCATTATTGGAATGTTCATTCAGATAGTTTTTATGTGTTTTCATTTAGCAGTAACGATTTTCTGAATGTACCACTTCGGATTTTTTATTATAATCATTTCTTAAGTGCAAATAGTAAACTTAATGGTTATTTCGCTCGACATTATTATAAATTTAGCAGAAATTGCCCTGTTAACAATAAACGCTTTATAATAAATCCAAATAATAAAAAATGTTCTCACATAACACTAAACGAGAAATCGTCCGATTTTTCAAAATCAACTGTTGTGGGCACACATCACCTAGTTTAGATTCCCTGCGGTAATGCTAACGTAAAATTCTTGCAGTGATAAAAAAAATAGAAAAGGCAACACCTGAAAGTAAAATGTATAAATTATTCTGTATAACTGCGTCCTATATATACCTGTTGATACTGACCTAATTAATGATATGAGTTTTCGAAATATTTTAAAATTTCCTTTTTTTATGTAATTTAGAAAATTGCCAACTCGATCAAAGTATCGATGAAAAAAGCAATCTCTAGCAAATGGCGCCTATTTCAAAATGAATTTATCCCAGATTAAAATATGGTCTATATTTTGGGTTAATCTAAAAAAAATCCTTCTCTCCAATAAATGCAACAAAATATCCAGATCGATGCTATTGGCAATATAGCATATTCTAAGAGGACAGTTATCAACAAATTTGCTGCAAATCCAGATAGATAGTTAGAAATTCTACTTCATATAGATGAAAATTCCAATTTAGGATGTTTAACTGAGACTTATAATCTACAGTACGCAAGACCACAAGAAGATATAAATATCTTTCATATCATACAGAATTACACCAAAAATTACACGATAAAGATTTTAAAAAGCGTCTTAACTTTTGCAACTTAATGATAAGGCGGATAGGGAATTATTTTGGTCGAGGCGGTTTCATCGAACGACCACCCAGATCTTGCAATATAACTCCATTAGATTTTTTTCTTGAGTGTGTTTACACCGATCCACCTACAACAAGAGATAACCTGCAAAACCGAATCAGGGATGTATGCGCCACCATATCACCAGATATGCTACTTACAACTAGGCAAAATATTATTAAACGGTTCAACATGTGTATAGGCGGGCGTTTATTTGAGCATTTTTTAAAATATAACAATGAAACCATTTGATTAAACATTAAAAACGATTTTCTTAGTCTGGTAAATCTTTTTTTCTATATAACATTAAACATTAATATTAATATAAATTTTGATTATGCACATTGAAATGTATTTTTATCATTAAAGTTTATTTATTTATTTATTTACAGAATACACAGATAGTCCCCATTTTCAACACAATTTTCAAATTTTATTATATTATCCCTTGCTTCAAAATGTAGAGTTGTCCTAAAACATAATATTCTCTAGAAGTTTGGAAATCGCCCTATTCGTCTTATCATTAAATTGCAAAACTTAACATGCTGTTCAATATCTTCAGCGTGTAGCTCTTGGTTTAATGTAATATAAAATGGATAATATTTACTATTTCTTGTGGTCTTGCTTACTGTAGACTATGATATTAAAATTTTAAGCTTATATCAGTATTTCATTTGTGGCAATTTTGTTAACAAATTTTAAATGTATTTTATGTTATTATCTTACTCTCTTTGAATTAATTTTAGATAATAAATTATCGTTTTCGTATTAAATCCTTTCGCTTACAATAGATCAATTTGCGTAAGCTATAATATAATCTTTGGTTTTACTGACAGGTACTATGGCTATTTTGATCGAGTTGACAATTTTCTAGATGTTAAAGTTTGATATTTAAATTTGGACACCCTGTATGCTTTATCTTCAATATTATAACAAATATTCTTTTAGTCCACGCTTATTCTGTGCAAAAGCAAAATATTTAATTTTTAGTTGCACAAATAAGAATAATTTATACACATCAACTTTAGGCTAATAAAATAAATGTTACAATTTCATGTAAAATTTAAAAACCAAGTCAAATAAATACAGGGTGTCCCATTGAAAAAAAATCAACTCAGTATGTTGCCCTATTTTTTTGACGCACACTGTATAATTGAAAATGTTTTTAAAATGTGCGCGACTTTCACATGTGAACCATAGCTGATACAGTTTGCCTATTCGGCGTAATTTTAAATTAATAAAAGCTGTAGATTTTTTTATGCCCTACAAGAATAAAAACATACAGGGTGTGCCATTGAGAACAACTAAAATGAACTAGTTTAAAGATGCTAAAGATAGGTATTTAAATATGGGCAACCTGTATGTGATATCTTCAATATTACGAAAGCAAACTTTTATTCCATGCTTATTCTGTACAGAAGAAAAATATTTTATTTTTAGTTGCACAACTAGACGTTATATTGCTAATCATACATGTGCATCAAATTTAACTATTTTTTTAACTATATATTTAAAAAACTATAACTTTAAAAACTTTAATTTTAGCCATATAACATGTTATACAAAAAAGTATTACATTTTTATGTAGAATCTAAAAATCATAGGTGTCTCTCATTTAAAAAAAAATGGCACTTTCAGGTGATTTACTTTTTTGTCACACCTATCTAAATAATTAAAAATATTTTTAAAATGAGCGCAACTTACATGTGTACCATAGTAGATACAGTTTGTTTCCAAATTTTACCTATATGGCGTGAATCTATGTTTTTCATTCGTTGACTTACCCTGTACAGTTTGCAAAGAAAATTACACAATCAGGTTTTTAACATTTGCCGATTTTTTCGAAAACTATGACCAAACTTCAAAATAAGAAAAAAGTTGTATTATGCATGTGATAAGTGTATAAAGGTTTTCTAATTCTATTTCTTCACTGGAACAAAAATTGTAAAATCGGCTTCCATCAAATTGTACAACTATCAAATCTAACTTTTCTAATAGAAGAATTTTCTTTCTTGAAAAATGTGGAAACATACTAGAATTTTCTACTTTTATTCGAGATTTCACTGACGTTATTTTGTTATATGAAAAGTAATTACATACAAATATATAACAGACGCCCAAGTTTGGAATGGTATAAAAATATCACTTTTAATGTTAATTTTTATTAAAATTATGCACAAAACAATAAACGTATTTATTGTTTTGCTAAAGAAGAGAGCAAATTCAAAATGGTAAAAATAATGCTAACCAAAACCTGTGAAAAGGAAAACCCAGGAGGGGGAAGAAAACCGGCTGGAAAGCTCAATTTTGTTTTTACCATGTTTATAAATATTTACTAACAAACAAGCTTTCCGAAAATTTTATGCAGCAGATTATATGCTTAGTTCTAACTGTTTTTCATATATTTAGTTTTCAGAACTGAAATTTAAGATCTTGAAAGTCTTTCTTGCATTGTTTATATGAGAAACCACTAACTGATAGACTAGGGAGAGCGGTGTTCTTAGATAAAATGTATAAGAAACCCAATGGAGTCTAAGTACTGCATCTAAGAGTATAATATGTTTCAGTGCCTCTGATTCGCAACACATTCTGACATGATATTTTAAAACCTTTATCTAGAATCTTTAGAATGACTGGACCCTGACTACAATACTAGCATGTCATAACGTGCTTAGTCTAAGCTGAGCTAATATTGGAAGATGTGCAGATTTAAGTATAAAAGATTATAGAATATTGGCATTCTGTTTTTCTTTGATCTATCTTGTTTATAAATCCTAAAAGTTCAACAAAAAAGTTTACTAGTTAAAAGATTTCGAATGTAAAGTTGGAAAATCAGTAGAGACTTGCAGTTTTAAAAATAGCTCTATATATACAAGTTTTTCTTTTCTAGGTAGTTGAAGGCAAAATTTTCGAAAGCTATCTTAGTTTAAATATAACTGTTTTATGTTCTATCAGACACAATGTTTAATAACTTCACTGATCAATCAGCCAGCAATAATAATTTATCAAAAAATGCATATCTGTTGGCTGTAAAGACTAACAATTTTAGTAAAAAGTAACCCATTTCTTATTTAACTTCAAATTAACTACCATTTTAAATATCGACTGGGTAGTAGCTAATCTGCATAGCATCAATTTATGTAGTCGAACAATGTTTGTCTGCCCGAGTCGATACCTTCGACCACCGTAGTAGCCACAGTATTTTTTATTGAATGCAAAGTTGCACATCTATTTTTAAATGCTCGTGCACTTTAGCTACAATTCTGGTTTAGTAGCCGCTTTGGGTAGTCTTATGTTTTTGCCCAATTGCCTTGAGTGACTATTTTCACATAAGGAATATAAAAAAGTTAAATTGGCTGACGATTAACTGTTTTACTGTGAATATCTCGTTTGACTGGATTTTAGTCATGGAATTTATCCTAATAGCACTACATTTACGATACACTCCTACAAGATAAAATCAAAAATAGATATCAGTACATCAACTTTCTACGACCTCATTACAAAACCAAAACGATTTTGTTTTATTTTTACATTTTCAAAGATAGAGATAAGTAAGATAACTGTTAATCGCTCTGCACTCTCTGCGTCCACATTAGAGGAATCTTATTATTTGCAGTAAAACTGTTTATTTCTTTGCTTGCTACTTATTGATACACTGACGTACTGTGCGTTACTATGCTGTAATACATTCTCCTGTCATCCAGTTGTTGATCTATTCTTAAAAATATTTCATCAAGAATTTTTTATGTCTGATATGTATCAATTGATGTTACCGTGGTATGTTTTATATTAATCTTCTGCTTGTGTGATGATATTGACATTTACATTTGCGTAACTTGAATTCGTGGGTTATGGGACTGCAATAAGATCTAAAGTGAAACCACTATTTTCAATTGCAACGTTTCGTGTTACATTAACACTTTTTCAAGCTCTTGAGTTAGTGGGAAAACCTTAATTATGGACCTTAATTTTCCCACTAACTCAAGAGCTTGAAAAAGTGTTAATGTTTCTTACGAAACGTTGCAATTGAAAATTGGTTTCACTTGTCTTATTGCAGTCCCATAACCCACGAATTCAAGTTACACTTATTCATTAGGGACACGAAATGCCTATCCAAATTATTTACATTTGCTTTCGGTGTATTAGTATTTTTCTTAGAAGCCATATTGTTATTGTTCTCGACAACGTCAACCTTCATGTTCTGATTTATTTTTATGCGTTCATGAATTGAGTTTATAAGTTAGTTGCAAGTTCTAGCAACTGTGCCAAAGCTAAATATGCCGCTCTTTTAAAAAAAATACGAAAATACACATTTTGTACTATGTTGTATTTAATTTTAAGCTATACATTAAAAATAAAACTACAAGCAGAAATGTAACTCTTAAAAACAATAATTCATAAAAATCTAATTGTAACGACAACATGAAATATTAAAGATATATTTTCCTAAACTTTGTATTTGCAAATTCATCAATTAGATTCAATGAATTGTATGGTCTAAATTTTCGCAAATATCATTCTCTATTGAAATAATGAATTTTATGCCCTTAAGGGTGGCATTTCAAAATATCCAGAAATCGATTTAGATTATTGTTTTTGAAAGTCAGTAATGAAAAAAATATTAAAATCGTCTTTAAAATGTATTTAAAGAAGTATTGTTAAAAGGTAAAAATACATTTGACCTAGTTAAGCACGGAATTTCAAAAAATTCAGAAAATGATTTTTAAATAAATATTTTTGAAATCCGTTGACCAAAGGGTCATCTTAAAGTCCCATTGAGTTGATGAGAGGTTGTGAAAAGTATCACTCAATTTTTTTCCACCTTAAGGGTGATTATTCGAAAATTCCAGAAATGATTTTTAGATAAATATTTTTAAAAGCTATCGACGAAATTATCGTCTAAAATCTAATTTATTACAAAGACATTGTAAGAAGAATAAATTATTTTTCCCCCACAAGGGTGATATTTCGAGAAGTACGGAAATTGGTTCTAAGTAATTATTTTTACAAGCCTTTAATAAAGAAATCATTTACATTTAGGTAGAACAAATAAAAACACATTTCGTACTTTTTTACTCTATTAAGGGTGAAATTTCGAAAAATCAAGAAATCGGGTTTTCAATTATCATTTTAGTTGGCCTTGACCAAAGTTTTCTTTTAAAAGCTCGTTCAATTCAAGAGGTTTTTAAAGAAGTTTCAAAAAATATTTTCTTATCTCTCGCCTATATAACAAAAAAATGGTTCATGTCAAATATAAAGGTTTTATTGCTAACGATTTCGGAAGTAGAGTTTTTTTTTATACATTATACAGGGTGTTTGGTTTACCGACGTTTATATTAAAGGCGGTGATAGACATGTTGATTTTAAACATATCAATCCATATTTACGTCTATACAAAGTGCTACAGTTTTCGAGAAAATAAATAAATAAAAATAATAAAATAATTAACAAAGAAAAATAATATATAAGTTGTGATGGAATGTGATACATTAATCGATAAAGCAAACATGCAGGAATTTTTTAACCATATATGAACCAATTTTGTATTGGCAAATTTTATATTTTTATATTGCAAAGACAAAATTTAAAAATACTTTAAATTTCTTTGGACAATTCAGCGATTAGTAAAATTTTTTTTATAACATGTAGATAGAATAAAGTGATAATCGATAGAATAACTATTTCAATTTATGACAAAAAATTTATAAATATATGTAATATATGAAATCAGAGAATTCGAAAAAAATGAAGATATCTCGAAAACCGTAATACTTTGTATAGAGGTAAATGTTGTTATATATGTTTAGAATCAACAAGTCTATCACATCCTTTAATATTATCGATGAACCAGACACTCTGTATATATATATATATATATATATATATATATATATATATATATATATATATATATATATATATATATATATATATATATATATATATATAGGTATAGATAGATCATTCAATAAATATTTTTTAACTTTGATTCTGGAAGAATAACAAACCAAACTTTTTTTCTGGAGTCAAAAATTAAGAAAATTACTGTTTGTCTAATAAATAAATTTCCTCTTTAAAACCAAACCACTTTTAAAATGTATAGTTAATTTAACAAGGGACAAAAATATTTAATTCACAAAATATTATGAATCACAATTTTGCCTCCCCAAGAATCGGACATCTTTGTGCTCGCACCACATGCACACCCTAATTAATAATTATTGCGTTTGTTGCCGAATAGGGCAATTTTTTAAATTCATAAAATACGTTACAAAAATATCTGTATAGAAAACTACCAATATAATCTACTTAAATGGTGGAAAAATTGAGAAATCAGCAAGAGTATTCCACAGAAATTTTTAAAAAGCTTAGTACCTTAAATACTCTGCACATGTTATTACAAACAAATATACTATTGGTAGTTTGAGAATTTCCTAAAGATTAATTTAGGCTATCGAATTTTAATTTTTTTTGTGTGACAGTTGTTTGACGGACCCATAATTTTTTGGGCCTCGGAGCTCCATAAGGCATAGATACGCCATTGAAAGGAATAGTAATATAAACACATATATGAACTAAAAAGTTTTTCTGTAAATAATTATTATTATTATTAAATATTATTTTGGGCCTTGACTCAAAACTAAGATCCTCCAAACAAACCAGTTGAAAGCAAAGAGCTAACTCAAAGGATTAGCTGGAAAATAAAGCACAATCTATAATCCTAACAAGGACAGAGAAAGCAACAATGGCCTAATAAATTTATTACAGAACAGGCGCATAGCATTTTCCTCGCCTTAAGTGTGTTCTCATTAAAAGAGGATGCTACCATGTTTAACATGTTTCCCTCAAGGCTTCAGTGTCCGCCCTGATTTTAATGATGATCCTGTTAAAAAGTTTACTAGTCCACATTGGCGTAGCTAGAAATGTTGACATGCGAACATGCATGTAACTTCATGACTAGGTGAAATCAAATTTTCTTGCATCGATTTTTCTTGAGAAATATATTTGAGATCATAATGTGTTGCCCTAGTAAGAGAATCAGAAGACCAACATTTTGAAAATATTAATTATTTCTAAACATTGTGTACTTCATACTTTATTAAGATTGGATATTTTATTTATTTGTTTATTAACGCTTTTTTTTGCTAAAAAAATGCAAAGTATTCTACATGTTTAGGCTAGCTCTAAGCGTGTTTTTAAAAATACATCAAGAAAAAAGTGCTTTTGATACATTGTTAGCAGTAAGTTTTTTTTTCAAAACACGCTAATAATTTTGGAAGAAATCCCGTTCTCATTATGTAAATAGTTTAAACTAGAATATAGTTTTTATAAATTAAATTTTTGTATTATTATTATATTAAGTACTGCAGCCGCGAAAATCTTCCAAATTTATAAGTTAGGAGTTTTAGACGCTTCTATGGCCCTAAAACACCAAAAACCAATTTTTGAAAAAAAAAATGTTGATGTTTGTACAAAAGTGTTTTTGTAGGAGTGTATGTGAGGAAAACTTGTGCGCACTATAATTTAAAAACTGTCAAAGTGATACTTTTTAAATCTCCACCAAAAAAAAGTCTACTCAATATCTCGTGGAGATTTGATGTTTGATCTCATAAGGACATCCTCACGACTCCATCGCAACCGTCTTATACAGGGTGTTATATAAGACCCTGTCATGTTTTGAAAAGTTTATTCGACCAGAACTCTTACTGTGGAAGACAGTGTGCACCAAAAACTCTACACATTCTAAACTTCTAACAATGTTGAATTTCTACTCCGTAGGTAGATAATATTCCAGACCTTTGTTACCCACTGTATTATTGGGGCATATTTTCAGTTAATTCGAGATGATGGGTAAACAGTTTAAGTAAGTCTGTATTAACAAAAATAGCATGTAAAACAGTATTTTATTGAGAAAAAGATATTTATATCAGTGATAAAAGGCGATTTGTCATTTTTATTAAAAAAATCTGTTTTAAATTAAAAGCACTATCTGAAAGAACTAGAGCAAATTTCTATTTCATTATTGCTAAAACTAACATTAGAAGCAACATCAAATTCAAGATTGATAGAAAAAACCAAACCCAAGAAATCACTATGTAACGTCCACCTATTAGTTTTTGGTGAACCCTGTATACAATATTCATGTTAAAAAATTTAAGGGTGCCAACCTTGTTCATAATCTGATAGATATATGTTTGATATCCATAAGTGGGCTTTGTTCAGCAGATTATTTTAAAAAATCAATGTCAAAAACGAAGAAAAAATTTCAAAATCTAGAAATTGTTTTTGTACCTAGCTCTAGTTTATTTTGGTTGCACAAAGAGTATATATATATATATATATATATATATATATATATATATATATATATATATATTTATAGATAGTAACAATTATCAAAAAATTTAGGACTTTTTTACAATTAAAAGTACTTACTCTAATTAAAATGCGATGACAATTTTGAGAGAATTTTCAGAAAATATAAGATATAAAATTGGATAGTTTTTAACTACTAAAATTTTGACATTATTTGAGAAAAGATAAACAATTTAAAACCAATTGTTTTTCTATCAAATAATAATGACATGAAAGGAAAAACAGGGGTATGTTTTCAGTTTCAGAACATATTATAGATACGAGACACACATATAATTTTAACGAAATAAGAATTTTACACACTGAACATAACACTAGCAAAAGGCTTTTTTTTTAAAAAATGACCGAAATACATAAAGAAAAGTTCACAAGAAACAAAAAAACCGATATTGAAAACTTTTAATAGTTAAAATCTATCCAATTTTATATTTTATATTTTCTGAGAATTTCCTCAAAATTGTCTATGCATTTTAATTAGTGTAAGTATTTATTAATTGTAAAAAAAGTCCGAAATTTTCTGATAATTATGTTATTATAGAGCTCTGAAGAAGAAATTAATTATTTCGAAAGTTTGGCTGTTAGAAAATAAATGTACTGTAGACTTTTTGGCCGAATCCCCGTTATTTCTTTATACTATTGGTAGTATGCGGCATAAAAGAAAATATATATATATATATATATATATATATATATATATATATATATATATATATATATATATATATATATATATATATATATATATATATATATATATATATATATATATATATATATATATATATATATATATATATATATATATATATATATATATATATATATATATATATATATATATATATATATATATATATATATATATATATATATATATATATATATATATATATATATATATATATATATATATATATATAGGTTTTTTATTTTCTTGGGATTTTCTTAGAGTCCTTGTAAAAGTAAGATGTGTTTATGTTCTTATTCACATATTTATTAACGTTTCGGCCTATTTTGACCTTCTTCAGAATACATTGAAGTTAAAAACTAGGAACAAACAATCTAACAAAATGCATTGCTTCAGTTATAAACTATAATTTTCTGGACAATGCAATGCAATGCATTTTGCTGGATTGATTGTTCCTAGTTTCTAACTTCAATGTATTCTGAAGAAGGTCAAAATAGGCCGAAACGTTAATAAATATGTGAATAAGAACATAAACACATCTTACTTTTACAAGGATCCTGAGAAAATCCCAAGAAAACAAAAAACCAAAAAAAAAAATATATTTTATATATATATATATATATATATATATATATATATATATATATATATATATATATATATATATATATATATATATATATATAGCTTTCTTAAAGAGAAGTATTTTAAGTTTTTAGATATAAAAGCAGTTTTTTTATTTAAAGTCACTCTAGTGAGGCTGAACATCGGAAATGGCAAAACAAAATGGCAGCCTGGTGAAACGTTAATAAAAAAAAACTCCTGAAAGGCTAATCCAATTTACTTCGAATTTTGCACAAACATTAAGCGTTACATAGAAATGAACTAGTAACATTTTACTATCAATCTCAGGTGGCGGCCTAATAATATATTTGAAAAATCAGTCGAAAAATATCAGGTTAATTTCAAAATTTGTGCGCAAGCATTAAATGTGATATATTGATAAACTATTAAAATTGTGGTACGAATTCAAGATGGCGAAAGAAAATGGCGGACATATAAAAATCAACAAAAAAAAATCTTCTTATTTAATGGACTTCAAATGTTGTACTAAAAATTAAATGTGTTATAGGGATATCGGAAAAATCAACGTAAAAACTATTTATTACTTATTTTAAATTATACCCAAAAATCAAGCAATCAATCAACAAACTGATAAAACATTTGTACGAATCCAATATGACGGATCAAAATGGGGCCCAATAAAATTATTTGAAAAGACATTATATGTATATGTATTTCTAAATGATTACTTGCGGAACTTAATTGGGTTTCACTTCACTCTTCCTTATAAAAGGATGAGTGAAGTTTCGGATTAAGGATGTTTATCGATTTTTTAAAACAGGATACTGTCTTAAGGTATCTTTATAAATTAAACTTTTTCATCCTGGATATTTTTTTATTGGAAATGATTAATATGTTAGTTTTGCAATTTGTTCCACCATGTCCGAATATTAATATCTCTTCTAGTGTTACGTATCTACGTTCCTGCTATGGCATTTAGCTTTTATTTTTATCTAAAAAATTAAACATGCATGTCCATTGGTAGTAACAAAGGTACGGCGGCTTCTGGTTACTTCTTTGTTAAGCGTTGTTTTAACAGACTGCATTGGATAAAATCGTGTTTGGAACTAGTTTATTTTACAGAGAATCTGCTTGGCCATACGTAATTAATGGTAATATAGATCTACGATCGATGCTGCTTAACCGGCTACTAGTTGGAAGAATGAAAAAATATGTATTTTATCTTAATGCGATCCCCTTAAGAACGTGTTGCATTGTTTTTCTTTTTCAGTTAGTTACTGGTTGTTTATGATAGCGAGACTTCGATATTGTTTGCTAAATATAGGTTAGTGTATTTATGTCCCTTTTTATGGAGCACGGCCGTATTGTGCAGACGGTTTTGACGATTTACAAGTCTTTTGCTGAAGCTTTTCGTGACCTGTTTCTCAGAACTTACAATGGTAAATAGCTATTATGATGAATTTGAAAATATGTGTTGCTATAAGTATAGTTAATGATTTTGTAATGAAAATAATACTAATAGTAATAATACCTATCACTTTGTTTACGGCTATGCCGATTATATACCCGTAATCAGAGCCTCCTTAAGACATCAACTATTACCCTTAATATTAATGAGGATTGGTCTAGAAATTTACAATATTAAAAATCGATGAACTCCTTTACCCGGAACTTCCCTCATTATGATTTTTTTCTTTTATTATTAGTAATGTGTGACTTAATTTAGTTTGGTACATGGTCATTTAGTAACACATACACTGTGTTTTGAAAATTTTTATCGGGTGCCATTTTTTTCCACCATATTGGCTATGTACCAATATTTTACCCGTTTTCATATATGCCACATTTGATTTTTGAATATAAATAGAAAGTAAATTAAATAATCAATTTTTTGGAGGAGGGATTATTAGGAGTTTCATTATGGTTTCTGTTTTATTACTGTTTTACAGTTTTAATTTTATTGCGCTAGGTTAGTCATTCTTGATTTGTGAAATATACCTTAATATAAATGTTAATATTTACAAAGCTCGCCAAGAAATTATTTATAATTATTTACACCCTTAACTCTTGACGTGCTGCGTTATTATTTTATATTTTTTTATTTAATCTTTTATTAATATAATTTCTTATACTAATATTTATTTCTTTGTTACTCCTTTCTCGGTATTTATCGGATAAATAGAACTTATTTTTTCAATAAGAAATGTATTTTATTTCATATATGTTAATTTCCGTAGTTTTTACCTAATCTTCTTCAAGATCTTTTAGTTGTCGTTAATTACATCACAAATAACCTTCGCAATTATTTTCCGATACTCAACGCATCTGACGGTCTTCATCTAACGCAACATCTTTCAACGTTCGTGCTGATGTTACGTGTCCTGCAACATTCCGACATTTAAAGAAATACACCACAATTTACCTTAACGGCATTTCATGTGAATCCGAAAAACGCAAAAAAGTGCGAGAGTGCCTACACTTCCGTATTCGTGGGAGTATCTCCAAGAGAAAAAATGCGAAACGCTGATAACATCTAATTTAATTCGTACAAACATAGATTTACAGCTCGGTTGGCCGATAGATAGGCGAATTTCTCATTCAGATTAGTAAGCCTACATGCAATGTACGAATTGGTAGCATCCTGTACTTGCTATAGAAGATATACGAGGCATTTTAGTTTTTGTTAATTTACAATGGGTACGATTTAAATTGTACGTTTCATAATATAGAGTGAGGACATAAAGTCCGTCGTTCCCGTCTAACTTTTGAACCGCTCGGTATATTGCAACAAAATTTGGAACGATAATATATGAGCAATTTCTCCATTTTTTGCAAAAAATGACAGTTTTAAATGTTAAGAATCCGGAGCTATTTTAAAAACATAAGATTTCACATAGCCCCATAAAAATAATCAAGGGTATTAAGATCTGGCAAGCAAGCTGGCCACTCTGTCGTATTTCGGCGACCAATCTATCTATTCGGATAGGTTGCATCCATTTCTAGTGTCTCTAAAATAATGTGGCTGGGCACCGTCCTGTTGAAACGTAATGCCAAAGTGGAACTCACGTGGGTTTTGAGCAACAACAGCATCAATAAGTGGAATGATCATATCCTACAGCGTTCGAAGATATATGGGGCCGTTTAAATTTCCTTCCAAAAATATGGGACGTATGGTCGTCCAAAATACCCGCCCATACCATTTATTTTTTGAGGAAACTGGGTATGTTTTTTCCGAAACACATGGGGTTTTCATCACTCCAATATCTACAATTTTGAGCGTTGACTTCCATTCAGGAAAAGGTGCTCTCATCACTAAAACAAATACGTCGCAGATAACTGGGATTTGTTGTGATCCTTTCTGCCATAATCTCGTAAAACTCTAGTCGCCTCTGCCATAATGTCTAGTCGCCTGGGAAAGTCTTCGGTGGAAAATTCTCATTGTATAGGGATGAAATTAATTGGATTTTAAAATGTTCTTAATGGACGAACGCGAAATATTGCATGTCCCAGCTACTTGCTTAGTACATTGTCTACGATTTTCGATCATTTCAGCTACAACCTAAACTTTCAAGTTTTCCCTAATTTTGAGCCTCCCAGATCTTGGGAGATCTTTTACCGTCCCTATTACTTGAAATTTTGATAATAAATTCCGAAAGTATTTCCTGCACATTGGTCGTTCCGGAAAGTGTCCATTGAAGATCATCGTGATAATTCCGGTTGGCCTGATGATAACTGCTTCGATTCTATCTTTTAACGAACAATTAAATGATATTTTCGGAAACTTTTAGAACACTTGAAAAGCACGTTTCAAAATGTCAAATATTATAAAACTAAGGCAATGACAATTAATTGTTACACTTGCTGGAAAAAAGTGCAGCACGTATCAGAAAATCAAATTTAAAATTGTTATTGGTCATAATTTGAGAACTGCTGAATCAAATGTTTTAAAAATCGAGAGTTGAAAGGATAAAAAGACCTTTAAAACGATTTAACTTAACCCCCTTCCATAAAAAAACTGCGCTCAAGTGTCTTCTTGGCATTAGAGCTGTAATTTTTTTCAAGGTATGGAGAATTTGCTCATATATTATAGTTCCAAATTGAGTTGCAATATACCAAGCGGTTCAAAAGTTACACGGGGGCGGCGGACCTTATGACCTCACTGTATGGGATGTATCATTTGTAGTATATGGTAGATAGTAGACCAAATTTTTGAATCCTGCATAGCGAACAACTTTTCTATATATACACCCTTATACCAGTATTGTTAACCAACACATTTATTAAAATAATCAAATATATGATGAGCTTCTACACATCCAGTTTCAAAACACAAGAATAAGAGAAAGCTATTCGTGTTTGTTTGGACCATGTTGGCTAACATGCTCTGTCCACCAAAGCAAAGTATATAAGCCAGTTCTCAGAGTCGTGAAATATGGGTTTGTTTAGATGTAAATAATTGAAAGAATCTCAAAATGCACTTACGAAGTTAGAGGGGATGACTTAGATAAGCAAAAAAAGTACGATTATTCACTTATTCTCATTTTTTGCACTATATCTCCAGAACTTCGCAAATATTCACCAAAATTATACAGTATTCTTTTTAATTTAATAGCAAAGAAAATTATTGGTTGCAGACCTCTATGCAATAAATGGTTTCGACAAGTTTGGTCAAAAAATGAAAAAATCGCTTGAAAATCGTTTTTTTTTAACATTTCTTGGGTAATTATTCCCGGTGCCTTTGGCGAGAAAAATATGTAAAATGTCAGTGAAAGTAGATCGCAACGAAAAAAAATGCAACCTTACTAAACCCTCGAAGATTTATAGAATGGATGATATGATATGTACATCAGTAATCAGAATAAATCGTCATGCATTTTTCTTCAGAATAAATTCCCAAATTTGCGGTATAGTCAGTACTATAGTTACTAAAATAAATATACGAAGAAATCGAATTTTTGTCGTATATTTTTTCTTATTAAATAAAAAAAATGGTCTACAACTAATTTTTACATCGTTTTAGACATATAGTGCAAAAAGTGGAAAATCGTACATTTTAAGTTTACGTAGCACTATTCTCCTCTGAATTTGTTTGAGTATTTTTAAAGGTTTTCTCAGTATACTTCTAAATAAACCCATTATTCTATAAATATCTCTATTTCCAAGTGTGTAATGTTTGATTTGTTTTTAGTCCTTAAAAGCTGGTATAATATTGCAAAATTAGAGTTAGTAGCAATAAATAAGGGTTTTTAAAACTGTTTACTACCGAGGAGCAAATAGATTATTTGTATTTGTATTTTCATGAACCTAATCTTTTCTTCGTTTCTTCTGTAAGTCAAATGCGGCATACTAGTAATAAAAATTTAAATATTTCTGTAAGTAATAAGTCTGGTACAAAGAATTTTTACAATTTTTTTTAAAGAAGTAAAAAATAGAGCATTTTAACCGTTTTAGGATACAAAAATCAAAAAAAAAATATATTTTTTATCTTTCTCACTAAAAAAAAATTAAATCGGTAAATTTCCTTTACCCGGAACTTGCCTAGTTATAAATTTCTTTTTTTATTGGAAATAGTAAAGTGTGATCCAACTTAGGTCAATACACAGTCATTTAGTAACGCATATATACTGCTTTTTCAAAAATTTTCATTGGGGGCCATTTTGTTTCACCATATTGTATTCCTTACTAGTTTCTACCTATGCAACCTTTGATTTTTTGACATAAATTAAAATAAAATCAATAAGCAGTTTCTACATTGACACTAACACTAACACCGCCATTTTCCAACATCATGTTGAATGCCTATCAGTTTATCCTTATATCACATTTTATTTTTCTTCAACATTTAATGTTTCTTGGAATTCAATTCGCAATTTATATCACAACTTCACCAGTTTATCTCTATATCACACTTAATGTTTGCACAGAATGTGGAATTAAATTAATGTTATAGTTTATATAGTATATATAGTTTTTCAGGCTGATTTTTTAAATATTTTATTAGGCCGCCATTTTTTATTTGCAATCTTGGATTCATGCCAACATGTTACCAGTTCATTTCTATGTAACACTTGATTTTTGTGCAAAATTTGAGGTATATTGGAAAATTTTTAACGTTTTACTAGGCTGACATCTTGGATGTTTGTCAAAATATTACCAAGTCATCTCCATATGACCCTTAATTTTTGACAAAAATTTGAAGTCAATCTGTCATCTAGGGACGCTAAAATGTGAAGAGATAGATTACCAACATTTTATTTGGCCAACATTTTGAATTTGTACCAAAATTTTACCAGTACATCTGTATACCACAATTAGTTATGGTACAAAATTTGGAATCAATCCATTAAGTAGTTTTTTCATGCTGAATTTTTAAATGTTATCGGGTATGTAGAGTTTTAGCTATACCGCGGACAGACAGACTGACGGACGTAAGAATACATGTTTTTCGGAATCTGGGGTAGGGAGGTAACAAATGAGTGACGACGATATTAAAAAGTCAAGTGACTTGAGTTTTTTGCATAGAAACATATACATATATTACGGATAAGGAATTCTCTTTCCCCACTGTATAGAGATGAAGGTTGAATATAAATATTTACCTTTTAAAATGTAAAACTGTCAAAAACACACATGCTGATCTAACGCGGCTCAAAAAATATTGACTTGGTTCAACAAACCAAAACCTGCTGATTCACCCTCTATTAGCCTACACTTATTAAATGTGAATGGGCTTTGTGTACCTAAGTTCTAATAGACAGCCCTAAACGGGATTATGAACAAACAGAATATACTTCCACATAAAATAATTTAATGACTGGGCATATTGCTGCTAGTATGGGGCGCCAGTAAAAAAATTAATAGAATGGCTAAGATATCCCATTGAAATATTTAATTTAATAACTTTCTTTTTCATACCTGATAACACCACGTAAAGGTTATTTTATGAATTCAGATCCGCGCCGTTCTTATGTACAAAGTCGTGCTTATTTAAATTTAAATTGAATTAAATTGCATTTTAGTGTGGTTAAATCGACAATAAAATTTTAAAAATCTTAGGTATCAGTGTCGGACTGGTCAAGTTTGGCCCCTGAGTTTGTATTTTTTTCTGGGTTAAGAAATGAAACGCATAAATAATTTCATTTGTTAAATTAATCTCTCTAGCCTTTCTACTGTACGCTAAAATCGAAAAGCATCTGTAAATTGGCTTTACCCAGAAGGAGTACGTTTCAGATTAAGTTAAACCAATTTCCCGGAATTTCCCTATTAATGTAATAAGGGAATGAAAGATAACATAAACTTGTATATATATTGTACGTAGTATCAAATAACTATATGCTTCAAGTTCTGAGTAACACTAATTTACCGATTTTGTTTTATAATTTCTAGAAAACTTTCAATTTTTTAAACCAGATCCACTATTTTTTATAATATTTTGACTCAAGTTGAACATATTTTATGTAGTAGATCAGTTAGTTCAATTGATGTCGCAATATAAAAGTAATTAAGAAGTAATAAGCGAAATTTTATTTAAAAAGACAATGATGAATAGGACGAAAAAGCTGCCAAAATACTCCGTATTTTTGTCAATGGTCCTTTATCTTCCTCTAAAAGGTTTACATAAACTTGGAAAACCTGTAAACGTTCCAAGATAAGTTTGCAACTCATTTTATTTTTGTAAGTTTCTTTAAACTAAAAATAAGTAATTTTTTTCTTATTATGAGATGAGAAACAATCGGTCCGTTCCTTTCTGTGACTTCTTGTATGTTTTGAATAAGACTTTTGACTTCATAAATAACTTCTGTATAACCCGTGGTCATTTTTTAAGGGTTAGTAATTAAATCATTTTTTAAGCTTAAAGTAATTAAAATAGAACTTTTATGTGTACCTTACCTTGGAATAATATTGTCGTTTCCGAGGCAAGGTATACGTAAAATGTTATTTTAATTACTTTAAGCTAGAGTTGTTTTATTAAATTAAATTATATGTGAATATCACAATAACAGTTAAAGGTTGGTATAAGGTATGTTATATCAAGTTAGCCTAAAACGTTACATATAATTTAAAAATTTAAATTAACGAATTTTTTATTAGTTCTCTCATATGTTTTTAAATTCTGTAGTCAATTGTTTTTTAATTGATGAAATTCTAAAGACATCACTAAAATCTCTACATATTTCGTATGAAAATTTTTTTCTTATCCCAGCGAATAACAAAAATATCTGGATTATCAATATTATTTTTATCCCAAATCCAAAATCTGTTTTTTATTTTTAATAAAACATGAGTTTTTTACTATGATGGAGCCAGTTAATGGCAGTGTAACATTACAATTGCTGAGATAAAGTTTTTGCATTTGCCGAAATTTAAATTTTTGTAAAATTTTTTAAGGTAATCAGGATTTTTAACTAACATTTGTTAAATTTGACATGACATTTTTTCGAAACAAGGAACATTCCAAATTCAATTTTCTGGCCACTTTCCAGAAACAAATGACATGAAAGAATTGTTTTCGTAAGAAAAAATGTGTTGGTCTTTTCTGTGGTAATTTCTTTATTATATAATTAAATGGCGAAATAAAAAAAGGAGAAAGTACTTTCTGGCTATCAAAACTTGCTTAACATTAAAAATAAAATCCAAAAATAAGACTGTCAAAGTTTTAAATACAAATTTTGTATATTGAAGAACAAAGTTTCCATGTAAATTAGCTTGCCATTTTTAAACTGTTTATGTTGTTAACTGTTATTGTACTTATGTTTATTTTTACGCATCATCCTTAATAAGAATTTTTTTCCCCTATTTAAGCACACGCGTTTTTCTATTTTTTTTATAAATGTATACTCTGATTTGTATATACTGTAACATGCGTATTAGTACATAATTCATACATTTTTATTTAGAATTTTAACTTTATAAATAAATGGTATACCCTATAAACACATATTAATATTTGCACGAGGGCGCCAGTTTGGATTGGTGCGGCCCTGTTTATGGTGTTCGTATCTGTATATTTACTTCACTGATGATCAGCACATTCTTACCTTAGTCTTGCCACAGCGTAAGTTTGAAATTGGCTGTTTTAATATTCTGCATGTACCCTTTAGAACAATGGACTGGATAGCCAAAGGGAAACGTGCCTCCAAAACAAAAAGAAGAGGTCGAATCAATGGGTGCGTGCGGTTTAAAAATATATTGAAATTGTATTGAAAGGTACAATGCATTGTGCTCTATGCAACAGACAGAAGCATTTCTCTGTATTGTTACTAGAAAGAGATAAATTATATTCAATTCGAATCACTTAAAAATGTGACCTTAGTAGCTCGTCAACAAAATAAGATGTGGAATGTGGTATAAATATTATTAAACTAGGAGTAAAAAGGAGATATCGTACCCAAAAAGAAATTTATTATTTTCATATTAATTTAGAGAATACTAAGCAGACGTAAAAATACAATTAGGCTTAATCTTATATTTAGCAGTTTCTATTGATAATATGCCCCTAGATGTTGAACACCTGTATGTGCATTATTATCTTTCTAGTTCATCTATTTACGAAATGTAATGTAATGTAAATCAATATTATGGTCACTTTTTTTATCATCAGATTTAGAGTTTCACTATCATAATAAGAGAAAAAAGAAAACAAAGACAAAGACAGACAAGCAGTAGGCAATGATACTTACATACCTCACAGGAATATAGTTCCTAGAAATAAAGTTAATGAAAATAAGTACAAAAAAAGCTCATATTTGAAAAAAATAGTTTTTATGTCATACTGGTTCATTATTGTGTTTTTATTGCTTAGTTACCAACTATATCAGAGTGCACATAGGCACAAAACAGTGTTTATCTACTTGACATTATTTAGTCAACTCCACATAAAACTGGCAATTTTGGAAGGATCCGGTAATAGCTAGATTGCCTACAGCACGCGTTGGTTCATGTTTCATTGCTTAGGTAACAAGTTTCCGTAAGGAAAATCCAGATCCAGAAGTTATGCCTGCCAGCATCCTTAAAACCTCATGTTTTTGAAAATATACTGTCCTCTAAATGTCCTTCAGCAACCGACGTGCTCTTTCATCCATCATGGTGCTTCAACGAGGTCATACTGACTCCAACCTCTGCCAGAAGAGTTATCGATGTTCGACGCAGACAGTGACCTGTATATTTGTCAGAATTGTTCAGAACCAGTTATTTCACAATGATGAACGGAATTTTTGCAACTGGCTGTACAGTACAGCGACCTTATCTATAGGTCAAAAACATTTTTTTTTTGAAGAACCACATGTCCGTAGAGACATGCAGTCTCTTATCAGCTTCAAATTGTTCATTTCGTCTTCGTCAATAATGGTAAACGTGTGTATAGTTGGCCAAATTTCATTGCTTTTGCGGTCATCCCAAAAAAATTCTTTTTCTTCTATATGCTAGTTCTTGCCGCGAGTATCAAATCCGGCGAAGTTTTCAGATGTTCTCTTGGTAACCACATGTCGGTTTTGCTCCTGTTAGTGGCTCTGGTGTGGTTTTGCGTATTAATTTTGGCGCAAATTGTACTCGTTTTTTAACTAGTTGACTATACTGATGAAGATCTTAAGGCAGAAATACATGTCTATAGTTGGCCAAATTTTATTGGTTTAACGGCCATCCCAAAAAAAAATCCTTTTTCTGCAGAACCAATTTCATACAAAACCGGATGCGAAAACTAAAGAACATTTCGGTCCAATTTTAGATGCTTATCTATAATCACGTCTAAGTATTTAATTTCTTTATGAGATTCAGTTAAATTAGTTATCTTAATTTAATCGGTTGGGTATGCTGATGTTACCGAAAAGACTATATAGTTTGATTGAATTCAATGTTTAACCTTTAAAAAAATTAAACAGTCAAACGCGACAAATTCTGTTAATTTTTTAGCGACCTATGTATTTATGTATGTAGATCGATTATTCCATGATGCGTGCCACTAAAAATATGAACATCAATGACTCCTGTAATATTATGGCTTAAGAACGTTTAGTTGCATTATGTTTGTTGTCAATTTAATAATAATACTATTAATCATTAGTTAAAAAACAAATTAATAATAATATTATCATTATTATTTTTTTTTCATTATTATTTTTTTTTGTAGATCACGATTTGTTTCGGATATTAACAATAATCGGTTCTTTAAAGAACAAGATTATAGTTCTTGCAACAAATAGCGACGAACGATATGACAAGTTCCCAGGATCGCAGCTTTTTGTGTAATCGTCACTATCTTTTTGTCGATTCCAATCTTCTCTAGGTTGCTGCAAAATCTCTTTTCAACCAACTCATTAGTGGATGTTATGTACAACTTCTATTTTTCCTAACTGGTAAATAGTTTTAATTTCATGGCACAGATCTTGGTACTTCGTTACTTTTTCAAAATACGTCTTCCTAATGTTCTCATCCAGTGGTACTGCTACATCAATGACGAAAGCGGAACGGTTTATCTTGTCAAGAATCAGTATATCTGGTTTGTTATTCGTTACTGTTCTGTCCGTAATGATCATATTATCCTAGTATACTTTAACCTCATCATTTTCAAGAACTGTACTTGGATGATACTTGAAGTAAGGTGTTATAGTATTTACGAGTTTATAGTTATGACATATGTGACTATGAAGGATTTTGGCGATTTCGTTGTGGCGGTTAAGGTATTCTTTTGGAGCTATAACACTACATCCTCCTGATATGTGCAGAATGGACTGTGGTTTTTGACCACATACTCGACAGAGATCGGAAGGTATATTTTGTTTAAGCACATGTTTAACATAGCTTCGTGTTGCGATAACTTGATCTTGAATATCACCTATCATCCCTTCAGTTTTTCTGGTCAGATTTTCTATTGTTAAGTGTAAAACAGATGATTTACTATCGACATCATCGCCTTTAAGTGCCGTTGGGAAACGTCCGTGATATAAAACATTCATCCGTTTCTGCCTCTGGTAGCGGCTCATGACTTGAAAGATTTAAAGGTGTATACTTTATATCAGCATCTGCTAGGTCTTGGTACAGAGGTAAGTTTACATCACGGAAATATTTTATCAGCATTATCTTGTGTTTTATGTGTGCCTGTTTCAAGGAAATTACTTCTCTTCCTCCTCTGGATCTGGAGATGTTAATTCTAGCTGATTATTATTGTTATTATTATTATTATTATTATTATTAATATAGATAGAGAATAGAGAATAATAGAACAAACAATAATGCATCAAATTGTTTTAAGACATAATATTGTAGAAAACATTAATGTCGATGGCTCCTACAATTTGTCTTATGTTTGTCTTTTTTTAAATCATAATAATCATTCAACTATTAACCACTTAAAAAAAAAAGTACACTCGCGTATTCTAACGTCGAAAAAATCTTGTATTTTTCGAAATGCCTTGCGATTACAAAATATCACAATACTACCCCATATAATATGTGTACATTATATTAACACGTTATGTTGACTGGTATACAAGGAAATAAACTAAGCAACCAATCAACTAGTTTAAAATATCTCCTGACATTTCGTAACTATGTATCCAAATGTTAAAATTCTAGCCTGCCGACTTGCTGATATCTTTTCGAATAAACTATTTTTTTCTGTAAACCTGATAACAATAGAGAAACAAATAGTGCCAATAACTGGATATAAACATCAAAAACTATCGATACTTATCTGTAACTATCGGTATATCGATAACTTCAAAGCACGAAGCAGTATAGAGTGGAATACCGTGTGCAATGCCTTTGCCAAATCCAAAAATATTGCAATACGATTGTTACTTTTATTTTTATTCTGTGTAATGGTATCAAGTGCTTAATCGGAAGTGATTTTCTTAGGTTTTATTATAAGTTGTATTAAAGCAAATATTTAATCACAGTACACAATATATTTCAAATAGGAAACCTACCAAAAGTTTACAATGAAGATATTAACCCCCTTAAGCCCATGTTGTCACGTATGACAAAAAATTCTAAAATACCACAAAGAGCTGAACCAATATTAAGTTTGAGCTCGACTTATATCCGAGGAATATACCAATAATATATTTAACATTAAATTGTGATTGGTTTTTTCAAGGAAAATATTCTTACAAAATATTTCTTTGTATACGTTACCACTTTTTCGCAAAATAACACGTAATTTTGTTTAATCTAAAAATTAGTTATGTGAAAAACAGGTAGTTATAATATTTTTATCGATTGTCATCGCATTATTTTGAATAAAGCAAATTATCTCTAGTAGTAAAGCCTATGGATCCAAAATCTTAATATTTTCATTTCATCTTACTACAAAAATTTTTGTTTTACTTAAAGTAATAATAAAACCCGAAAAATTAGTATTTAGAAAAATTTATTATTTTCTCGAAATTTGGGATGATACTGCTAATTCAAATAATCAAGTTAACTTGGAAAGATTAATTCAGGGACATTATGAAGAGAAAAATTAATTTTCTGATACGTAGTGATAAATATAACAAATAACCTGCCAAATAAGGCGTAGTTTGAGCTAAACTTAAAATTGAAAACAGGTTTACTATTTAAATGATGAAGAAGAATTTATTTATAAAATAAATGTTATCATGCATTACTTGTCTTATTGATGTTGACATTAAGATTTCACACCAACAATTTAATGATAATAAAGTTTAAAATGTTTTTTATGCCTTTTAACACGTTTTATGATTAAAAACCAATATAACATCTGAAAACAAACTAAATTTTTAATTCATATCTTTTTCCTCAGTTTTCTTGAAGTATTCAAACTACTATACAGAGATACTCTTCAGTAAAATATACACTACTAAAATATTAGTATCTATTAAAAAAGAGTTTTATGCTTAATTATACATTATAGTTCTTAAATTAAATATGCCTATTTTTTTCGAAGGTTATAGAGGTTTTATAATATCTTATCAGAGGCAGATTCTATAAAAATATGTTTTCTACTTTCATTGCCTATAAGATTTACTGCCTTTTATTTTCTCTTACTTAAATTGTCTAATATACGCCCCCCCCCAACAGTATTTTAACTTGCTACAAACTCTTATATCTTATTGGTAATAAAATATACAGTTCTGTTAACAACTCTTTCCTTGATTTGAATCAAGAGCAAGCAAGTCACCAGGTTTCATATGTTAAACATTTTATATTTTTTCGCCATTAAATGAATATTGTATTGGCAAAATTGAGGATATGCTGACAAAATTGAAATACCGTTAACAAAATTTTAGTATTCCTCTCCCAATATTTTCTCTACAGTTTGTCCCTGGAAAAAAATATCAATTTAATGTTCAACTTTGCATACCTACAAAAAATGTCTAGCATACATAAGTTACAAATATTTTTATTTAGGTACATCCTATATTTGGAATTATATATTATTGCGAAATGTTTAAATTTAGTGATTATTCAATTAATTCTTCTAATATAAAATACCTTATTTCTCCTCACTGTCCTTTTGTTTCTTTCTAAAACTATAATTTAGTGTTCTTCTGTTTATTCAAAGCATGCCATGTAATTGCCGTTACAAAAACGTATGTTAATAATGTTGATTATTTTAGATTGGAGTACTTAAAATTATATACATATATCATAAATCTTATTGACTTAAACGACTTACAACAGTTGAAGACGTTCTTCTTTTTACACAGGATATACTGCATAATATAATTAAGAATTTTTATTATAGGGAAGGTCACTCTCCCGCGGTTGCCAGAAGAGTTGTTCAGTGTACGACTTTTGTAACTTATCTAAGTAGATAGAACGGAAGCTTTGGCGGGTTTGGTCAATTAAAAATCATGGTTCTTGGGATTAAATCGTGTAGAATTGGAATCCCTCCTATTAGTTGTAATAAAACGCGAACATTGGGAAAAGTTAAACACGCTACAGTATTAGGCGCGCGGCGCCGGCGGTCTCGTCCCGTTCCTTAGGCATAATAAAACACGCTATACTAAGCTAGGCTGGGCAGTCCGAATTGCCCTGATTACCTTAAAGCTTGACGAAAGTACCCGAAGATTTCACAGCTACTGAGCGGCAGCCGAACGTGTATGAAATCGCGATTTGGGTCATCAGCCGGTTTCTTCTCATAATTAGATCGATCGGTCGCGGCATCACGTCGGCATGCAGAAGTTCAATTGTTCAGAGGTCGCGCGGTCGATATTCTAGTTTTTAATCGATGAAAATTGATTTATATACTGTTTTTATAATACATATTTTTTTATTTTTATGAACCAAGTGTGAGATGGAAATATACAGGAAATAAAATGTTGGTAGTGACTAGTGCAAAAAAATAAACAACTAAAAAGTGCTTACGAACTTAATTTTGCAAAAATAACCAATTTCAAGGTGGTCTATGTTTGAGTTGTGAATGTAGATGAATAATAATAATACATTTATTATGTCCAATCAAGATTTCCATTTTATAATATAATCTAAAATAAACTAAAACTACTAAGTCTTGACAGAAACAAAAGGTCAACTCAGTATCCCGCTAGACCGCACTGCTGAAACCTGATAATTTCATTAATGTATTATATAATATATAATATCAAATGAACTTTAACATAATATTAAGAAGAGTAGTTTCACAATGACGTTAGAACGGTCCTAAATAATTCTGTTTATAAAAGTATGTGCTGTCTATATTAATTAAACTAATGAAGTCCAGAGCATAAGAAGAGGGATTCTAGACAAGAGAAGAGAACTTAAGAAAATAATGAAAGGAGGAAAGAGAACAAGAAAATAAAGATATACTTACTAAATAAGTAAAATATTGGTTGTATATAATAAATATTTTATATTAACTCCTTGAATTATTTATGAAAGTATTGATTTTTTCACCATTTTTTTAAAAGTACTAACTGATAAGGAAAAGTCAGTGACTTTAAATTCATTTATTAAACATGATATGTTTTACGAGAATGATTTTTTAAATAGTGCAGGGACTGTTAAAATGTGTTTTTGCGAATATTAGTATTGTGTACGTCTGTTCGGTATGTGAGTCTACCGTGTAAGTATGAAGGGGATTTGTGTTTAATTATTTTATAAAAAAAGCAAAGTGAATGTAAAATACGCCTGTTATACATGTTAAGCCAGGCAAGCTCAGTTAGTTTATAAGATACTCTGTGAATTCGTTTAATACCAAAAATGAAGCGAATACGGGAGTTTTACATTTTTTGAATTCTTCGACTCTCAATTGAATCTAGAAATGGCCCACAAATATATTCGCAGAAATTAAAATGGGACAAAACTAACGAGTCGCATAAAGTTTTTTTAGTATTTTGGCTAAGGTAATGTCTGTGAGGGTGCAGCATTTTTAAAGAAGAGTATACTCTTTTCAGACACTGTGTAACGTGCTGCCTAAATTTTAGTTTGGTATCGAATACAAGACTTACGTTTTTTGCATATGGTTTAAAGTTTATAGGTTCTGAGCCAATTGATTATTGAATATGTTCCTCTAAGTTATCACGCAAATTATCGGCACAGAAAAGTAAACCTATAGATTTGGTTGGATTAATTCTAAGCAAATGATCATTAGAAACGTTCATTAAACATTCTAGGTCTTGATTAAGTTGAGTTGTAGCCATTTCCCCATTAACGGCTTTAAACGAGAAATAAATTTGTGTATCGTCTGCGTACAGATGATATTAACAGGAGTTTAGTGAGTTGACAAAATTTGAGGTGTATATGGTATATAAAAGTGACCCAAAATACTTCCTTGTGGTACCCCTGAAGTGATGTTTCGCAAATCCGATGTTTTCGATTCAAGAACGATTCTTTGAATTCTGTCCGAGAGAAATGACCGAACAAGTGATGACGACGTATCATCTGAACCTATGTATTTTAAAATGGCAAGAAGTCAGCACTGTGACCTGACTTTTGTCTAACGCTCTAACTACATCATCGGTTACATCGGACAGCGCAGGAACGATTCCCTTTCTAGATATATTTGTTCATAGGAAGGAAAATGGTAAATTAAGACATTCTCTGTATAGAAATCGGATATTAACTCAGTAGATGTTAGAGCCATTTCGATTTCTGATCAAGATTCTCTAAAATCCGAAACAGCGGAACTGGCCGAAGCTCTGAGAGGAAATGGCTATTGTACTGCAGAATTACCCTTTCAATTAAAAAATATAGTAATCCAATTCCGCGAAAATGGAATGATAAGGAGTCACCGCTAAGTAATGTTGGTCTTCCCTACATACATGGCACTACAGACAAAATAGGAAATTACTTTGGTAGCACAACATACATATCACATAAGAAGATTAGACAATGCCTGGGATCCTCGAAAGATGTTGTACCTTTTAACAGAAGGAGTATATAAAATTCCTTGCTCCAGTGGAGAACTGTATATGGGAAAAACACGGTGCTATATGAAAGGGAATGATGTATTAAAAAGAAAAAAATTGTTTAATCTGCCGCATCTGATCACAAGCAAATAACTGGTCATATTACAAATGTAAAAGAAATCAAGGTTCTAGCGTCGGTTCCAGGATTTTATAAAATTAATTTATATATTTTTATATTTAATACAAACAACTTCGATAGAGATACGGGTTACGGTGTATATCACACGTGGAAACCGATCTTAACACGGGGTCACGATTCGGCGAGCACAAGTCTAGTATAACCCGTCTGAATCTCTCCAAACTCATTCAGTGTTCAAATCTCGTGGAGTAAAGATTTCTGAAGATACATCGTGCAATCGAATGCCAAACGTAGGATAGTAATTCCAATTTGATACCGTCTAATTCCACGACCATGATTTCTTATCTAAGTACCACACAACATGTATTATCTTAAAACTTCACTAAATATCCTTACCTAATTGTAGTAGTTTTAATATCATTTGTAGAGGATAAACACACTTGATATAAAGAAACGTTTTCTGCATATGCATTGCATATATTATGTCCTCTTATTGACCATTTTTTCAGACAAACTAAAAAATGACTATATTTTGCATGCTCAGCTGTTTCTTATCGACAACTGCTCGAAATCCTAGATCTAAAATGTCGTTCTTCCCAAGAATTTCCTTCATAATACTTGTTTTATAATTTACCAAACTAAAAGGAAAGTCTTATATTGACTAATATTTTTTGCCCTCCTTGTTATGCAGTGGTGTAACATTAGACCGTGAATAAGATCACCGCCTCTTATGAAAATATTTTTACCGTATTTTGTTAAAGTAGGTAATGAATTTTCCTTCGAATTTCACCACTAACTTCGGCTTGATCAAAATTAATATAGAAATAATCTTTTCTAAACCTGGACGGGTCAATGAATATATTTTTGTCATTTTTGATTTTTTTTTCAATAATATTTGCAGTTGGTCATCTTAAAGAAACTCAAGCATAGCCATCAAGATTTTTATGCAGTCGACCAAAGTACTTTGAATAGCCATCATTTCAATCAACAAAATAGTGCCCTTGGTTACTGGGTTTTTTTAGGATGTAACTAAAATAACGCACAAGAGGCCCAAAAATATAGAATTTCAAACCGCATTTTTACAAAAGTGCAGTTTTTACTTCCCTAGTGAAGAGATATTGTAATCGTAAAAAAAATTACCTTCCAACATTTACGTTTTATGGTCCCTAGATGCCAAAAAAAACATGTTTTCTCAAATCCGTCTGTCTTGCTGTCTGTTTGTTTGTTTATAAGCATGTGACATAGCTAAAAAAACTACTTACCCGATTCACTTCAAACTGGTCAAAAATTAAGGGTCACATAGGGATGATCTGGTAATGTTTTTGTAAAAAAAATGGCAACTGCTGAAATATATTACTAAAAAATTATTTATCTAATTTACTTCAAATTTTGCGAAATAATGAAGTATTGCATAGGAATCAACTGAACGAATTTAAGATGGCAAATATTTAAATTCGACATTGTTAGAAAAAAAAATTGTCCCTATTAGAACCCATTTGTCAAGAGGATATTTAAATTAATTTGTCAGCATATTCTGAATTTCCAGTATTTTATTTGAGGAGAAAAAACATGCAAATCAAAGGTTTGTAGATTAAAGTTCGCTGCTCACTATCCTTTGATGCCTCGATCTGATGAGACGATTTCTAAATCTTTGCACAGTGTGGATGTCTTCTTCCCAATTTATTTTAAGATTTGAACCAATATTTTGGCGGTACCACGAATCGCACTGACGCATCGAATCAGCAATAGTAAGTAGCGAGCTTAAGAAAAGGGAGGCTAATTTCACTAATTTAACGCACTATTACAAAATACACGTACAGCCATTTATTCGTATATAATGCCCCATGCTGCCTTGAAGGGAATCGCTAAACTGTCGGAACGTAGATAGAGCCTTATTAAATTAACGAACATTAACGTAATAAAACTGGATTTGGTGCTGGTACGCGTAAAGCCAAACCCCCGTGTAGCACAGGGGGCGGTGTCCTCTGAGGTGCTCTAGGCTTTGTTTATAGCTATTTGTATATTGACCAGCAAATCAGTGGCGGCTATTCTGAGGAAGTAGGAGAAGTGCCTCTTCTCCAAAAAAAACCTGGCAAACCATTTTTAACACACTTTAAAAATCAAGACAATATACTAATTTTCAATATTAAATCTTTTCAATATTAAATCTAATTAATTTCATTCAAAATTATCAATAATTGCAACAAACTCGTTTGTGCCGATCTACCAACGGAAGAGCCACGTGCGAGCTCGGTAAAAATCTTCCAGCGAAAAACGAAAATAATGCGTTGCTATGACAACGAGAGTATCGCATGTACGAAGATCGCCCCTTCAGGGAAGAGCCGCAGTTTAACGCTTCCGTTTGTACTGTACGTAAAGTAAATCGCGGCGACCGCGTAGTATTTAATCGTCGGTCTTTTATTTTATTCTTTGGAGGAGTGGCGCGTGTGTGTGGTTGAAAATGAATTCGTTTGGGCTTGTTAGTAACATTGTTTGTAGTTTGTTAGAAACTTCATTTTCCCGTTGGAAAGAACATGACAAAAAGGATCTTTTAATTACGGGTCGACCAACAAGTGTGCTGACAATTAGTGCTAGAAAAGACATTAAAAATTCTGGTAAATCCTACAATATTGATTTCAAAAATTCTTGGTTTTCTGAATTTAAGTGGCTGTGTAGCAGTGGATATTTGCTGTCTGTCCTACTTTTTTCTAACTAACACTTCCCCTATTTTTTACCCACGAGCCGCCACTGCAGCACATGCCAATGCAGGCAAGGCAATTTAATAAGACGGATGTTCTTTTACACAATCGATTTTAATAACTGAATCGTACTTTGAATTGTTTGCAATGAAAATAAACCTAACCCAACCTAATCAAAGCAATTCAAAGTACGAATGAATCGATTGAATTCAAGAACGAACGCAATCCTTGTCAACTTGCCTCGCCATCCGCGTCGAAGTTTACTCTGCATCGCACTGTGATATGTCTGACCATTATAGATGTCATAAGCCCTGAACACTTCAGAGCATATTACGCTCTGAAGTCTAGAGCAACGAGCCAGCTGATGAATTGGTTAAGCGCAGTTCCATGGATGGTTTGGGAGACCTGACACGATGTAGACATTTCCACCTATAAGAAATCAAATTTCATTCAAAACTCACTGTTTAGAACCCCGATATTCCTTAGAAAGAGAATAATAATTGATATAGCTATTATTATTTATTAAGTGACTTAAAGAAAGAGAAGTTGGTAACACACAGTCATTGTGAATGGACTAGGGCTTGCGAAAAGAGCCTTATAAGTTTAGTTGTCGAGCATCAGCCCTCCCATTACAACTGTTATGACTACTACTACCAAGCTGCACAATTTCCATATATATTGGAAATATCGCATGTAAATATTATGTTAGTTAATTTAAGTCTGTTTTAAAAAATCTAAACTCCTCTAATAGTTCGCATCAGATTGATGGATAGAAATTTAAAGCGATTTAGAAATGTTCAAAATATGTCTCAATTTGATTTTAGCAGGAGTTACTGTAAAACAATTTACATTTAAGTTGTCTCCTTGCACAATTATGAAAAAAAATATCTAATATTAGGATTCCGGTTATTTTATACTTCTTAGGGAATAACTGACCAGACATTATTATTTTAATTTTGTACAAGCATAGTCAGATTCACGCAAATATTTTGCTTATATGTATATGTTTAGCTTAACCTTTAAATTGTCCATGCTAAGAAATTTCTTCGTGTAAAATCGTTTTCTTCGTCGTATATTTATTTTATGTGCATTGTAACCGTTCTGATGTGATTTATATTTGAATATATTTAATGGCATTTAACAAGGTCTAGGTCTCTCAGCAAGCACCAGCAGTATTCACGAGTACCTAATCGTGATCGGTTGTTTTTTTTATTATTTTGTCGCATTTTACATTTGGACGATGCACAGGGATTCTTCTCTTTTGTTTTCGCTACGCCTTTTAGCTGCTGCTAACTCTGACATTTGGCCTTAACTATACTTAGTGTTTCTATTTGATGAACTTCGTTTCTAGCAAATATTTTGTAGTTTCGCGCTACATCTTCGCCATATTTTAAGGGTAATTCTTGAAATAAAAATACACTATACCAACTGAATAGTTAAATCGGTTGATTCTTAATTGGATGTTAATTCGAAGTTTCATACTTAACGGAGTAATTAAAAGTAGGTTTTTTTACATTTTTTGTCTTTTTAAATGTCTTGTTTTCTAGGTTTTTTTTTGTTTTTGTAGATGTCAGTCTTTATAGTATTTTTCTTTCCTAAAATTTTACCTTGAAGACTAACCTGCACACTATATCAAAAAGTTTCAAAGGTGTACTCTAACGACTGGCGTATTTGACAAATACAAACAATTGTACATTTTGCAAGTATCCAAATATGATCAAGGATTGTCGATCACACTACTTGTATATTCGACATGACAAGGGCTAACAAGTGACGATTATTTGTAAGTACACCAGTCGTTTGAGTCCGCCTTAACGTTACGTTTAAAATATTTAAGTTTTTTTATCCTTGATTATCATTATTGGTTCTTTTTCGATTGGTACTTTAGATTTCCTATGATTTAAAATGTTTTACCCTCTTAAAGGGTGTTGGACACATAAATTGGGCCTCCAATTTCTCTACATTTTTATAACCATACCTTTTCGAGATTTTTCAAAAATTATGTTTTACTTTCAAAAAATGTTTTGAGCAAAATTCTAATTTGTTTTTGAAACTGCTATTAGAATTTAAATTAAATCAAATGCACAGAAAAATGTGATCCTGGTCGGTTAAAAATGATTTTTATGGTTTTCCGATTAGGGTATTATCATTCCTATTACAAACTAGAAAGATAGTTTTTAATAGAACAAAATTTTTACTTCACTTTTATTTTTAACAAAAGTAAATCATGCCAAGATTAGAATAGACTGAAAAATTAATGTAATTCTTTGAAGAATCTGTCTCAATATTGTAAAGTTACCCAATACTATGTTTTAGGAAAAAAACTGCTAAAGATGTGATTAGAGACATTCTTTTATTTAATTCAGTCACTCTGCATTTGTAAGAAAAAATTAAACTTTGTTGGGAACGTAAGATAGGAAAACACCTAACTTAAAAAATTAAAGGTTGATATATTACCTTATATTCTTCATTTCGTGCAATTTACATTACTGTTAACTATACCGTACAAATACCGTATTGGTATTTATAAATTCATTTCATTGCACTTTAAGTATATTTCTCTTACATTTTTTATTATACGATTCGTGCAAACTCTCATATTCCTAGAAGTCAACCAACAACAAAAGGTGTTATAGCGTCAATTTTGCCGGTAATGTCCATTTATCTTATCTAATCTCGATATCTGATCTCCATTTATAACTGGTAAACGACCATACAACTTCCATGTTAGGCACAATGTCACATGTAGGCGATTTTTTGTGAGCAATTCTCAGAGTCTGCCGATTTATAATGTCAAAGTAAATTGTGGGCGAAAAATAGGCGCCGCAGAATAATATAAATTTCTATAGTCACACATAATATTCGTTAAAATTTTAATATGCATAAATAAGCAATTGTGAAAGCTTTAAAATTCAAAGTAACATGACAAAAATAACAAAATGTAATCACTTATGCCAGCTTTTAGTTTCGTGGAAAATGGTAGTGTAGCTTTCTTCAGATGTATTTTAGTATTCTATAGTAAATACGTTTTTTTTAATATTTAAAGGTGAAGAAGCTGCTACCTGTACTTATTTTGGAAAGCTAAATTTGATGAGTGGGGGTGAAACAAATTAACAAACATCTCCAGATCAGAAAAATGAAATCCTGATTGTTAACGGTTGCTCTGACAATTGGCATGATGTTTTTATGAAAAGTAATACCAGCTAAACAGAGAATTGATAAAGCCCGGGTGTTTCTAGACTAATTTGATCCGCTGAATCAGAATCTAACTAGAGTTTAGAGGAATGTTGCTGGTCTTATTAGAAATCAAGATGACGTGGCGCGGCGACGCCCAAAAGGGCAAGCTTTATTTAAATTTCGTCTAATTTTAACCACTTCTGTTCTAAAAACTTGTTTAAAAATTTATATTTTTTGAGATACAAGGTAACATGATTTTTAAAATAAAAATTAACTGCCATTGTTTTTTCAAAGATAACTCCCAGCTTCTAAAACAAGCAAGTTCAAACCTTATATTGGATTTCAGTCGCTAAACAAAACCCTGTAATGTTCATGGTTCTTTGGCTTTGCTAAAACATTTGCGATGTTTAAAACCACATGATAAAATCATTATGCAAACATTCCAAAGTCTTTAGGAGGGGCTTATTTTTTCCCATGTTTCATCTGTTATTCATTGGTGGTTAGGTTCCCTAACTTTATGATGTGTGGTAACGATTTCGGGAAACAACACCAAAATCGTTGTTTATAAGGACATAAATAAGTGAAAAAGATCGCTCGACTGCAAATTGTTCAGAATACTGTCAATGTTTACATCTTTTAAAAGCAAACCTAAAAATCTTTAATAAAATGTTGTAGGAAGAGCATTAAGATCTGCTGTAGGGATTAGAGCCAATTTTGGTATCTATATGTAGTTCTTCCATTCCGTCATAAAAAACTTGAATGGCCTTGCTAAAAAGAAATAAATTAAACGTGGATCACGAAGGGTGTGAATTAGTAACAATTAGATTAATTTTACCACACGTATTGCTTTAAGAAAAACCGCGACTGCTATCTTAAAAAAATAAATATTATGTACTAGTTTTAACGTTAATTATCAATTTATTCAACTTTGAGTAAGAATGTCGATTTCCAAATCGCGAGTTTCATTAAAACCTAAAAACTATACCAGAGGTGGGTTGGTACCACAAACCTCCTAGGCTATTTTTGAAAAAAAAAAAATATATATATATATATATATATATATATATATATATATATATATATATATATATAATTTGAACCAAAATAAAATCCTTATTTTCTACGGGTTTCACGGGTTTGATTGTTAATTTAAATGAGGTATTGGCGGATAATTTTTGCGATAATTAATAAGACCAAACCAAATCTTAATAAACAGCCTAGGTACTATATTCAAAGGCTTTGAATATTATTTCGAGCTAATATTATATTACCACATTAGAATTATATTTGCAAAAACTCCTAGTTATTAAAAAAGCGCTCGGGCCATCTCATTTTGTTTTTATTTTTGCTAAATTTTATAAATAGGTTTTAACATAGAGTATGTCTCAAAAAAACGGGACATTTGTCAAATAACACAGGTACCTTAAATCTATATAAAATTTTTTTTGAGTTATTGATGTTTGAAAATTTGTAAATTCCAGACATTGAGAGGCTGGAAATCTTACGCGGTTTACTCATGTCAAAACGAATTGTCCATTATCTTAATTTATATACCCTTTCTTATGAATTCGCTTTGCGATTTATTTTGACATTAATCTTTTTTCATTTTCTTTGTGCTTTATAATTCGAAAAAGTGTGGATTTATTTAAAACACAAAAAATGTCCGGTTTTTTCTAAGAGAAATATGATAAACGCAATAACACAATTTTAAAATTGGGCGTTCTTTAAATATGGAAATGTTTGAAATTAAAAATTCTACCCTGTATAAATCAAGTGAAATTATTGAAACGTATTACCAAAGTTTACTAAATAAAAATATTTTTACTCAGTAAACTTTGATATTACATTCTTTTGGATTTACGTAGAACAAATGTATACAAGTATATCGAAAAAAGTAATCCTGTAATAACTATAGGTCAAATTTTTGATCGATCAAGACTAAACGATTAACAGTACTGTTTTTTTTTTCTATAAAGCCATTTACAAAATATATTGAATGGATTTAAAAAAAAAATAACAGATGTAACCTATTTGTGCAGTATAATTTTAAGATGGTGTAGTTTAATTTAAAATGTTGACATTATCATTTGCTCTCTTATACATTTTTTAGAATTTTCAGTTATAAAATATATGTATCATAATATTCATAATAGGCAGATGTAAAACTTAGCATTACTCCTTTTTGAAGATAATGCTGAATCCTGATCTGATCTGTGTTTTAATATTTGACAGTTTAATTGCTTTATACAGACTGAAATATAAAAAAATATATATATTGATCTGTTAAATCTGAGTATACCTTGTGTCTGGAGCGCGGGTCTTGTCGATACTATTATTGATAAATAGTCATCAATCAACTGTTACGCAACAAACAAGAGCATACATTCATTAACGTTAGGAACAGTTAATCTAATGATCATTATTTTATTTTGCAGATGACTGTCGAAAAGAAGACGGCACGGAATGTCAGAACGGAGCGTGTCTTGACAATCAGTGTTACTGTAATGACGGTTACGGAGGATGTAGCTGTGAAGTTCCTGGTAAGTACTCCTTGATTACAACTTATTATATTACTTAATACTGCTAGAGATAAATAGGCGTGAGACTGTTTATCATTACTAAAGATAACCTCATCAACCGGTAGTCATTAGTGTAACGGTTTTTCTTTGCCTTCAAAGAAAATTAGACGTCACAGAAATAGTTCAATACTATACTAAAACTAAAAATGAAACTGCTTTGAGTAACATTCTTTTAAATACTAAAAAGTTGCTAATATGTATATACCAGATGGTTTACGTAATTAAATAAAAAGGGGCATGCTTGGACAACGTCTACAAAAACGGAACAAGAACCTGAAAACTGACGAAGTTTTTAAAGAAGAATATCCACATATTGGGCAGCAAAAAATTGGCAACTACATAACAAGTATGTCACGTCGCGATCGTTGATTTAAAAATAATAAAATCCATAAACCACTAGTTGCTAGTTAAAAATGAAAAGTTACTTTTTCCACCATTTAAAATGATTATGTGTTACACTGAAGCCAAGATCCATTAAGCTTGTTCACAAAGGCACAGGGAGTTACTAGTTTCCACTGGCCACCATTTAAAACATATAATAGCAATTACGTTGCTAGGGTTTTGTTACTATTAACTGTCACAATCACAGTACACGAAAATAAAGATAGGTCGGTGGTCTGTGATCACAATATAATAACATTTTCCGTCAAACGAATAACGATAATTCTTAAGTTTTTGACTTACCCATAATAAATTTGTGGAATATTCCTTTAAAACGTTTTGGGATAACAGTTTACAAAAGGGTTTTTTTCTATTACGTTATATTAAGAAATTTTCTCTATATAGACACTTTCTAAAATTACCTGAGGAAATAAAGAAAACACTGGTTTTTTAATATTTTTTTCAATTTAGAAGCTTGCGGAACCTAGGAGCGAATAGGGATGCTGGGTGGAGTAAAACAACATAAAAGGGAAAAACAATATTCGTAGTATATATCTAAAGAAACAAATATGTATAAAAACAACGTTTTGTAACAAAAAAAAAAGAGAAAAATTAAATATTTCTGCAATACGTTTCAACTCTGATCCTAACCTAAACAGGCGATTTAAAATACAACAGGAACATCGGGTGCCAGAAATCCTCTTCTCGATCTTTGACATAGATCAATACACAGGGTGTTTGGGTCACCGACGTATATATTAAAGGAGGTTATAGAATTTTTTAAAATTCTACTCAGTAAAAAATAATAATAATAGTTGTGATGGAATGTGATACATTAACCGATAATTTAATTAGTTTATAATAATATTTGAATTTGAATATTGTATTGGCAAATTTGATATTTTTATATTGCAAAGTCGAAATTCAAAAATACTTTGAGAATTCAGTGATTCTCAAAATTTGTAGATTTGTGTAAACAGACATGAAGATAGTATAAAGTGCTTTAAATAGATAGAATAACTATTTACGTTTGTGACAAAAAATTTACAAACATATGAAATCTTTATTAAAATATGACTGCATCTTATTATGAAAAAATTCAGGAAATTCGAAAAAACGAAGGTATCTCGAAAACCGTAACACTTTTTATAAAGGTAAATGTCGTTAGATATGTTTAAAATCAACCAGTCTATCCATCCTTTAATATATACGTCGGTGAATCATATACCCTGTATAATATTTGCTCTTATCACCTAATATCGCTGTGTTTTTAGGTAAATCATATTAATAAAAGCACGAAAATATCATAAATATAACCAGTGTTGACTGCCTACCTACGCAGTCTTTTTTTTATTTAAAATATTTTGCGACTGAACGCGCCAATATGACCGCTCCATCTTTTGCCTATATATCTAAAAAAAATTATTAATTGCTTAAAAAAACACTTCTTAGTTACATAATATATTTATTGTCCTTTTTTTATCAAAAATTGAAAAATTAATAATAATACAACGGGTAGATACGTTGCATGCTATCCTGCGATTTTTTGCAGGAAAACTATCAAAATCTAACCATTTATTAGAAAAACATTATTTTATCAAGCAAAACTAACACTAACATTTCAAATGAACAACAAATAAGTAGTGAATAAACTTAAAAATACAAAAACAAAGTCAAGTTAAAATTTTGCGCTTTTATTGTAATTTTTAAAAAACTACTTTTACTCACTTGTTTCAATACTAATTAATAGTCCAAATCCACTTGTGCTTGCAAAAAAGTAATGTTTTGTTCAATAAATAAAAATTAAGAAACTTTCTGAACCGGGGATTGAAACTGGCGTGCTGAGTGAAATTTCAGGAAACAACGTGAAAACAAAGCTTTCCTTTATAATAAGAAAAAAATAGATGTTAAATAACAACTGAACGTTTAATGAAAACAGAATCTGTAAATTGAATTTTCGATCCCGTAAGTTGTTGTTTTCATATATTTTCTGGAAAGAAATGTGCTTTCTGTTTCTCCGCACGTAGATTCATATTCTTTATAAACCATAAAAAGTGCCTTTGCAAAGAACGTTCAATATTATGCCAAAATAGCAGAAAACCGTTTTGTAAATAATTACCGAAAAAAATTGCTTGAAGGCAATTCAAAGAGTTTTGTAAAATCAGAAAATATGCACTAGAGAGGACCAACTCTAAACTGGGAGCTATATTAGAAGATTGGGTTTTTAACATGAAGAAAAAAGACGGATCGAATTATTAAGAGGAGATAGTTAAAACAATTTTTATCAAACAGCCCAGCTAATTCAACATAGATACTTGAGTATGTATAACATATCATTTGACCCTTTTAAAGATCCTGAATTTAAAAAAGCTAAAGAAACGCTAAATCCAAAACGAAAAATTTTGCAAAATTGCAATAGAAATCACAAGGAAAGATCCAGAGCCCTTACGTACGAGGAGTATAAGAAAATAGTTGGTTCGTGGAATGAAACTAATCCAAAAGAATTGCGGAAAAAGTTTTTCCTCATCGCATCGGTCGAGTTAGCATGGAGCGTGGCAAAGCGGCGAGATGGAAAATGTCATTGTTTAAAAGGAATTTACAAACGATGGACATTTTCGGTAAAACATGCCAAGGTGAAAATAGAAAATTCTCAGATTCGAAATGATTAGTATCAAACACGAACAACTTGTCATGTACGTTTATATAATTTGCTTGTAAGTAAAAGAAACCGGGCATAACAGTACAGGATCCATAAAACCAGTTTCACTCACATGGTATTTTTAAGGAATTTTTAGCTCGTGAGTTTTTATAACAATTTTGTACAAAAACGTCAAACTTATATTCAAAAAAATATATTTATCACTTGTTATATAACTAATGAATATCCAGTAACTACGAATACCGAATAATTCAATATTTCAGTTATTACGGCGTCGACAATTATGTTTGCCAAGGATTGGTGCTAAAACTCAACTACACTACCACCACCAGTCAAAAGAGTATACGTAATTGTAATTTATAAATTAACTACCACTTACTAAGAGCCAATGTACAGTTGTTGTCATTAAATCTTAAGCAGCAGGCTTATCAAATTATGACATTTCTATGAATTTTGTTAAACCGATAGCAGTAAAAATTATTTATTACTACATTTATAATATCTTTAAATAATCATAATTATCACCAACATTTTCCGAATAACTCCCGCAGCATTCTAATCCGGGTTACGTGTCGCGTTTCTTTCAGAAAACCATTGAATTCCAAAGTAAGTCTTTATTCAAAACCAAGGTACTTTTTCATTACAGCTAACCATCGCCGATTTTTGATACATTCGTAGATTTTGTGCTGCTGATCACGATCACGAATCAGATTTTGTCGACGACGTTTTGTTTATGGGTTATCCACTATCAAAATCCAGGTTTCAACTTCACTATTTTCAGCATAAATTTTATAGACAATAGTTGGTTTTTGCAACAATTCGCTGAAAACTAACACAAAAATACTAAAATAATAAATAGTAAATAGATCACGACCCTTTTTTTCAAGTTCAAGTTCAACGTCAAAAATACGCTATGTTTGAAACTAGAATCTAGGGATTTTTCTTAGTTACATGGATATTTTAACACAATAAAATGGTTCAGCGCTAACTATTCGAATTGAAAAAAAAACTCATAATTATGTATATAGTTGTGTTCCAAATGAGTTTTGGTTAGCTCTGGTTAGGCCTTTTTTGAAGTGATGTAAAAAAGTAAATCTATATTAAAACAAGGATTTTTTAAACAAAACTTATACTATTTAGCTAGTTAGCCCAGGTTGTTAAAAAAAAAACGTAATCCGGTTTTTAAAACACAAATACATACAACGCTATATATTTTTTAATCCGAATAGTTGGCGCTGAACCATTCCAATGTCCGAAAATGGCCATGTAATCAACAAAAATTCCTAGACTACTTTAGTTTACTTACCTACTTTTGACACTGAAATTTGTATTCGTAAAAATCAACTATTTTGCGTAAAATTTATGCTGAAAATCTAGGAATTTACTGAAATCATAAAAATTGACGATGGTTAGCTTAATCGAGAAATTACCAAAACGAATGTTGGGCGGCCTTTGCGCACTCTTAGCCTTCTATTATAGTTCAACTCGACCATATTTTTTCGCGATTTGGTTGCCATTTCAACCTAATAAAGTGCGCTGTGGTTTTTGGGGATTTGAAGCATTTCTGTAACAGCCCTTTCAGATAAAGCATCTTCTATTAATTGGATTATTTATGCTATTTGTTTAAGATTTACAGCTGACATAATTCCTAGACATTAACAAATATACACATGTCCAGTCCATATCATGTAGTTTTGTCATACGTTAACAGGTACTTTTGATTATTGTGGGAGATGGTTCAAACACATTTTACAAAGGAAAAATAATGCTGCCCAAGATTTAATAGTCGCAACTGTACATTTAATTTGTGCTCACTTCTCTTAAACAACCATTTTTAAAACATTCAAAATAGCCATTAGGTTTATTTTTTTCTGCAGAATTAGAATTATTTTTTTTATAATTTTGACTTTTGGTAAGAGCGCTAGGAGAGAATATATATATATATATATATATATATATATATATATATATATATATATATATATATATATATATATATATATATATATATATATATATATATATATATATATATATATATATATATATATATATATATATATATATATATATATATATATATATATATATATATATATATATATATATATATATATATATATATATATATATATATATATATATATATATATATATATATATATATATATATATATATATATATATATATATATATATATATATATATATATATATATATATATAAAATTTCTTGTTTTTTTAAAGCTAAAAATATAAAAATATTTAAAAATATAAAAAGTATTTACGTTAATATTAAAAATTAATACATTTATAATATTTACAATTAGGAAAACAACGATTGACAACGTTTATGAGACACACTATATATAAAACACTCTCAAATGTTAAAACATATTTACAATTTAGAATTCAATACTATTTCTATAAATATCACAAAAGTACATACCTTGAAATAAACCGCTATTTGTTATTATAGTATTTGTGCATTCTGTCTGAAATTATTGTTGAACTAATATTTTTCGATACAAAACAGTCTTTTTTTTATTTTCACTAAGTAAGACCTGGAGATTATTTTTGTTGTTTTTGTAGATACCATTTAAATGTGGAGTGGTATCGTTATAAAATTAAATTAAGGTGTCATGTTAATAAATTTATGTACATATGGCTCAAATTATTTATATCAGTTCTGTCGTTCATAGAATTTTTATCTTTGGTAATTTCTATCATTTCTTTTATTGCTAATTTGCATCTTTTGTGAGTATTTTGGTGTTTTCATACTCGATGTTATGTTTTTCAGTTTTTATGTGTTTGTTTAACGCTGTTGCGGCGTTCTTTGTGTATCCTTTTATTCGATTTTCAAGAAGTTGACTGGTCATTCCGGTATTTTTTGGACAATTGGTGCAGGGTATTGAATACACCACGTTGGATTGTTTTTTCAGGGGAACTCTGCTTTCTGATTTTGTAAAAACCTTATTAATTAAGTTGTGTGATTTATCACAGATAACTGTGCTGTGTTTCTTTAAAATATGTTTAATTTTTTGTAAAAGTCCCTCTGTGTATGGAAGGGCAACATATTTTGTATCTTCTTCGGAAGTATAGTTTTTGTTATATCGAGACGTATTGTATAACTTGTGTGTACGTTGTTAAATTATTCTATTAATCTGCTGTTCTGGGAAATGATTTTTTAGCAATACGTTTTTTACTTGGTTCACTGACTGTCTTTTCTGTATTCTGGTAATGTTAATTGCAAGGCGTGGTCGGTTAGACGTATTATTACACTTAATTTTTGATTTTTTTAATGATTTGAATTATAATTTAGATATCTTCCTGACCAAGTCTCTTTAGTGTAACAGTGTTTTAATTTTGTTCTTGTTTCTTATAAGAGTCATATCTAAGAAGTTAATTTGTTTGTGTTCATCTACCACATGCGTAAATTGTAATTTACGATGAAAGTTGTTAAATTCATAGAGAGTTTGGTTTAATTTATTGTTTGAAATTGCCATTAAACAATCGTCAACATATATTTTGTTTTTTTCTTAATTGTAAATATTATACATGTATTCATTTTAAATATTAACGTAAATACTTTTTATATTTTTAGCATTATTAAAAAAAAATATATATATATATATATATATATATATATATATATATATATATATATATATATATATATATAATTTTATTACGATTTTATTAAATGATCTCTTTGGTCATGTTGACTATGAAATAATATACCTGATCAAATGAGGCTTTACTTTTACATTAAAAGGACGTTACTCGCATTCAAAAAATGCGTTGAAACGTAAGAGAGACCCAAAAAGGGTATCAAAGTGCCTATATGAAACACTATCCTAAAATCCCCTTATTGAAAACCTTGTATAATTGTCACGCATACCTTCACTTTTTATTTGGATGGCATATTAATAAAACTAGAATTAAATAATACCTTTACCGTGATATTTTCCCGTAATTTGTGACTTAAATAAAATTAGCAATATATCACAAACGGCTAAAGTAAAGATAAATATACCATGTATTTATATATATTTGGAATGGGTAAAATAAGGGCTTTTTAATAATATACTTAAATATGCTTAAAAACAAAATAATTAAAAAAAAAGAAAGCACGTAACGGCTATGTCGAATTTTTCAAAAATGTTCTTCTCAAATGAAAAAGACGGTTCACTTTACGTTGGAGAAACCTTGTACAGCCTTAAAATAGATATCAGTGCGTTAATCCTTTACTAATTTGTAATTGGCCTTTTTACTTGACCGTTCGTTTTTCCTATTTATATGTGAAGTGTCAGTCCGGTAATCTTAGTCCGTGCCTTTACGAAAGTGGATAAGTAAAAATAAACTAAAACAAGGTACTAAAAACACTTCACTTTTTGTCTGGACGTCACTGTAATTCTAATTATTATAAATCTGAGAAAAAAAATTACTTATTTAGCCTAGAATAAATAACCCAATGTCTCATGTGTAAAAAAAGAAAATATAATTTTCTGCATTCTTTCGTTTTTACATTAAACAGTCTAAAAATTCCGATTTTGAAGAAAATGTATAAATCAAAATTTTGGTCAGCAAATTAATTAGGAGATTTAAAAAAATGAAAAATGCAACGTAATATTTGAAGTTAACTTACAGTTTAAGAACTGTGAGAAGAAATAACTGTAATAAAAAATCCTACTCCAATCGCGTTATAATTCACACACCTCCGCGGTTACGTTAGGTGACCATAAATGAAATACATTGTTTGAACATCATTGGAAATATCTCCTACAGTATTATAATAGGCGGCGAATAGGCAGTACTATCAATAACGATCTTCTTTTGCCGAATAAAAGATCATAAGATATTTTTACTATCAATGACGTTCAAGTAATATGGCTCTTAATAGTTCTATGCTGTTTTTGACAGCTGTTTAAAGTTATGTACTTAACGTACTCGGGCAAAGTGTTAGAGGTAACAATGAGAAAACGTCTATCGTTTTTTAACTTTTGTTCAGAATGAGACTTGCAATGTATATGCAGATTGTTGGACTTACAATAGCCGTCACCGTAACTTATGTTTTATAACATCTGTAAAGATTAAAAACCCGCCTACAAGTAGAGGCTATTTTTTGTGAAATATCGCTGCTTCATGATCAGTAATAAATCAAAAGTACTTGCGTGTCACATTAAGTTTCGATAACAATGATAAAGTTTTAAAAAGTTTTAGATTTTTACTTAACTGTATGTGAGACAGTAGTTCAGAAAATCCTGGGGATAGCGGACATCTCACCCAACCAAACAAACAATATGTTATTTTACAAAATTCAACGGTGTGTTAAAATCAGAACTCTAACTAAACTAAACTTAAGTTTTGTCAACTTCAAATAGTTTAACTTTCCGTTTGGAGTCAATTTTCGAATTGAAAAAACTAACATGCATTTCGGCAAGCTACATCGTCATCATCAAGTACTAAATATATAGAGGGTTTGTTGAAATTAAATCTACGAATATTATTTAAAAAACTAACAGAAAACCATTAACAAATATTTACCGACATAATACCAGTGAAATCAAAAAAAGTACAAACAATTGCCTCAAAAAGATTTCTATAATGAAAAGGGTACAGTAGTTGCCAGAAGTAAGTTCGACATTTAGAAATTCATATAGGTGTGACAGTGGTACTATAGAATTAAATATTATTACAGTTTGATTACTACATTGGATTTATTTTTTTAAATTTTGTTATATAATAAGGAGATAAAAAAACAGTATTAAAATATTTTGTTTTGTCACTTACTCAATAGCTACTTCACTTAAAGTTTTGGATTGTGAATTTTGGCAAAATTGATTGAATTCATTTTTCTCCAAAAGAGCTGATTATGCATATGACTTTAAAAATAATACGCTAATGTATATATTTATATATATATATATATATATATATATATATATATATATAAAATCTGTTTGAACATAATAAAATATAAGAAACATTTATTTGGGCGATCTGATATTTCAGTAATTAATCTTTCCATTATCCCTCTTGTTAATTTTGATTACCCTGGACACAACTAAATATGTTTGTTGATAATTCTAATCATTCAGTGATCTAAGATATCTCTACCCACAATATGTTAAAGACTATGTTTTTTTTTGTTTATTTAAAGTAATGCAAAAAACATCGTTTTCCACCGAAGTACCTACTATTATGCAAGTGATGACTAGGCATGAAAGGTTTCAAAAGATATTAAATTACCTGCGACACAAAACAGTAAAAACAACATATTAATTATCTTGTAAGGCAATATTCACTAGGAGGTCTAGATGTTCCCTGCAACGGGCATTTATGTTTCAGCTCCCGCTGGTCTAATAAAATTTGATCAAAAGCATATCATTACAGCAGTCCATTTGAATAAAAATGGCCGAATAACAAGCCACACTGTTTCTAATCAAGAAGCAACAATGTTGCGAATGCTTTGGTATGCTGTCGCGGTTGCTTACGGTTTTAATGACCTGCAGGGAATCTAGTGGCATAATAAATATTTGTTATATATAATTTATTCTTCTCTCTGTTAAGGGCAACTCAACGAGTCTGAAAATTAAAACAAAATATATTTTCTTGGTAATCTTGGTTAATAATTACAATTCTATAGAAAATTGCTGTAAAGAACTTTTTCATATTCTAAAATAAAAATAATTTGCCGTTATAAAATTACGTTAACATGGACACGTGACACCTTTTTAATTCATGATAGTATTATAATTACGTATATACTCATATTACTAAATCTGTTCTCCTAGTTGTAAAAAAATAGAAACCTTGTGCATTCCTAAATTCGTCCTTTCGACTGTCTGATAACTTTACTAAATTAAGTATAAAATATAATAAAAAATAAGTACTAAATTTTGAAGATTGACCAGTTTTTTTGCGTTTGCATATTTTCGTTCAGTTATAGTTTATGTACATATAGTATGTATATGAGATATGGATAAAGTGACCATTCGTCTCATTTTGAATAGGACAGTACCGTTTTGAAGCACGTTGCCCCGGTGTCCCTGTGAAACGACTCGGGGACATATAAACGTCCTATTATCAAATGAACCTAAGTTTCGATGTGTTCGAGTATAGTCTGAAGCTATTAAATTAAAAATTCATTTAGCACAAATTAATTGTATTGCTATCTTGACAGATGCATCGAACCACGGTTCTCAAAAAAAATTTCCAGTTTTAGGACGTTATTTTCATTTATACGAAGGTGCGCAGGTGACAATATTGTACTTTCAAGAGCGACCAGGTGAAACGTAGAACATTATTGCACAGTACTTAAGTAAGGTCTTCAAGGAACATAATGTAAAATATTGAAAACCCAAAAGTTGTTACGTTTTGTTGCGTCAATCTAAACAGCAATTTTGATAGCTCGCAGAGACGAGGCCTTACCAGTTTTTGCCAAACTGCAATCAACTCTTGAACGCAATTTAATCGGTATTGAATGAGGAGTTTATATAGTCCAGAAGTCAACTAAATTTTCTGAAGATTGTTACCTTTTGATGTTGAAGTAATTATAATAAAAATATATTCATTCTTTTATACCTACACCTTATGAATGGAGGCACTGAAAGATTTTTGTGAAGATATTGTACTGGATGCGAGAAGTTATTAGGTTACAATAAAGCATGATGGCTTGCCCTTATGTCTGCAGTCAAACAAATATTAAAAACGTATTATGCTCTAAAGTCATATATTTTTGAATATTAAAAAATGCACCACTGTCTTAATAAAATTTTTCGAGAACCCATGTTGAGAACTATGTCTTTATGTTATTCATGTGCATGCAGGTAATTTTCATCTGGTTATTTTGAAGATTGAGCGAAATAATGTTTCTACCATTAAAGTTAACCAACTGAAACAATTTAAGGAATCATGGTTCTTGGGATTAGACCGTGTCAAAATGGAATCACTTTCCGATGTTTCGCCTTCGATTGCACGAGGCATCTTCAGGGTTCTTTACTTCACGAGATCGGAACACTGAATGAGCTCGAAGAGATCGAGGCCGGCTATTTATAGTCGACCTGTGTTAACCGGAGCGTGACTCGGTGTAACAATCAGTTTCTACGTATGATGAAGACTGAAACCCGTATCTCTATTAAAATTGTTAGGATGCTTACAAATTTCAATAGATTCTCTAATTTTGCGTTTATAGAATCCCGAAACCGGTGCAAGAACTTTGGTTTCTTTTACATTTATAACATGTCCAGTAGAATGTTGGTGTTCAGATACAGCAGATTGTACAATTTGTTTCTTTCTAATACATCGTTCATGTTCCTTAAGCCTAGTCGATATGGATCGTCCAGTTTCTCCAATATAGACATCACCACAAGAACAAGGAATTGCATATACTCCTTCCGTTTGGAAAGGAATAATGTCCTTTGGCGATCGCAAACATTGTCCAATTTTCTTGTGTGTGTTGAAGATTGTACATATGTTGGACCGGCGAAGTAACCTTGCAATCTTGTCTGTGGTTCCGAGTATAAATGGAAGAACTACATTTCCTGTTGGTAATTTCTTATTAGTATCATTTCGTGTAGTAGAATTATTATGTTTTCTAATTGATCGTTTAATATCCTCAGCGCAATATCCATTCCCTCTTAAAGTTAATGATACTAATAAGGAATTACCGATAGGAAATGTAGTTCTTCCATTTATACACGGAACCACAGACAAGATTGCAACGTTACTTCTCCGGTCCAACATACGTACATTCTTCAACTTAAGGCTTAAGGAACATGAGCGATGTATCAGAAAGAAACAAATTGTACAATCTGCTGTATGTGAACACCAATATTCTACTGGACATGTTATAAATGTAAAAGAAACCAAAGTTCTTGCACTTGATTCTATAAACGCAAAATTAGAGAATCTATTGAAATTTATAAGCATCCTAACAATTTTAATAGAGATACGGGCTTCAGTCTTCACCATACGTGGAAACCGATCATTACACCGAGTCACGCTCCGGTAAACACAGGTCGACTATAAATAGCCGGGCTCGGTCTCTCCGAGCTCTTTCAGTGTTCCGATCTCGTGAAGTAAAGATTCCTGAAGATGTCTCGTGCAGTCAAAGGCGAAACCTCAGAAAGTGATGCCATTTTGACATGGTCTAATCCCAAGAACCATGATTCCTTAATTGACCACAGCCGTGAAAGCTTTCGTTCTATGTCAACTGAAACAAAATTTAATTTTAAAGGAAAGTACGCAGTTTCTTCACCTGAGTGTCCAAAATGTAATGTATCAAAGACAACGCGATGGCTATGCTGAAGAACAACACGTGAAGACCACAGCCTCATCGTTTTATAAAACGTCATGAGTATTTAGAGCAAAGCAATGAGCTCTGTACAACATGGAAAAACGTTCAAAAAGTGACGAAGCTTTTAATTCAAAAGAGTTTTATTAATGAATTAATTTTAATGAAACATAAGTTTGGACTACTGAAAATACTCAATTACAGGTAGCTGTGCTAAGAGCAATGTTAATTTTAAAAATTAGTATTAAGAAATCTTGCCAGGAATTATATTCATTTTTAAAAGGATAACCAACTGTACTAAAAAAATTATATGTCAGAAAAAATACAAGAATTTTGACTAGATTGATTGATTGATTTGAACACCAAAAATTTTACTTCTTTTTGATCGTTTTTGTAATAAGATTTTACTAATAAAGTTTGCCTTTAATTATTTGTATTTTATTTTTGACAAAATCGTGAATGTAAAAAACGCCTATAATACTATTGCAGTCTGTCCCGTTTTTCTTTCAAAAAATTATGGTCACTTTAGATATGTACTAGAAGATTTGAAAAAAATTGCAGAACGTTATTTTTTTCAGCATGATATTGCATTTTAATTACTGACATTATATAGCATTTTTATAAAGGCACATCGTTCAGAAGTACCTTCAGAAATATCTCTAAGGAAAGACCCATTATACTTCATACCGACGCCGCGACCGTCCATTAGGTACAAAATAAATTTACCACTTTTAATCGTTCCTGTCCCGTTTAATCGAAATATTAGCTCGTGCGCAACAAGATTAGACGTGGAGTTGCCAAGATCGCGGGTTAGGTCTATTTGTTTAAAAATATTTACTTGCGTATTTCAATTCAGAGGTACGAGACTGCTGCATATTGGCAACTGGCCGCGAAATTGTGCCGAGCTACGCAGAAATCTCGCGATGTATGTTTTGGCCCTAAGTGAGATTTGTGTTATATCTTAAATGTTTTAAACTTAAACACCAAATGTTAAAACTATTTTCAACGACATGAAGTGAAACACTACTACATATAGAAACGTTAAATAAATATAATGATAATATTCTCTTAATATTTAATATCTAGATCAAAAAATACAATACATTGGCTCAGCTTTTTTCATTTATTAATTGTTTAACATACATACTCTGAATAATAAAAATTTACCATAGAAGTAATCTAAATAATTTTAATTATTTTCAGACGAGAACGAGTGTAAATATCGACCTTGTGACGTATTTGCTCACTGTACTAACACGCTTGGAAGCTTTTCGTGTACCTGCTTTCCCGGATATCATGGAAACGGCTTTCACTGTGAAGGTAAGTTGTATTTTAAAAAATTAGCGGTCTGCAATTAGAGAAATAATTATTAAATTGAAATCTCCATACAAAGTTATTATCTCTTTAGTAGGCATCAGATGAAACAGCAAAATGTTTTCGTGTTTGTTTCAATTAACCTTGTTTCTTTAAACTGGGGTTGTTCTATCATTTCACCACTAATAGTGTTTTTTTACGTATTTTATATTCTACTACTAACTGTGCTTAAATTAACAATAAAAATATAGAGGACTGGAAAATATACCGACTCTTTATTTGTATAAAATTGTTAGTTAATAGCATACGCTATATCCCTTAGGGATTTGAATTATTCTCCTGTCGTCGATCCCTCTTTCCATTAAATTGTTTACCTCAAAATGGCGCCCAGACCTTGATATTTTCAATAACGAAAATACTCGGGGAATATCCCTGATGTAACTAATTTTTCCGGAAAATGAATTTCTAAATAGTTTGTTTAATAAATAGCTTGAGAGTTAGTGGTTTTAAAAATGCGAGTCGAAGACGATAATTTTTCCACTTGCCCGAATTCTATGAGTTAAACAAATTTCTTAGAAACGAGTATTCCAATTTTTCCTATGCTCGAGAGATATTTGGTAAGATTGTTTCCTGAGTTCAGTACATAATATTCAATATAACCATTTTTATTTAAAACAACATTAAGAACAATAATTACTCATTATATCTTACCTTGTCAAACTTGAATGATATTTTACCGATTTTTGTTTTCGGAAAAACAGCTAACAGTTATAGGCAATTTTTCCAGTTGAAAATTAAATACAACGTACGAATTCTTGTTAGTAACTGGTCAAAATTGATAGGAAGGAAATAATCGAAAAAATAATATTTACTTAGCTATTGAAGTATGTCAAATTTAATTTTTTTGTCTTGACCAGTTGACTGGCTCAAAGGGTAAAAAGGGGAGACCGAACTTTATCTTACAGATCCGCTAGGTAAAGCTTGACATATATAAATGTTATGTTTCCATTACTTATTCACAAATGCTTAGAAGCAATCTCTTTTAAATATGCTTGTTGTAATCAATATTACCAAACAAACTTTTTTTCATAATTTTAAAAAGAAATTGATAAGGCTAAAGCTGAATATAGCCACTGTAAAAACTAAAGCATTTTTGTAATTTATATAATAAAGCCTGGTACATAAGTAGGTCCTTTATATACAACTATTCAACATACTCAGTCTCTGTATGTATATTTAGTAAACGGTACGAGACAATATACCCAAGCACAGCGATGCGGTTAAATAATAGCTTCACACAACATAAACCTATAATATACAAGATGTTCAGAACTGAATGCTGATAATTAAGATGTAGGTAATTCTTTACCTACTTCGAAAGTTTCTATATACTTATATTCAAAAATAGGTAAATTTCCTTTACCCGGAACTTCTCTTGTAATAAATTTTTCTTTTATTAGGAATAGTGATGTGTGGTCAAATTTTCTTCCGCACATAGTAATTTAGTATAATACTTATATACTATCTTTTCTTTCTTATTGGACGCCATTTTGCTCCACCATATTGGTGGAGGTGGAGTACCAATATTTTACCAGTTTCTTCCTATGCTACACTAGATTTTTGGCATAATTTAAAATAAATTGAATCAGTAATTGTTTACACTATTTTTTTAAAAAAATCATTAGATCGCCATTTGGTTCCGTCATATTGAATTCGTACCAAAATTTTAGAAATTTATCTAATTGTTGCTCAAAATTTGAAGTTAATTGAATAAAAAGTTTTTTTACGTTGATTTTATAAAAATTTTAATAAGCCGCCATTCTTATCCACCATCTTAAATTCATTTAATTAGTGCAGAAAATTTTAAATCATTCTAATAGGTAGTTTTTTTCGGGCTGATTTTCTAAATATTTTATTAGGCTGCCATTTTATTTTGCAGTATTGTATTCGTACCAACATGTTACTAGTTTATTCCTATGTAAGACTTGATTTTTCTACAAAATTTGAGGAAAATTAGATAATTCGTTTTTTGGCAATAGTTTTTTTTAACTTTCACTAGGTCTTCATTTTGTATTTTCACCAAAACTAGCTCGCCAAGCAGACCTTGTTCTTTCCGTTAAATAGCCCCAAGTGTTTCCAGTGGAATTATAAGAATATGGGGAGCATGCACCACATCGTCCAGAAATGTTATTACAGAAAAACGTATTGGTTTTATAGAAAAAATACGCAATAAAACCAGACAAAAAATAGTGTTGAAAAGTCTCGGTAACCAGATGATCATTTCAAAATAAATCATGTAAACTGGTACAGAACAACCCTCTCTCGAAATTGCTGAAAAATATGGTTTAATGTTTTAAATATATAGATATTACTAGGTTGTTCTCATATGACCCTTACTTTTTGCCTAAAATTTGAAGTAAATCGAGTAAGTAGTTTTTTAGATATGCCGCAATATACGTATTTTTTGCTATGCCTCATACAGACAGACCGACGGAATTGGGAAAATATGTTTTTTGGCATCTTGGTACCCTAAAACGTGAAGATTTGTGAAAGCCTGAAATTTTTTCACGAGTATTTCGAGGAAAGTATAAACGCTTATGTTTCAAAATACAACGTGACAAAGTTTTTTTTAGTTATTTGTATATTCAGATTCTACATTTTTCAAGACCATTCAGTGAAAAGAAATGTACCTTTCATAGGATATATAAAACAGTATCATTGGAAATTGGAGAAAATCTACAGGGCGATATTGTTTTTGGGGTCATGGCTCCTTTTAACGCCGCAAACTTTTTTATGTGACTATATTCTGTTAGGAAACTTTCTTGCAACTTGCAGTTTTTATATGTGGCTTTATCAGAGAGTTATTTAGAAAAATGCTCTTTTTTATATAGGAAATTTCAGCACAAGAACCTTTAAATATAAATAAAATATAAAATTTTAGATATTAAGTTTTTTCTTCCAATTTACCATGGGCGAATTGATATTTTGCTAAATAGCTTCCGAAGCTAAGTTAGGTCAGTGTCATCACATCACAAAGTTTGGAGCGAACAATGTACAGGGTGGTCATTTTTTTAGTACCATGACCCCAAAAAATATCAAAAATGTAGATTGTACCAAATTTCAAGGGTAATATACTATTTTATAGGTACTATAAAACGTAATATGTGTTCCAATTTTTATTCAATTTTCTTTAAACATGTAGAATATAAATATAATAAATAAATATGTATCTTTAAAAATATTTGTTTGAGAGAAGTGTTTATAACATTTTATACTTAAGATGAATTAATGAATCACATTCTCAATTATTTGCATTCACTTCTGAAACACCGTCGATATTTTTAACAATCAGTTTATGTCACATTTTTTAAATATTCAAAGCTTTATAATGAATATCTGCAGCATCTAAATAACATTCCCAATTGGTTTGTTTGAATTTGTCACTACACCTTTACTTGTTAAATATTTTTTCTTTAATTCTATTGGTTCTATCTCCTCAGTACAAACCAACTTTTCACTATTATTACATAAACCGCCACAGGCCACTAGCCATTTAAAAACTAGAAAAATCGCTTATAATAGACCGTTTTTAACACCTGGTTTACGTGACCCATTGTAACCAATTCTGAGTACATAGTAAATATGAAACTTTAAACATTATTAGAATCAGTATAGTAACAATTTTCTAAAAAAAACATTATAACACTTCTCAGGTCTCAAGTCTATAATTTACACTACCACATCTGCGTCCCTATTAAGATAATAAATACATCTTTGTTTTCTCAGAACGAGTCCTATCGGCTAATAATAGTGTTAAATGACACCAATATAAATAAAGCCTGTTGAATGTATAATAGCGTAAATGGTCATTTTTTAAATGTAATTTGAATCGATAGTTAGTTTTCAATTCAGTACGAAAAATTGCATTGTAATATTTTAAAAGATTTTGGCATCTTACTTTGAACCAGTTTAAAAATCCTTATTATATCATGTCAATGATTTTATCTGAATTTTATAGGTTATAATTCGCATGTGAATATAAACTATACACCTGCACATGTACCCAGCCCCTTAAGTTTTCAATTTACTGAACAATTGTCATTTACCACTCACATTATAAGACAGTGAACCAATACCATAGCTCATTACATCTACCAAATCACCTAATTAATAATCTCAGTAATTCTTAACTCGGCCACAAACCCAGCCTACAGATTAGTAGATATAGTTCAATTTCTAATGAACTGAAAATTTGCAAATTATCGCACTTTTCGTGTTTTAATTGCGGGAATGATGGATGAGTATAAGATTCTGTTAATGAAGCACTAGATACTCAATCTCTTCCGTTTTGGTAGTGCTAATATTTCGGATTTTTTTTTATTGTTTTCTTGCGCCGTTCAACAAGTTGTATTGTATGTTGTGAATTCACTGATTAAAAAGGAACCCCGGTATAGCGGATAACTTGTAAATGGTTTAAAATGACAATCAAGATTTCCGTGATCAGGCAGTGTCAAGGTGGAATTTCGTTTTAATGTTTCGGCATCAAAAGTTAAAAAGTTCGGAGAACGTCAAACCAGCGTGGCTCCCTATATACTTCACTTGGGTGAAGTGGGACGTAGAACCCAATCCGTATTTCTATTAAATTTATACTATAATAATAAACTAGTATAAACTAGTGTCTAGTGTCCTGGAACCAACACTAAAATCGAGAACCTTGGTTTCTTTTACATTTATGATATATCCAGAATAATGCTAGTGTTTCACTAAACCAAACTGAACAATATTTTTCGTTTTACTTCTCCCTTAAAAGGGAAGTATTGTAATTGTAAAAAAATCGCCTTTATCAAAACTTTACGTTTTAGGGTGCCTAAATGCCGAAAAACATGTTTTCTCAATTCTATCGGTCTGTCTGTCTGTCTGTCGGTCTGTCGGTCCTAGCTAAAAAACTGCTTACCCGATTGACTTAAAATTTTGGTCAAAAATTAAGGGTTCTATGGGAATGATCTGATAACATTTTAGTAAAAATCCAAAATGGCGGTCTAGTGAAATGTTAAAAAAATGATACTAAAAATCTGCTTATCCAATTTATCTCAAATTTTGCCCAAAAATCAAATAATATGTAGGAATCAACTGATAAAATTTTGGTACAAATCCAAGATGGCTGAAAAAAATGGCGGCTTAATAAAGTATTTAAGAATTCAGCCCGAAAAACTACTTAAGGGCCTGATTTCAAATTGTGTGCCATAAATAATTGTGGTATACAGATGAGGTATTAAAACTGTAGGTAGTAATTCAAGATTGCGAAACAAAATGGCGGCTAGATAAAATATTTGTAGTCATGAAAAATCACTCTCTCAGGTTTTACATATCTTCAAGTTTTAGCGTCCCTAGATGCCAAAAAGTGTGTTTTATCAATTCGGTCGGTCCGTCTGCCGGTTTTCTCTGTCTCGATTGACTTTAAATTTTCGTCAAAAATTAAGGGTTATATGGGGATGACCTGGTAACATTTTGGTAAAAATCCAATGTGGCAAAACAATATGGCGGCATAGTGAAATGTTAAAATTGTTGCTAAAAAACTACATATGAAATGTATCTCAAACAAAAATCAAGTATTAGGTAGGAATCAACTGGTAAAAATTCAGCTAGAAAAACTACTTAATGGACTGATTTCAAATTGTGAAACTGTGTTATCCAGATGAACTAGTAAAACGGTAGTTCTAATTCAAGATGGCGGAACAAAATAGCGGCTAAAAAATATTTGTAATCTTGAAAAAATCACCCTCTCAGGTTTTACATATCTTCACGTTTTTAGCGTTCCTAGATACCGAAAAATATGTTTTATCAATTCCGTCGGTCCGTCTATCCGTTTGCCTGTCTGTCTCTCATTTCACGGCATAGCTTAAAAATTACTTACCTCAAATGACTTCAAATTTTCGCCAAAAATTAAAGGTTATATGGGGATTACCTAGTAGCATTTTGGTAAAAATCTAATATTGCAAAACGAAATGGCGGCCTAATGAAATGTTAAAAAAAATTATTACTAAAAACCTATTTATCCGATTTATCTCAAATTTCCCACTAAAATCAGTATTATGTAAGAATCAACTAGTAAAATTTTAGTATTAATCCAAGAAGGCGGAACAAAATGGCTACTTAGTAAAATATTTAAAAATTCAACCTGAAACACTACTTAATGGTTCAAATTTTGTGCCATAAATAATTGTCGAATACAGATGAACTAGTAAAACTGTGGTAATAATTTAGAAGACGGAACAAAATGGCGGCTAAATATATTTCTAATCGTGAAAAAAATCATCTTCTAAAGTTTTGCATATCTTCACGCTTTAGCAGCACTAAAATATGTTTTTTTATCATTCCGTCTGTGTGTCAATTCACGGCATAGCTTAAAAATTACATATCAGATTGACTTCAAATTTTGGTCAAAAATTAAGGCTCATATGGTAATATTTTGATAAAAATCCAATATGCCGGAATAAAATGGCGTGAATTATTATTGAAAAAACTAATTGTCCAATTCAACTCAAATTTTACACAAAAATCAAGGGTTATATAGGAATGAACTGGTAACATTTTGGTATGAATATAAAATAGCAAAGCTAAATGGCTGCCTTTTAAAATATTTAAAAACCAGCCTGAAAATACTACTTATTAGATTAATTTCAAATTTTGTACAAACATAACTGTGACATAGAGATAAATTGGTAAGGTTGTGGTAAGAATTCAAGATAGCGGAACAAAACGGTGGCAATAGTTTTTTTAGAAAATTTACTTAAACAAAATCTTATTCAACTGACTTTAAATTTTGCAGAAAAATTAAATGTGATTTAGGAATAAACTGGTACTAATTCAACATAACCTAACAAAATGGCGGTGTGTGTTATATATATATATATATATATATATATATATATATATATATATATATATATATATATATATAAACTACTTCTTACATGTATTTTAAATTTCGCCCAAAAATCAAGTGTCGAATAGGTAGAAACTGGTAAAATTGGTAGGAATCCAATATAACTAAATGGCGACGAATAAAAATGTTTTAAAAGTCAGTATATACTTGTTGGCTAAAAGACTATGTACTGAACTAAATTGGGTCAGACTTCAGTATTCCTAATAAAAGAAAAGATTCATACCGAGGGAAGTTCTAAGTAAAGGAAATTTACCGTATTTTAATACATCGCTCACGTTATATTTTTTAGGGGATCGCAAAAATGGTTCAGTGTTATGTATGTTGAAAATTTTACGTGGTAGCTTTAGTGAGTTTCTTTGAATCCTGTAGCAAAATTTGCAATATTAAATCGTATCAGTTAACACTTTCTTTTCTGTTGTATGATAGGAAAGTTGAATTTGGGCATCTATTAGTGTGCATTGGTTTTCTGTCTAATCAATGTACCATGGTATTTTCTTTAAACACAACTAAAGCTAAAGATGTTCTGTTTGATCTAATTTGTCTTGTGAATATAATATTTTGGTAGGCACTCGGAGCCACAGTTAGGACAAAACAAGAAACTTCCAGCCTATAAACAAATGGCTTTGGAATTAAGAAATGGTTAATTAGAAAATAACAGGTTGCTGCAGACAGCCCAATAACAAGTTTGCAGAATCGTTACAAGTCAAGGCATCCTGGTTGCTGCCTAAGAGCTGTCATGCGTCAGATTCTGAATATGGCCAAAAAACTGACCAGTCACTGAAGACCTAATGGGCATCTACACCTACTAGTAATAAGGAATACTCCACTGTGTTCTAACTGTTGAATAGAATCTCATACTAGATTATAGGTGGAGCAGATTCAGAAGGAAACCTTTAAATCAGGACGGGCTGAATTGAATCGAGAGCAGAAAGTGATCCAGAATGAGAGTGGGTGGACAGAGGATGGCTTCGGCCTCATTCCCTTACTACTGCTAATATTTTATTGGGCCAGAAATATCTGGAGATTTTTCGGTCCGTAAGGTCAAAATGTCATCTAAACCAATAATTTAGTTTGAACAAAGGAGAGGTTGTTGGGTGTAATAAAGAGGTGTCAAAATTACATTTAAGTTATTTTGTTCAAATGTGTACAGTTTGAATAATATTGGTTCATAAACAGAATTATTTCTAAATATAATGAATTAAAAGGAACGAATTTCCATTTTATACTGTTTTTTTAATCAACGTGAGTTACGCAGGGTAAGCAAGATGATAAACAACATATTTTCAGATTACGCTATTGCATGTAGGCCAAAGAATCTAAAGTTTGTCATTAAATGTAGAATTAGATAAAATATACGGTAAACAAAAAGTATCCATCATGTTAATTATTAATAAATGCTTCCTTAATACTACTTTACATTACTTTAAAAAATCGTGTCAGAGATAGTGTTTTATATTATCTTCGTTCTTGCATCTACATAAATTACACACAATTTTTTAAGGAAGCCCTATATTTAGCAGTTTAATAATCCGTTCCGAAACCTAATTGAATTCGTGAATCCATGCAAATTGGAATTTGTATTATACGTCGGCATTTTACATAACGTGAGCACGCACGCGCGCATCGATAGGGCCGTGAGGAAGGTCGTGACTGAGATTTAACCGATTTTCTTTATGCCAAGTTAGAGTTCATAAAACTTTCTTGAATTTTATTAGCATTGTTTGACGGCGTGTTAACGCAACATGGACATAGACATTTTTACTTCAATTTATAAAACTATGAAATAAGTCAACTTGCTTCTCGCAGAAACAACTTCAAGGAACTTATATTTTAATGTAAGTCAACAAAACTAAAATGCCTCTGCTAACGAAATTAATGTTGTCACGTCGTACAGTGGCTCATTCGTAACTTTTGAGAGGACAAAATTGTGATATGTGTATATTTTACAATTTAAGTCCATTTGACGTTAAACAAAAACTAAATGTATTGCTAGGACTAAAGCGAGATTTAAAAAATTACCGTAGTTATAATGGTTCAAGCGCAAGCTCGTCACAACTCTAACACAACACAAAGCTATTAACCCGACAGACTTTTCTTAGTTCTTTAGCTACTTAAACAGCACTTTTTTACCTACACTTGAGGGTAAAAGGGCAGAGTTTTTAGTTTACGAATGTCTATAGTGAATTCAGTTAAAAGCTATTTTTCTTAGTTTTTAAAATTCTTGTAAGGGATTTTGAATGTGCGGTTTATTGCTGTTGAAGATAACTGAAAAAAATTTTATGTGGTTTTTAATAATTTCCAAATTTTGGCTAGGCTGTATTTTCGTTATGCTGTTTATATACGTTTAGTAAACATTGACGAAATTGCTTTTGATATAAATTTCTTGCTTCCGGCTTGGTGCAAATCACTTAGATATATAGAGCCTTTGGAGGTACAAGTTGGTAAGCTATTGCTTAAGGAATTATCTTTGCTTTTATCCTTAATTTTCCTTTAACCAAGAAATTTTATGTTAATGAGTATGCATCAACCAATGTTAACTAACAAAAATACTTCAGTTACATACTTGAAGGAACTACATATATTTTATAAATACACACTTACAAATTACTTATGCCTATAACTAGATAATGATAACTATTGGCTTTATCCTATATATATATAGTTAATGTCCTAACTAAAAATCCACTTACTTTACTTTTAAATTTCAAACTAAAGGCGCGATCAAATAATTCTCACTTCCCAATTTTAAAACAATACTTACATGTTATGTTGGTCTTTCTTTACTTCCCTCGCAAAAGGGAAGTATTGTAATCGTGAAAAAATCACCCTCCGAGAATTTAAGTTTCAGGATCCCTAGATGCCGAGAAACACGTTTTCTCAATTCCGTCGATCTGTCTGTCTGTTCGCGGCATAGCTTACTCGATTGACTTGAAATTTAAAGCAAAAATTAAGGGTGATATCGGGATGATCTGGTAACATTTTGGTAAAAATCAGGTATGGCAAAATAAAATGGTGGCCTTGTAAAACGTTAAAAAAATAATTACTAGAAACCTACTTATCCAATTTATCTCAAATTTTTCACAAAAATCAAGTATTATATAGAAGTCAACTGGTAAAATGTTGGTACGAATCCAAGATGGCGGAACAAAATGGCGACCAAATAAAATATTTGTAATCATGAAAAAAAATCACCCTCTCAGGTTTTACGTATTTCCAGAGTTAAAAACGACTCATCAGAGTGACTTCAAATTTTAGTAAAAATTAAGGGTCATGTGGGGATGATACTAATTATCCGATTTCCTCAAATTATGGACAAAAATCAAGTGTTACAAAGGAATGAACTGGTAGCCTTTTGGAATGGATATAAGATAGCAACACAAAATGGTAGCCCAATAAATTATTTATATAGAGATAAACTGTGATACGAATTCAAGATAGTGGAACAAAATGGCAGCCAAATATATATTTTTTTAAAATCAGCGTAAAATAATCTTATTCAATTAATTTCAAATTTTGCAAAAAAAATTAAATGTGATATAGGCATAAACTGGTACAAATTCAACATGACGTAACAAAATGGCGGTGTGTGTCAACACAAAAAACATTTATTGAATTTATTTTAAATTACGCCCAAATCCAATACGATGGAACAAAATGGCGCCCAATAAAAATGGTTGATATATGTGTTACAAAATGAGTCACACTTCACTATTCCTAATAAAAGGAAAGATTTATAACGAGGGAAGTTCCGGGTAAAGGAAATTTACCGATTTTTATTAATAAAACGCTATAAAGACATTGTAAATAATTCGGATGTTTTGAAAAGCTTTTACTATTGTCGGGTTTGCAAAATAAATAAAAATTAGTAAATGTTAAAAACTAGCCACACACAGTGCATCGTCAAATTTATTATCAAAATAACTTTGGTCTCAGACCAGTTTAAATTGACGTGACGCTAACTGTTTTTTACTAAATAAAATGTTGTTTTAATAATTTTTTTTAACATGTAATTAGTTATAAATCATAGACAGTTTCATTCCAATTTTGCTATTTATGTAGTAAATTTCTAAATTCATTTTAGGGCGAAGTCTAATTAAAACAAAATTGTAATAAAATAAAATTCAAATAAAAAAAATCCCATTCAAAAATCGTGGGTATCAATAATTTTGATATTTAAAAATGAATGTTACTTTTGATAACACAAATCAAAACTTGATTACGATTCCCACAATTTTTTAATGAAGGTTCTAGCTTAAAAAAATAAATATGTTGTAGGCTCTTGGAAATGGAACAAAATGATCAAAAAATGTATCAATACATGCTTTACAATATTCACTGTTTTTTATTTACGAGATGTAATATATCTCTTTTCACAAGAATGTGGCAACTATAAGTCAAAGTTAAGACATAAGCGCGAAATTTGTTATTTAAACGTGTTATACACTGTATTTAATCTACGACTGAATTTTGGGACTTACACTTCTCCATTTCGTATACGACTTCTAATGACATACAAATATTTCAAATACTCGTATTTTTGCCACTTTGACATTGGAAAATAGAATACAAACAGGCGGTAACTGAGCAATCACCAACGATATATCGTTACATAAATAGATTATAAAGCAGACTATATTTTACACACAAGAGCTAACCAATTTGAGCCGTAGGAAATTATTTCGTATGCTAATTTTATGGTTTTCATATCTTACTAGTTATGTGTTTTTTAGACATTTTAGCCGTCGTAGGAAAAATTCATTTTGTTTTAAATAATAATATTGTAATTAAATAAAAGAAAACTCTGTAAGTTATCAACATCCATATAATTATTATCCGTTAGACAGCATGACTATTTCTGTTTAAAAGAACACATTTTTTGTGTCCACTAATACGTAACCAGTTAAAACGGAACCTGTGTTGTCTAGTAAAATAATATAAATATTCAAACACTTCAAAATGTAATTCAATGCATGAACACCCATTCAAGTTCCTATGATTCATATCGGAAAGCTGACCAAGGGACAAAGTACTGTATTGTCGTTTGGTTGAATATTAAACAACTCCGGTACTTCTCGTGAATGTTAATGGCGCGAGGTCGAAATTTGAAGATGTGCTCCATATTCTTTTAGGCGATATAAAACGGTGCGTGTAACTTGATTTTTAGAATGATAACGTTTCACTGGTATACACAAACGCACGATTCCACCGCAATAAACCTAGATAAAGCGGTGCTTTTTAAAACTGGGTCTTTTGGTTTGTCTTTATTGCGCCCTGTTATGTAAATTGCCTTGAATATTTAAATATTTACAAATATGTAGCATTTGAAGACATCATCTAAAGTATAAAAGAAAACTTTTTTATATTAAAAACGAAATATTTTACTTACATTTTACTAATACACACTGATACGCAGAGTCACAAATATGTAGTTATTAAAGTACCACACTTATAAATTTTCGGTACCTACGAATTTAACAGAAATTTTAGTAGATTATTTTGAACGATAATTTTTTTTACCGTTAACACAAAGTTGTCAATATACAACGTGAAGCATAATTCATTTTTTAGAATTAAATATATTTTTTTATTATTAATTTATCTCTAATAATATATACTAAATACATTAAAATGATCGAAAATTGGAATTGGCTTCTGTGATTCCATTTTGTGCTTTTGACCTACACGAGGCTCGCGTGTCGCTAAGACGGCCTAATGAACTCAAAAAAGAGCGAAATTGCAGGGAACGTAGTATCCATGTTATGACGTTGGTGTAACGCGAGATAATAATATGTTAACAAATTTATACTTTTTGTTATGACTAATATTGCAGATGAAATTAAAAAAAACATAACGCACCGTTATTAAAAAAATACAGGGTGTATCAAAAAATGTTTTATATAAAAGTCGTAAGGCTTTCAAAAATCTACATATCCATAACAAATTGGAATATACAGGTTCGCCCACAAAGTTGTGGAGAATTAAAGTTATATATTTTTAAACAGAACACCCCGTATATTATTACTTATTTTGATCGTCTAGTCAATTTAGAAAATTTTTATTAACCATACATTATGCCTAAATTCATTAGTTTCCTAGATATCGGCGTTTCAAATAATAACGGATAACAATGCGATATTCGAAGGTAGTAGTATTTACCTGAGTAACAAATTAGGCATGGCCTTTGCAAATACTAATTTGGCATCTGAAAGCCAAGTTCTGCCAGAATTAGATAAAGAAAGAAATAGCGTGGCGTTTTTACTTAAACAGAAAATTGATACTTTAATTTTAAGGGGATATGACGATAAATCGAGATCATATCAAGAGGTATGTGATATTTATAATAATTTGCACCCAGACAGGCGTTACAGAATGACAGGAAGTATAAAAAATCAACCAAGATTTGGAAGATCTAGGCGAAGTGCTCCCGCGGATGATAAAAAATTCTGCTTTCGATACAAGAAAATCCCAGGCAATCCACCAGTCAGCTTGTTTTGGGTCATGAAGTTGATCAAAAAATCCATACTGAGAAAATGCATCTATACAAAGTTCATTTTGTACAAGAACTTTGTGACGTTGACTATGATTGAAGACTAGAATTTTGCGAAATGATTACGAGAAAGATTGAAGAAAACCGGCATTTTCCAACCAATATTGTTTTTTCGGAAGCGACCTTCACACTACACGGAATGGTCAATAAACAAACTTACCGTACTGGGGACGAAATAACCTAATCTGGCATGAAGAACTGCATACACAGTTCCCATAAGAAGTTAATGTCTGGGTTGGATTGTTTGCGCGACATGTAACCCTTTTTTATCGAGGGAAATTTGACCGGGGTCCAGCTTCGGCAAAATAGTTCTAACAATAGAAATAGTTCCAACTATAAACAATTTAACTCCCGATATTAACGTAACCTGGTATCAGCAAGATGGAGCTCGTCCCCGTTTTACTCGTCAAGTTAGATAATTTTTGGACGTCACGTTCCCAAATAGACGTACAGGAAGAAGAGGGCCTATTGAATGGCCTTCACGGTCCCCCGATTTTTCGCTCTTTGATTTTTTTTTATTGGGGTCGCTTGAAAAGCAATATATATCGGAACAAATTCAATAATTTAGAAGAATTAAGAATTAAACTTTTAAATGAAAAGGAAAATGTAGTGAGAGAATAACAAGGAAAATGGTTTTAAATACCCAAAGACGTTTTTGCAAGAATTCATTAATTTCAACATTTATTTAAAAAATAGAACGGTTTTTCCATGACTTGTTATACCGATTTTTTTTCGTGTTAACTGTTTAAATTGTTTATTGAAATTTACTTGGTGTTTTGTAACAGATTAAAAGATCATTATAACTCGGATACTAGTGAATTTAGGCATAACGTATTTATAAATAAATTTTTTTAACTGGACGATCAAAATAAGTAATAATAAACGGGGTGTTCCATTAAAAAAATAAAACTTTAATTCTCCACAACTTTGTGGGTGAACCTGTATATTCCAATTTATTATGGCTATGTAAATTTTTAAAAGCCTTACAACTTTTATATAAGGCATTTTTTGATATCTCCTGTATCTTTTGAAATAATCGACCGTTCAAGTAATTTCTCGTAACCCTTTATATATTTGGAATATATCGATACTAAATACATACAAATATGCAAACAGAATATACAGGTTTTCCTAAATATAAGCAGTTGTTTTGTTAATATGGGCTTTTTAAAATTAAAGTTGTTTTTTATTATTATGGCGGAACTCTGCTGCCATTTTGTGCCCTATGAAAACTCCATAATGATAAGTATTAAATTAAATGCATATATTATACAGGGTGCAAGAAATATGTGCACTTATTTAAATATGTAAAATAATTCCTTAGTGGGGAGTAATGTATTTCACATATGGGTAATGAATTTCACATGTGTGAATGTATTTGGTAGTTAGGTCTACCACCGTTTGGCATGTCATTGGTTGGGCCTATTAAAATCAGGCAATGTCTAGGAGGCGGGTGAAAGTTATATTTGAAACTATAAAAAAATACAAAATGTACACCCTACACCCAAATTTTAAAAGGCCCTAGTACAGACGAATTTAAGTCGTAGACTTGAGGTTGTTTTTTTTAACCGTATCGAATATTATTTATCCAAAGAATGAATTCTACTACTACTAAGTCTATCAGTGTTTGGCTTGTTAATGTCAGGCAGTGCCTAGGGAGGCAAGTGAAAGCTATATTTCAAACTATAAAAAAATAAAATGTAAACCCGATACCTAATTTTTAGCAGACCATAGCCCAGACCAATTTAAATCGCAGACTAGACGTTGTTCTTTTTAAATCGGTCTCGGGCATTTATTCGAAGAATGAATTCTACTCTTATTGCACCTTGGCCAGTTTGTTTTATTTTTGATGGAAGATTCTGTTTTTGGAGATATTAATAGATCGAGGTTCCTAATTACAAACCAAGTAAAATTGTGAGACTCTTTTTCCTCCCACATAACTCTATTGAAATTTTTGAAAATTTAATATTTTCTTTTTTTTTCCCCAAAAATAATTAATAATCCGTTATGAGCAAACGAGGTAAATGATAATTAAAATGTAGGAATCATTTATATATGACGCAGGCACGTGTACTAAATTAATCTTCTAAGTGATAAACGACACTTAGCCAAGTCCAAGTCACTTTTAAACCTTTCTAACAGTAGACGTGCCTAAAAAGAAAGTAATTAAATCTTGAAGTTCTTCTATTTTAAAAAGTGCAAAATTAAAACCTAGAATTTATTCTCGGTTATCCATATAAGTAATACGCAAAAAAGTCTCTCCTATTTATCCAAAAAATAAATTCTACTCTAATTTCACCTTGGTCAGTTTGACTTATGATTCTGTTTTTGAAGATATTTATAGATCGAGACTTATAATCCCAAATCAAATAAAGTTCTGAAACTATTGTCCCTCCCCCATAACTCTAAGGAATTTAAAATATTATCCTGGTTTGAGTTATTGCAATATAGTCAGCTTATTTTTTCTTTCATAAAAATAATTAATAATCCGTTATAACCAAACCAGGTACCTGATAATTAAAATGTGGGTACACTTTATATATGACGCAGGCACGTGTATTAAATTAATTTTCTGAATGATAAACGTCACTTAGCCGAGTCACTTGAAGATCTTTGCTAACAGTAAAATTGCATAGGAAGAAAGTAATTAGTTCTTGAAGTTCTTCCATTCTAAAAAATGCAAAATTAACACCAGGAATGTATTCTCGGTTCTCCGTTCAAGTAATAGGCAAAATAAAACCTATAAAAGCTGTAAGTTAAGCAGTGGCAGTGGTGTAGTATTGAATTTCACTTCATCTTTATCTTTAAATTTTTTGACGTAGGGTGGTCGAACGAAGCGCATTTTAAAAAGGGGCTGTTATTGTTTTCGATTCAAGAATTTTATAATAAAAAGGGATCGTACTAATGAAAACTCGTTTTTGTTTTACAAATTATGTAAAATAAAAAATTATATAAAAATACATACATCTCGTTGAATGACAAGAAATGACCAACAACACTTAAAAAAAAATTGGCATATTCGCCTTCAGAACTTCCTTCGTACAGAATTTCATTACGTACAGTTGCGATCACTAAGATTCGAACACGTATATGATGTTTAGTGTCATTTTTCTAAATTTTGGTAACTCAGGCTTGTTTCACATGATTTAACCTAATTAAAAATAAGATAAATCGTATTTTTAAGTATGTAAATCGTATTTTACTCTAAAGGATTTATTTAACATTACTTATTCTTATATATAATAATAACCAAACGGACTCTAACAAGCAGCTAATTTGACAATGTAAAAGTATATAAAAACAATTACGTATTGATATAGCAAAACATTTTTATTTTAAACTGTGTAAAAACAAAAGTAAAACATTATTTGGATGCTGCCCCATGCCCCATTTCCATCACAGAAACCAGTCTTTTAGACATTGAATGAACTAAATTCCTAGTGAACTCTGAAGTTAGGTTATTCCAGGCTTCTTGAATTTTCAACTATAACTTTTATATATTTTCTATTGGATTAATATCCAAAGGCAGGACTGTTTATAGTGTTCATAAGTCCATTCCTAACAGTTTCTATTTTAGCAATTACAATGTATTTAAACGGAGAGGATTGGCATTTTAAATAAAAAGCAACTTACAATTTTCTGTCTATTACTACGAGGTGAACGATGTTCTTGAGGAATTTTAAAAGAAGCATTTTGAATTTTCTAAATATATTTAAGAAAGAACTGTCTGACTTTCAACACAGTTTATACCGTGGTATAAACTGTGCTTTCAACCTTCTGATATCATTTGTAGTGGAGACATTAACTTAAATCGTTTAAATGTAACTGATTAATGTACGAACATATTTTATAATTATATAGAATCGCTAAATTTACCACAAATAAACAGCCCTAATTTTCAGCGAGAAAAACTGTGTTGATTTTCCGTTGAGTGAGGGATCATGGTATATCTAACTTATAGAAGCTTAAAAAATATTGATAAAGATTTACTTAATGAGTTCTTAGCTCCGATTCGAAGATATTATTTATCTTGAAACTATTAATGACAAGGTAGTCGCTATTAATAATTTCTTAATAAATATATTTGATGTACTGTCACCCATGGTTGAATTAAAAAAGAAAAGGCTCATTTATTCTATAAAAAATATGATTCATTTAAAAGTTAAAGCTTACAAATAATATCAAAAAACTAAAAATGAAACGAACTGGAATTTTCGTAAACTATTCAAAAACCAAACAAATATTGCAATTCGTCAAGAAAAACACCATAAATACTAATATAAATTATCTATCTAAAATCCCTAACAATATAACACCCTTTAAATTTAATACAGTGGCCGAAAATACCGTACGGGATTATCTATTTGAATAAAATCGTTTGCTACGAGGCAGATCAAATAAATTTGGATATAGTTTGGTTTTGCATTATAACTAATATTATAAATTCATGTATAATGTTTCCGGATGCTTGGAAAGTATCAAAAATCTTTCCCCTCCCTAAAAAACAGAAAGTGGAATCTTATAATGATCTGAGGCCAATGAGCATCCTACCGGTTCTACCAAAAGTATTGGAAAATAATGAATAAACAAATGAAAGAGCATCTTAATCAACACAATATTCTACTTACATGTCAGTTGGGTTTTAGGTCAGGGTTTAGCTGCACTACGGCACTTTTATCTGTTGTGGACGATATCTTTGAAGCTGTGGATAGGGGTAAAGCTACTGCTTTGATATTGATAGATTTTAGCAAGGCATTCGATAGACAAAATCCTGATCTGCTTATGTCAATTATTCGCTATTGTTGTTTTTGATAAGACCGCGACTGAACTAATGAGCAGCTATTTAGAAAATAGATTGCAATATGTAGAGACGGGAGGGGGTGTATCATGGGTGTCAACTCAAAACTGTGGTGTGTCACAGGGATCAATACTTGGACCACTATTATTTTGCATTTATACGTTGTCTAAAATACTGCAAATTTCATCTATTCGCAGATGACACCCAGATCTGCGTATCCTTAATTCCAATAAAACGCACTCAATTCAAGATAAAATTAACCAGGACTTACATCGTTTAATAGAATTGTCCTATAAACATCATTTAGAAATAAATACTTTAAGATAACATTAAAATAAGTGTTGATGCAGAGAAAATAGCTCACTTTGTTCTTGTCGTAACTTGGGTTTGTTTCTTGATGCAAGTTCAAGCCACTTATTAATAACTGCATTCGAAGTACTTATGTAAATTTGAAAAGACTATTCCTTCACAGCTACCTTCTATCCAGATCTCAAAATTCAATCTAACAGATTCTTTAGTTTTAACTCATTTCAATTTTGCAGATACAAGATACAACTTCTGTCTCGATAAAGTAGATAAAGATAGGGTTAACACATTCAAAAATCTTGTTTGCGGTTTATTTACGACATTCGTCGACGAGAACCTGTTTCACATAAACTGAGTCAGACAGATTAACTCTCTATGGAAAACCACAGAAAATTACCTGCTGCTAACATGTGTCACTCGATAATACTTAACAATCGCCCCTCGTATCTCACTTGTAAAATTCGCTATAGAATAGGCGTATTCACTTCATCTAAGACATCGCAGACCCATTTCTCCCCCGCCTCACAACATGGCTTTTTATCAGTGGTTATTTTCTTACCTTTTTTCGCTTTACAATGAAATTTATGATTTTAAAACATTTTCTGTTAGATCATTTAAATTTAATTACAAAACATTTTTATTAAATAAATAGTGCGTTCATGATGATTTTGCACTTTTCTTATGTTTTGTTTTTATCTTTTCTTGCATATAGAAAATTCTATCTATTACTATATGATGGTGTTTATAAGATTTCTATTACTTTCTAAGGGGTTAACTTAAAATTAATTCTTTTTAAAATTAATTTTCAACCTCCTTTTTCGCTTTTTTTACTATATCTTTATATGTTCTATATATGTAGTTGAAATTAGTTGGCAAATAAAAATGATTATTATTATTATTATTATTATTATTTACAATTTTTCGAACTGCATGGGTGAGACCTGACATCAAAATATATGCAGTTTTGAAGCAGAGTTAAAAGTGCTTAGAATGATACTCCGATGCGGACTCGATATTAATTAGTTTTCATGATTATGGTGAATTACCATTTAAGTATGTTTGTTCATAAATGTAGTCTAGTAATGTTCCCCTACTCTACTGATGAGCGCAAAACTAAACACTCTTCACAAAAGTAATAACTCGACCGTTAGAACGTAAGCATTTGTAAAGGCGGCAAATAGTTGTTAAAATAATAATGCAGATCATTAAATTCTGTGGGGTTAATTGTCGGACCGTTAGTCCTTAAAAACGTTGCTGGAAAAGATCGGTTTGTTATGTCATAGAATTAGGTTCATTTTCTGAACGTAATAATGTATGTTAATGTCTAATACAGTTTGCGGAAAGAGATTTGCAACTGTTTATTTAATAATGGCATTAATGAGGCAAATAATACGTCGACAAAACGCACAACTATACTATTTCCTGAATAATTATATCATTTTCTTAGTGGAATGTGATTTGTTTGTGTTGTGACAGAAAATTATATAGTAACTTCATGCTGAACTCTTAACTCAAATAACAAATCTGCTATTATCTTTATAAAAAAAAGCATTAAAATTATGTTGAGCTATACAGGGTGACCCATAATGGGTGGTCAATATCTCTGATGCAAGAAACACAGCAAATTATACTAGTTTGTCACGTATTTTTTTTAACTGCTTCCTATTTGAAACATTTTGTTTTAAACGTTGAAATTTTTACAAATCAGTTTGTGGTAGTAATTTAAGGCGCTTAAAATGACGTAAAAGTCCTTAGGTGCAGATCAGGGAGATGTTTTTAAAAGAAACGACCTTTTAATTAATTTAAAGTAAAGTGTTATAATATAAAAGCCTAATTCAACTAAAATTACAAGTATTTGTTTATCAACAAAAAATGAATATATATTTTGCTAATACGAAGTTTTCTTATTATTGCGTGTTGAACCGCACAGTTTTGCGAAAACTTTGAATTTTGGTTCACCCTGTATATTATCTTAGCGTTAATTATGCTAAACGGCATCATTATTGTTCATTACTTTCCATAAATCTGTTTGTTCCACCTACAGGTTCTCAAGTTAGGGTTTAATTTTCCTGAATAATAATAAAAAATGAAAGTATCGAAAATTGATTCAAATTGCTTTTTCCCCTGCACAAAAAGTTTACCAAAGTAGCTCACAATTATATGTTACCCGGTTTATTTTCGAATAATTTTGCGAAATAACACCTAAAATTCCAACTCTGTAGCTCAATTGGTTCTCGAGATAGGCAGGTCGGAAATTTAGTCACAAATTTCTCGTATTCCTTTCGAGTGTCCACCAGTTTACTTTTCCCTTCGAGTTAACTTCACAGGAAGTACTGTTCTGGAGTCATGGAATATATTATTTCTAGTTTACTTAAGACTAATAATGGATCTGTATTCATTTTAAGAACTCGAAGATTTTTAGTAAAGGGTTAGTCAATAAAAAATGTATTTTTTCTTGTGTTTACATCAGATGTATTTCTTCAGTAAGTTTCTATTTTTTCTCCCAACATTTTTGGCTGTGTGTTACATTGCTTTTCCTGCTTCACTCCTGTGGAAAATTGATCAATTGGCTATCAATTCAAAATAGCGTTTATTGGTTTTTACCAGTTGGTAAACAAATTCCCAAAAAAGGTCGAATGAGTGCAGCCCGACTCAAAATTTTAAAGACTTTAGCTATCTCTAATAATGTTAACTTATATGATTGGAAGCTCTTGATCTGTGGTTAGAAATTATGCAAATCTACGTCTTATTCTGAAAATTTCGGTACCAGATGTATCATTTATATTATCTAAGAAATATCATTGAGCCAGTTTTCAGTTCTGGCTCATTTTCTGACTATAACAACCGTATTAAACGACAGCGGTAAATTTTCACCTTCCCTAAAATCTACATCTGGATCCACCCTTGAATATAAGGTAAAATAAAAGCAAAATTATGATAACTATCATTATTAGGAACACCATTTTAGTGTATCATCTCTTACTTTTCCTCTAATTTAGCAAAGCAAAAAATAAAATACGAAACGAACAGGCATACCAAAGCCGCAACAATAATTTCGAATCACGTGCTACAACATCTGAATTGTAAACACAAGGTACAAATTATTAACTGTAAATCGAAATCAATCTGTACGTCGAACGTCTCATTTTCCTATTCGGATCAATTCCGAACACATTAGATTTATTTTCTAGATCGTGCGAGCAATTTCATATTAAACGCGTAAATCAAACATCCTGAAAAAATACGGTGAAGCCTGAAGAAATGTTACTGCAGGTTTTCTGTTTCTTATTGAAATTAACCTCATTGTAATAGAAATGTGTTATTGCGGTATACGAAATATGCTGTAAGAAACCGTTTTGTTTCTATTTTGCGCTGTACCCTGTTTCGTTTGTATGACATAAATCGTGTAATAATCATTTTTGATTATTTTAGGCATGGAAATATGAACGTATATAATTAATTAAAAATTAAACTTTTCCAGAAAATAGCAAATTTACTATCAATAAATATTTTTTTAAATTATAGTTCAGAAGAACAACCAAGTTGTATCGGCTATTGAAAAAATTTAAAAAGGATAGCTATGTAATTAATATTACTGTTTCCTTTTGAATGCATACTTTTTAAAGACATAATATCGTTCTATACCTCAAGTAATGTCTATTTGCTGCTGTTTTTAATTTGACGCCGACTTTAGTTAACCAAATTTTTAAGGTTGTTAAATATGTTTACTTTTCAGTCCTTTTTTGAAGACAGTTTTATTGTTATTAATTTTTTTTTCATTTCAAAGATTTCGCTTTATAATTTTAATACTTTTACTTTTATTTTTGTTTTTGAACTTGTTTTTGTATTTAATTTTTTATACTTACTTTTATTTTATTTTTGGTTTTTTTATTTCTGTTTTTATTTTATTATTTTTTTTGTTTACAAGAAAATAAATAGTTACGATTTTTTTCATTCTGCATAATTTCCTAACTATATTAATGGCGTTTAAAAATTTTAAAATTTTTATATTTTTTTAATGTATTTGTTTTTTATTTGGAATTTGTTGAAAGATTTTTGTTTGTCAACTAAACGCAACAAATACCTGAACACATTTAAAAATAACATTATAGATGGCTGCAAACTATCATTTTTTTCATATCTAGGTTACATGTCAAACAAACTGACACATTTTAAAATTTTCAAATAAATTTTTTTATATTATTTAATGGTTCTCTTTTATGATCGGCGCACTGATGAGTCCCGATAGGATGAAAGTATTTGTGCAACTACTATGTGTCTATAAAAACTTAAGGTAAATGATATAATTTCTTATGCTTGCTTAAATAATATTGTATCGAAACATTCCGTAGACAGACAAGTCTACATGTTGAGGTATGTAATTATATTAAATATTTGCTTCAATTAATTTAAAGTTAAATATTTTTATTCAGTTGCGAAAAAGCCAAAAAAGATTTTTGTTTATACTATTTCACGTTCTTCAAAAAAAATCGCTTGACATTCATTTTTGCATATCCAATATAAAACGCTGTCGTGAGGCACTCTGTAAAGAAAGAAATGAAAATTTTTTAATACCATGTTTGATAAAGCAAATTCTATTACAGAAATAAATCATTACAAACGTGAGCTTGCTAAGCTTTCATCTGAAGGAATTAGGGCTAAGTATAGAACCCTTTTTTATAAAATATTGGACCATATTTTAATGGAAATGACACTAAGATTTCAAGACTGTGAAAAACTTACATTTTCATGTTTGGTAGGTTCTGCTAAATTTTCCGAATATAGTTTAAATTTTCCGATTGGCCTGTTTGAAAATTTGTTATATGGGGAAATATTTTCAAAAAGTCAACGACTTAAAAATGAGCTTGGTCTTATTTTTGCAGAAGCATATACATTGTTTTCCCTTACTTTGACAATACCGTCGATAAGTGCTTCACCGGAAAGAAGTTTTTCTTGCTTCAAATGTATAAAAACCTATTTAAGAAATACAATATCTCAAGAAAGACTTACTTCTCTTGGCAATATTTCAATTCAAAAGGAATTTCTGGAGGAGATTAGGGCAACTCATCCGTTTTATGAGGATGTTATAAATAAATTTGCTGCTATGAAGGATAGGAGAATTGATTTAGTATACAAAATTTAGGTAAGTCGGAAAAAAATATTCTATCCCCTCTACATATAAAAAAATTCTGGAAAAAAAATTATTGCGATATTTTCTTGCTTCATTTCATGACATCATGGGTATTTACCGATAAATCTATAATACAGAAATGAGTATACAAAAGTAAATGAAATTATTACAATAGGTAATTTGACTTTTAGCTTCCAATAAAGTATGTTTTGTGTTGGAGAAGATGGAATTTAAGTTTCACTTGTTTAGGCGAGACTAGCTAATTTCAAATATCTGAAAAATAAGTTTCCAAAATAGAACTCTTTTAACTTCTGTTAACAAATGTGTGGATATTACGTAATGATTTAACGCAACTAAATTTCTACTTATTCGCTACAATTTTTTGCGATTTAAAATTTTAAAAAAATCTTAAAATAATAAACTATTTTTGTCGCATATCCAGAAATCCATTTAATTCCCAGCAAGCCAATAAATAACTAATATAAACTAGTAGGCTAATAGTGAAAAGTTACGTAAACTGTAAGAGTCCGCGAAGTTAGTTCATTGATCTTAGAAGGCCGTTGATCTTATAGAAGAAGAATAAGCATTATGAGTTGACCGGCGCGAAGTGCTACAATTCGCAATGGCCTTTTAACTAGACTATTAACAGGGCTGGAATTTGACACTATACAGGGTGTGGTTTCATATGGTTTTAGATGAAAACACTAATAGATATGTAAATGGTTTAGCCGTTTCCAAAAGTTGAAAAGTCAACTTAGTTCCCGCAAAAAAAAACTGACAGGAGAATATTGAATTTAAAAACATCTTTCCAACATTGATTTTCAAATTAACTGTGGGCATAAATTAATATGAGAACTATTTCTGGACTTTTAAAATTGTGAGAAAAACGAGAACAAAGAGGTAAAATAAGAATTGAGGTGTCTTCGATTTTTGACACAGTAATATAGTAAATGTGAAGATAGTTGGAATGTTTTAGTTTTAGTGGTAGCTACTATTATGTTTCATGTTCTACATATTCAAAAGCGCGTTTTATAATTACTATGACTTAATACTTTGATATATAGCAATGGGCGTATCTTAAGCAGCTTACTAATCATTTGATACATCTACATACGTATAATTGATTATTGAACCTGAGAGCATCAATTATTGGGTTGTGCCGTTTGCTAATTATTTTCTGATTAAATTTGGATCTTTCGGTAGGTATTTACGTAGCGGAGTTGTAATACTGTGAAAATACACTCAAATAGATTTAACAGTTAAGATAAAGTAGCATAATGTGTGCTATTAATGTCACTACTAACTACTTATTTTAACTAATATATATATATATATATATATATATATATATATATATATATATATACATACTTTGATTTTCTGAGAGTAGTGGAACCAGTTATATATCTATATTTTGAATGACCAAATGTAACTTTCCTCATCGTATGGTATAACTTAAATTTTATTGCTGAAAGTTGTAGTTATACCTACACCAGTAAAAAAAACACTTTTTGTTTCCTAATGTTTCAATAAAACGATCTATACGTTGTAACTTCATATAATTGTAAATTTTAAAATAGGTATATTGGGATAAGTATTTATTATTTAATATAATTAATTACATTTCAGTTTTCTTTAGAGAAAATCAACATACATTTGAAACAATAAAATTAAAAAAATATTTTGGATCGTTATTGACCCAATAGACAACTGCAAACAATGGTAGGGGATGGAGAAAAGAAAGACAATTCGGAGGGAACATCACTTCAATGTACTTCAACGGTTTAATAAAATATTAAAAACTGACAGAATTTGAAATAGATTCTCATTTATCTCATGGAAGCGATTATCGATTTTAAAAATACATGTATGTAAAAATCCTAACATTGATATTATATTAAATTGTTCTAGAATTTTTTATTTAAAAGAATGACATTTTGATCAAATTGGATATCATGGACTAAGAAAGATGAATTTCCTTCAATAATTAGAACACACAGATTGGCACCTCCAATGGCAATGGATATATATGTATTTCCTATAAAGTTTTAACCGAAAAAAAAGTAGGTTCGGTTTTCGAGCTGTATGTATGTATGCACGCGATTTTCTTTGCAACTATTAAATGGATTTAAATGTTCTTCTCGTTGAAGATCAACATTACAGAGTATAAGTTGATGATAATAAATAATGAAAAGGCGGACTAAGAGGCCCAGGACGGTTCTTCATTTTAGGCCCCCCTACCCCTGTCATCGTTTTTTTTATGAAGAGAAAGCCTAACAAACAAATGTAAATATACCAACACTTTTTATAAATGCTCTATCTCTTAAAATATTTTGACATTGATTCTCGAATTGTCCAACTTTCAGGTATTTTTCTTTGAAATTTTTATATTCGAACAAAATGTCTTCTATATTCTCAAACTTCTGTGCAGCATACATCCTGAAAACACATTTACATATTTGCTTATTCTTTTTAAAACATCACTTTAGAGGGATTATAATTTCCCATCAAGTTCTCAAATCTCATGTTTAGATAGAATTTTCTTACTGCGGGTTTCAAAGCTACTGAGGTGATATATTATCATAAAAGCACTAGATCCGATCTTTGCTTGGAGAAAAATTATACAATTATACATTATAAATAAATATATTACAATATTACAAAATCGGTAAATTTTCTTTACCCGGAACTTCCCTCGTTATAAATATTTAGTTTTATTAGTGTGGCCCAGTTTAATTCGGTGCATATTCATTTAGTAAGAGCTATATACTGTCTTTTCAAACATTTTTATTGGGCGCCATTCTGTTCCATCATATTGGACTCCTACCATTAATTTATCAGTTTCTACCTATGCCACACTTGATTTTTGGGCATAATTTAAGATAAATTCAATAAGTAGTTTTGACACACACATTTTGTTACGTCATGTTGAATTCGTGCCAGTTTATCCCTATATCACATTTAATTTTTATGCAAAAAAAGTCAATTGAAAAGATTTTATTTAGGTTAATTTTTTTTTAATTTTATTTGGCTGCCATTTTGTTTCGCCATCTTGAATTCGTACCACAACTTTAACAGTTTATCTCAATATGACATTTAATGCGTATACAAAATTTGGAATTAATCTGCTAAGTATCTTTTTCAGGCTGGTTTTTTAAATATTTTATGAAGCCGCCATTTCGTATATTCATACCAGAATGCTACTCGTTCATTCTTCCTGTATCACTTGATTTGTGTACAAAATTTGAGATAAATTGGATAATTAGTTCTTTTAGTAATCATTTTTTTTAAATTTCACTAGGCCGCCATCTTGTTCCGGCGTATTAGATTTTTAGCAACGTATCACCAGGTCATTCCCATATGTCCCTTAATGTTTAACTAAAATTTGGATTCAATCTGATAAGTAGTTTTTAAGGCATGTCTCGAACTGACAGACAGACAGACAGAGAAACCAACAGACGGGCCGACGGAATTGATAAAACATATTTTTTGGCATCTAGAGACGCTAAAACGAGAAGATATGTAAAACCTGAGAGGGTGATTTTTTCTCGATTACAAACATTTTATTTAGCCGCCATTTTGTTCCACTATCTTGAATTAGTTCCACAGTTTTACTAGTTGAAATCTGCCCATTAAGTAGGGTTTTTAGGCTGAATTTTTAAATTTTATAAAGCCGCCATTTTTTTCCGCCATCTTGGAAATTATTACCAGTTGATTCCTTCATAACACTTCAAATTTTTTATAAACTGGATAAGTAGTCTTTTAGTAATATTTTTTTTTAACATTTCACTAAGTCGCCATTTTGTTTTGTCGCATTGGATTTTTACCAAAATGTTGCCAGGTCATCCCTATATGACCCTTAATTTTTGACCAACATTTGAAGTCAATTAGGTAAATAGTTTTTTAGCTATGCCTCGAACAGGCAGATAGACAAACCAAAACCCAAAAAACATGTTTCTCGGCATCTAGCGACCCTGAAACCTAAAAATCTGAAAAATCTCGAATGATGATTTTTTTTACGATTACAAAACTTCAATTCCTTTTACGAGGGAAGTAATAAAAAATGACAGGTAATAGAAACAAGGGACCTATCACACTTTTTATAGAAAATACCTTTCGGTGATTTTTTTCTAATTTTTTGAAATAATGCATTTCTCGATGTCCTGATCAAATGTACTCAAAGAAACTATGCTGTGACTAATTTTTAAGTTACGAGGTGTTAGACTATGTTTAAATCGCAAATAAAATAAATACATGGGGAAAACAGGATAATATCTAATTAGTTTTTAACATATTACACTTATACTTGAATACAAAATAAGAAAAAACATTTTATGAACGTATTCGCAAGTGGTTTGGTCTTGATGAACATGGTATAATATTATTAACCTTATTCACCCTATATCTCGGGAAAAAAGAGTTTTCGATATACAGGGTGTAATATTGTAAACCTTATTTTCCCTATATTTCGGGAACAAGAGTTTTTGAAAATGATCGGAAAAAACTTTTTCTTAGTTTGGAAAGCGGTATATGCTAAATATGTTAAAAATGTTATATGACACTTAACCAAAATTAAATATCCTGTATCTTAAAAAGTAATCATGTGATTACGTTGTGCACACAAAAAAATTTCATTAGGGTATTGTCAACTGCATTATAATAAAAAATTTGAAAAATTCAACCAAAAGCCATTTTCCATAAAAAGTGTGAGAGGTCATTTATTATCGTCTACAAGAAATGATAAAATCTATCCTCGGGAGAGTCAAGAGAATCAAGTTATTCAAGTCACATAGATTTAAAATACTTAAAAAACAATTTGCAGCAAGGAACCTCCATAATCCAAATAAGACGGCAGCATCACTGAAGTTATTAAAACTAGCAATAGTTTTGATTATATTTCTTACAGCGCGAGCGTCTAATAACAAAATAATCCAAGTTTAAGGCAGTAAATCCCTTAGAGCACTTTGTACCTCCCTTACAACCTGTTATTACTGTGAACCAACTTTGCATTGCCATGGGTACCTACATGCCATCACACTGTAGTTCTGGTCATACCTATATTTCTGTAGGTCATTATTTATGTTCGGTAATAACAATGTCTTGTTTAGCGCGAATAAAATACGGTAAAAAGAATTTTATTAGCTTGATTAAATTGCGTGCAGCATGGCTTAAGGGGTTCGTGTGATTTTTTAAACCAAAGCCATGCAAATTGAGGTTAAAGAGTTAACAACGTTGTCTTCATGAATGTTTTTATAATTAGGAAAATATTTACCTGCAGAAACCTAAAGAACAGTTATAGAATAATAGATATGATTGTTATTAGTGGCAGTTTGTTCATATGATCAATAAAAAACCTAATATGATAATTTATTGAAAAACATGTAAGGTATTCAATTATACAATAATTATAAGCAGTTGATAGAACCAGAAAACCATTAAGAATAAAAATGTTATTTTAATACCAATTTATAGGCATTTCAATAAAAAATTGTATAAATTAATTAAAATATAAAAAAATTAGTATAATTTTTTGTTTTTTTTTAATATCGTTTTGTACAATATGGCGTTCTAAAATAATAACAACATTTCTCAAAATAATCAAATGAAACATCCAGTAGTTTATTACAATTGTTTAATAAAAAAATTCGAAATTAAAATGAATAAAAAAACGTGTTTTTTTAAATATATTAGTATATATTTTTATTGTGTTTTGACTGTGTGTATTTCAATATTAAAAATTTCTGAAAAATTTTCGATTCTAAAAATCTATTTTAACGGGCTTATTAAAAAAATTATATACAAAAAATAAAACAAATTTCCACATTTATAGACAAACTTAAAGTTTTTATTTTCTTTTTGGGGAGCGATTTCACCGCTTTGTAGCCAAAAAAGAAAACAAATTTGCCCTGTTTTACGATTTCAAAAAAAAATTGAACGTTACAAAAATAAAATAAAATATTTTTATTTTTAAAGGATTCGTTTATCCGCGAGGGCTAACCTGTATAGTGAAAAAAAATTATTAATATACAAAGGGATAAAAGAAATACAATTTTTACTCGGAACTTCTCTCATTATGATTCTTTCCAATTAGTAGGAATAGAAAAGTCTAAGCTAATTTATTTCCGTACATATTTTTATTGGGCGCATTTTTGTTTTAACATAATGGATTCTTACCAATATTTTACCAGATTCTACCTATGCCACACTTGATTTTTAGGCATCACATCTGATTATTGTTTCAAATTCGAAAGTTCATTTGGAGTCAGCTGAATAAAAAAAAACATTTTATCTGATCCAGCTAAAATTGTATTTTTTTATCATATTTAATTCTTGCACAAAATTTAAAGTCGTTCTAATAAGTAGTTTTTTTGTTTTGGCTGATTTTTAAAATATTTTATTAGGACGCCAGTTCGTTTTGCCATCTTAAAATAATAAAATATTACCAGCTGATTCATATCTAACACTTGATGTTTGTGCAAAATTTGAGGTAAATTGGATAACCAATGTTTTAGCGTTTCACTAGGTCGCCATTTTGTTTCATCATCTGGGACTGGCACCAAAATCTCACCAGTTCATTCCTACCTAATACCGGATTTTTATGCAAAGCTTCAGTTAAATTGGATAAGTAGTTTTTTAGTAATATTTATTTAACAGTTCGCCATATTGAAGTTTTACTAAAATGTTACTAGGTTATCTCCATATAACCCTTAATTTTTAACCATAATTTAAAGAGAATCGGGTAAGTAGTTTTTAAGCTATACCGCGAACTGACAGACACACAGTCCAACGGAATTGATAAAATATGTTTTTGGCGTCTAGGAACCCTAAAACGTGAAAATATGTAAAAACCTGGAAGGTGATTTTTACGATTACAATTATTTGGCCGCCATTTTCTTCTGCCATCTTGAATTCGTACCACAATTTTACAAGTTCATCTCTATACCACACTTAATTCTCGGACAAAATCTGAAAGCAATCTAAAAAGTAGCTTTTTTAGGCTGATTTTATAAATATATTATTAAGCCGCCATTTTGTTTCGCCACTTTGAATTCCTACCAAAATTTTACCAGTTTATTTCTACATACTACATAATTTTTCTGCATAAATTAGGGTAAATCAGATAAGCAATTTTTTAGTAATATTTTTTTTACATTTCACTAGGCCGCAACTTTATTTCGCCATATTGGATTTTTACTAAAATGGTGCTAGGTTATGATCCTAAATTTAAAATCGGATAAATATTTTTTTAGCTATACCGCGAACATACAGACCGACAGATCAACGGAATTGGGAAAATATGTTTTTTGGCATCTAAGGACCCTAAAACGTGAAGATCTGTAAAAACCCGGGAGGGTGATTTTTTCACAATTTCAACAATACTTCCCTTTTATAAGAAAGAAATAAAATATTTCTGTTTTTGGGAGCTACTTCATGTCTCTAGAGCTCCCTGTATAATGAGAAAAAATGTATTTTATATACATACAAATAGAAGACATTTGACATGTTTCACCTTTTGTTAAAAAAATTAAACACTTTTGGAATATTTTCGTTTTCAGAGCACTGATTCATCATTCTAGGGCTATCCTGAATAAGGTTAAAAATATTTTTATGTGCGAAATTAATAAATGTTACTCATTTAGCTAAGCAAATTAATTCTTCTGAACTACATTTTTTTTCGTTTTCTGGGGGCTGGCTCATCCCTTTAGAGCTACCCTGTACAGCGGACAAAAATTATTTTGTATACAAAAAGTATAGTTAATTTGACATGTTTCGCCGTTTATCGAAATATTATGTATTTTTTTGAAATAAATATAATGTAAAAAATCAATGTTCTACGCCCACTTTCACAATTTTTCTATATCAGGACATTTGCCCCAACTATTTTTATTTTTTGACTGTTATCGGTTTATGCGCTCTAAAAATGTATTTTTTTACAATTTTGTACCCATTAAGAATGTCGATAATCTACGTCTAAATTTAATCCCGCGAAACACTGACTTTTTGTAGAAATTTGGAACGCATAAATTTAATCATTCTCAAGTTCTCGTTCGCACACAAACAGACATCATACATTTTTTAATACGTTTCTCATATTCTAGGTGCTCTAAAACATCGAAGAAAAGCAACTTATAAATTTCGAAAATGTTTATATATATAGTGTATTAATAATGCAATATATTGGCTGTTATATGGGAAAATAAATATAATTTTATTAATATACTCCTTTTTATGATTACTCTAAATAACTAATAATTTTATTGTTTCATTTTTGCAGTAACAAATGTCGAGAGATTGATAATAAACTAACCAAGAAAAAAAGATTTCATTTGTAGATCTAAAGTCAATGTATTTGAAGTTTTTTAAACTAATATTAGTTATTATGAGAGCCAAAATCTGAATTCATCGGAAATGAGCGTTTCATCGCATAACTTTGCCACTCCTCTTAACAATTAAAGATAGAGACAGGCCACTAATGAGTTTTTTTGTAGAGATTTTTATTGTCAATAAATATGTTTATGTTAATTTATTTCTTAAAACTGGTCATTTGGACGGAGTCTTTAATCAAACATGGTGGCTCTCCACTTGTTTGTTACTTCTATTTTTTTTTATACTTGAGTAAAATATTTTTAATATTCGAATTCTTTGGCGGCGATATTTGATACAGTTTGCTTTTCGAAGCATGTTTATATTAACTCTCTTAAAATTGATAGTAGTTGTATTTTACGAGTTACAATTAAAGTATTTTAAATTGTTACGGCTACTGGCAAATACGACTAGTAATCACAACAGTTGAGAATTCGACAATTCGCTTTACCCTGCTTCACGTAGAATTAAATTTTTATCGACCCTGGCAAAATGTAGGTACACTCTGTTAAAACCGATTCCCTTTCTTTCAGATATTGATGAATGTGAAGATCCAGCAATAACCGCAAGATGTGTTGAAAATGCCGAATGCTGCAATTTACCCGCTCATTTCCTGTGCAAATGTAAACCTGGATTTCAAGGAGACGGAGAGGTTCAGTGTGTCGGTGAGTACATATCTCATAATAAATTATGAAATAGTAATACACCTATGAAATAGTACAAAAATCATGTTATAAGGAAAATGACTGGGCGAGTTGTGTAAGTCGTTCTAAATATGATGTTTTTCAAAAAAAAAAACATCCAAGATAATTGGGGAAAATATATAAACAATTTTTTTCTTCGGTATTAAATGTTGTAGGTATTTCAAAACCCTGTCTTTTGAGATATGTCCGATGGAAAACCGTTAATTCCCAAGAAAATTGCAAAAAACCCTTAAAAAGAAGCTTTTTCAAATGCCAGTAACTTATGTAATTTGCAACATATAAATTTGAAGCTTCTTCAAATATAGCCTACGTGATGGTAAATATGAGTGCAAAATATCGATCCTGTGACTTAATTTGATAACGAGTAATGGCTATTTCTTTATCCGGAGACGCACTCTTTAAAACACAATTCTGCTGCAAAAGAGATCAAATAAGGAGCTCTACACTCTGTAGATAAATTTATTTAGTCGAATAACTGATAGCGGTCATAGCACACCGTGTACTAAATTTGATTTAATTTATTGGTATATCATACTCGATTTTTGTGCTACTAATAGTAAGTGACAGTAATTTTTTACCCTGGTTTTTGAACCATTTTATTGGGCCGCTTTTTTCCTCTGGTATGTTGGTTTTTTATTAAAATATTACATTTTCATCCCTATAATGACCCTTAATTTTTGATAAAAATTTGAAGTCAATCGGGTAGGTAGTTTTTTAGCTGCACCGCAAACAGGCATACGGATCGAAGAGATTTATAAAAGCCTGGAAAGGTGACTTTTTCAACCATGCAGTGAAAATATGGTCTATGAAAAGCAATATTTAATATCAGACAATAGAACATCTCCCGAATATATTTCGAAACAGCGAAAAAAATAGTGTTTTCTGTAATATTTATTACCTTAAAAACACGTAAATATAAACTAAAGCTAAAATTCTTATTCCCATTTCCTGTCCATTTAGATAATAAACGATAAAATGAAAGTTTATGTTAGATTGAAGAGCGGTTTGGGATATTAAAATTTAAGTTTCCAGCAGAAAAATATACATGCAAGTTTTAGGATTTATTGGTATTATTAAAGATATGAATAAACATAAGGCAATTTCTTTCTAATTACCTTTAGATTTGTTTATACCTCGAGGAAAAATATATTTTTAGATCGACCACTGGCAATGTAGTAAGTACATATGAGAACTCGAGCGTGCATTCATAAAGTATGTAAAGTAAAATCAAAATTTATTGTTAATATGTTTTCACAAATAAATTTAGCATATTCAAATATTTCAAATTTAAAATGTATAATCCTGTTTTTGTCATTTCGATGTAACGTAGTTTTGAACACACACAACTGGTGTTAAAAATGAATACTGTGAAAATTTCACCAAAAATTTACTTCTAGCATAATTTTTCTTTGCGGGGTCTCGGTGTTTTTGGAAAAATTTACTTCAAACGCCAAAATTGCCCCCAGTTATGGATCACAATGTGTGCCTAATGTTAGCGTTTTAACGTTTCGTACATTACGTGAGTAAATTCGTACTGAGGTAATTTTTTTGTTGATGGTTTCGAAATAATTTCAAATTGCGTGAAAATGTTCTCGACTTTCAGTAGTGCACGCACGCTATGTTATGGATTCTTTATGGTACTTTCGCTGCATTTATTAAAATATTGAAAAATTGGCTTAGCAAAAAAATATTCCTTGTTTGTGCGCCTTCATATTGCTTCTACTTTTATTTTATAACATTAAAAAATTGTTTATAAATGGATTTAGGTACACTCGACGAAGAACTAGATTCAGTACTTTTCTAATAGCCTCTACCAACAACAAATGTCATTAAACAACTTATTTCTGGTTTTTCTAGGGGCATGGTTTGTCAATTACTTAGCGGTTCTGAGGAAGCTAGATAAAATTACTACGGTGACCATGAACTTGGGCATCTAGCAAGGCTAGTTTTTGCGAATGCGGAATCTCGAGAAATCAATACCAAGGTGGAAAATTGATACAGATAGAGAATGCAAAAAGATATATTAAATCTGTTAAATAAGAGCGAAAACATTTAACGAAATACTTTATACTTTATAAGGAAAAGCTTATATTTGTTCTGATTTTCTAAAAAGTACTGTGTTTCGTTTCTCTTATTTGCATAAGTGATGTGCTATAATTTATTTTTATTGTGTGGTGAAAAGATGTTTCTAGCTTAATAAGCTTTGAAAAAGTCGTCAAACAAACGTCGAAAAGTCAACCCATTGTATTGTCTTTCTTGTCTTTTACTCGCTTGAAATAAACTGAAAAGAACGCTAAATTATGTTCATTTTGATGTTTTGCTGTTACATGGTATTATAGGAAGGGCTCTAGAAGGATTATCAATCAATACCCATTTATTTATTATTCGAACAAGTCGCGTCGTCTAGACGACTTCAGCGGGAATCAGACGCATTTTTGTATTTATTATTAAATATTCTACATGCTAAATGTATTTGTGTAAACGTATTAACAATAAATCGAAGAAGTTTAATTGCGGGCCTAGAAAGTGAAGGCAAGTTACCTTTCAAAATTTGAATACATTTCGTTTAACATATGGGAAATTATAATCATAAAAGACGGATTATTTGACCGCCGTCAAATTTCCAAGATGCAATTAAATATTAGTTTTTACTTTTCAGTCTTTTTCTAAGGAGGGTTTTATTTAAAAAAAAGAAATACCGTCCGATGTTTTTAACTAATTTTGATTTAACTTTACATACTTTTAGTAATTTTATAAATTAACTACCGAAATCCGATATATACTTATACATTACCAGTGGTCGATCTAAAAATATATTTTCCTCGATGTATAAACGTATCTAAATGACAAAAACAGGATTAAAAATTTTGAATTTGACATTTCAAATAAGTCGCAAAGTTATGTTTTTTAGCTAGATATGGTTATTATGATGTAATTTTGGTGTTTTTGGAAATATACAGTAGTACAAGTAATAAAACTTTTTTATTGAACTAGGGTTTACAATCCCATTGGATACATTTCTGTCTGTCTGTCAGAATAAGCTCAAAAACTACCTACCCGATTAAGTTCAAATTTTGGTCATAAATTAAGAGACATACCCCTTGTAACATTTTGGTAAAAATCCAATATGGCAAAACAAAATGCCGGCATAGTGAAATGTGAAAAAAACTACTATTAAAAATTAACTTTACCTCAAATTTTGTACTAAAATCAAGTGTTATGTAACAATCAACCGGTAAAATTTTAGTACCAATTCAAGACGGCAAAACAAAATGGCGGCATTGAACTGAATTGATTTCAAATATGTGCAATAATTAACTGTGGTATAGAGATAAACTGGCAAAATATGTTTGGTCCAAATGCAAGATGTTAGAACAAAATGACGAACAAATAAGATGGTTGTAATCATGAAAAAAAAAACAGCCTCCCAGGTTTTAGATATCTTCACGTTTAGACATCCCTAGATGCCAAAAAATATGTTTTCTGTCTGCCTGCCCGTCTGTCAGTTCGCGGCATACCTTAAAAAATACTTATCTGACTTCAAATTTTAGTCAAAAGTTAAATGGGAATGATCTGGTAATATTTTGGTGGATATCCAATATGGGGTAACAATATGGCAGCCAAGTGAAACGTTAAAAAAATTATTACTGAAAACCTGATTATCCAGTTTATCTCAAATTTTACAGAAAAATCAAGTGTTACACAGGAATGAACTGATGGCAGCCTAAGAAAATATTTAAAAAATCAGTCTGTCAAAACTACTTATTAAATTCATTACAATTTTAGTTCGTGGGTTATGGGACTGCAGTAATTGAGACCTTACTACCACTACTTTCAGTTGCTACGTTTCGTCTTATATTAACAGCTCTTGACTTCTTACGCGCTTTTACAAAAATAAATACACACACACATTACATAACATAACATGGAAACAAGAAAACGTCGAAGACGGACACAGCATTACTTATCAAAATCTCAGTTTTTGCTAAGTAAACGTTTATTGAATTTGTATAAAGTTATTCCCAAATAATTATATGTATATATAGACTGTATATGGTAAGTAGCGGAATTCTGTACGAGGGAAGTTGTGGCTAAAGGTGAATTTACCTATTTTTTCTTTAATTAAACATTTTTCGAGAGAAACGAAATAGCCCACGTAATCAATAGTAGCAGTAACAATGTGTTTTTTTTTATTTTTATATTTCCTGTTATTTAAAATAGTTTAATTAAATTATAGGCAAACCAGTATTTTTGGTATTATCTGTAGAATAATATGTCTCACTGAATTAGATGTTTTATTTGGAAATACTAGATGAATAAAATTCACACTATTTATTTCTACGCTGAAATTTCTCTTTATTGAACCCAAAATAGGAAGATTAGAATTTGTTAAAGTTAATTCGTATGTAACTAGAACTAACCAAGTTATTTTAACGAAATTAAATAAGGGTAATTAATATTTTTATTACTCCAGTCACCCTACTGACAACAAGAAATTTAAAACTCGCCAAAAAGCTAACTTTAAAATATTTCAGTCTGTTTATGGTCAACAATAGTACATTGGCAGTTAAAACCTTTTTGGAAGATATTACCATAAAGTAATATATGTTCTATTTAAATAAAGGTTAGAACATGTATCAATGAACTGATGTTTTTCGTCAAGAGTTTTATCACGAGTGATTTTTTCTTTGGTTTACATTCATTGATTTCATATCACGGACGGGACCAAAAACTAGATTAATCATCATATATTCATTTTAGTTAATGATCATTAATCCCGTTGTTGCTGTTATGATAAACCTTTTATGTCGTTTTATACGAATCACAAATCTATAACATGTTTTGTATAGCCATTTACTAAAGGTAGATTATATCAGAATATTTAATTAATGCCAGTACAAAAAATAATGTTGTTAGTTTAGACAAGGGAAAATGTTTTACTATCGGAATACTGAAAACATTTCGCCTACTATTCGCAGATATCATGTAAACGGTTCATGGCTGCATGTTTCTGTGCAGCAGTTGGGTGTATATCCCGCTTGCTTTACTGAAAAATTTCAAATAATCGCAGTTCTGCAGCTGAAATCCGTTTGATAATATTGACAGCTACATTATTTGCATAAACTACTCGTATATTCTATGGCGTAGGTAGCATAGAATTCCTCTCAGGGATAATGGCTTAAAACTGATACGTACGTCACTTTTAATTAGTTTAAGACGATACGAACATATTCGCCAGTAGCGGCTCGTGGTGAATTATAATGGGAGGTCAATAACAAATTTAAAAATAGGAACACTTAAAATAAAAATAAATATCATCTTTAAATTGAGCTTTAAATTCCCTTGAAATTCCTTTTGTAAACGATTTCTCGATACTCGAAATTGCTAAAGCGGATAGTCTAGCTTGGCCCAATTCCTCAACAAAATTTTTAAAATTTATAAGCCCTCGAAAAATCCCTGGATTTTCCGACAAAGCCGTTTCATCATGGCCACGTAGTGCCAGCTCGAATGTGCCATAAAATTTTAGACAACCTATAATTTAAGAACGGAAGTTTTCACGGCTTTGGTCAACTAAGAAATCATGATTCTTGGGATTAGACCGTGTCAAATTGGAATTACTATCCGACGTTTCGCTTTCGATTGCACGAGGCATCTTCAGGGATCTTTACTCCACGAGATCCATATGAACATTTCAGTGTTTGTTATTATTTAAATGTCCAGACGTGGAATAGTAACAAAACTAAAAAGATACATAAATATAGATGTTATTGTAATAATATTTAAAGATTATAATAATAAAAGAGACTTAACCATTATAAGTTTTACTTACTTTTTAGTATCAGGAGATTGCATCGCACAATTAGGTAATGGTTAATAGGTACATTCAAATATTATATTGTTGACATACATATACAAAAATAGGTTAAAATAGTTGGGCGATTCACAAACACATTAAAATTGTCAACATATTCAAGTTTGTCTGGATACTAAATATACATATAAGTGACCAGAATTTCTTCCCATTTTTTTATTTTATTATATTTCAAGTTATTTTAAGTCTCTTTTATTATTATAATCTTTAAATATTATTGCAATAACATCTGCATTTATGTATCTTTTTAGTTTTAGTTTTGTTACTATTCCATTAAGAAAGGCAGAAATTCGGCCGAAACGTCTGGAAATTTAAATAATAATAGATTTTTCAAAGAAATTAAATAGTTTTTATTACCTTGTACCACTCGAACCATATCCCAAGAAAACTAAAAAATAATCTAATATACATATATATATATATATATATATATATATATATATATATATATATATATATATATATATATATATATATATATATATATATATATATATATATATATATATATATATATATATATATATATATATATATATATATATATATATATATATATATATATATATATATATATATATATATATATATATTTATATATATATATATATATATATATATGTGGTCATCTGAAAGAGGATACACGGAAACACCTTGTGTCACATTGTTTTATGTTACCATCAAGCAGATGATTTGGTGGTCGGAATCAGCAGCGCATGCATAACATAATTTTTTAAAAGCTCGCAACTGAAGCGTTTTAGTGGTTAATTGGAGGCACGGCAATGACACATATTAGACTTGATTTCATTACATTAAATGTGCAAATAAGAAAATTAGTTGTTTTATGCATTTGCCAACCACTAGGGCTGAAATCCTAAGTAACAGACAGGGTGGATTAGTGAAGAGAGGGAAAGTTTAGACTCGGTATTTAAACACGTGCAGATTAAAGAATGAGGAGAAAACTTTTGTTGTTTAAGACTAGAGATTCGGTAATCGGCACACCCTAAAATCTTGGTCTTTTTAGTTCGGTGGTAAACGATGCATGCTAAACGATACTCGTGTGTTTCTGACCTGCATGGCTTGGTAAGGTGTCAGATCAGAATCCATGGTAGTATTTATAAAACAGACAGGTTGACTACAATCCAATAAGATTGATTTTACAAAGTTAGGAATTTTGTTAGAATTGACTCTCATTGACTTAAACCTTTTTTAAATGAAACTATTAAAGTTTGTGAAATATTTGAACACTTTGACTTGCTCATATTTTCTTGTTTTTAATCAGTTCATCATTTTTTGGTTTACCTTGTTCCCCTCCCTCAGTTACCTGTACATTTTCTCTTTTTAATATTATGCAAGATTTAGATTTTTTTTAACTGATTATTCATCTCACTCACGTCTCTAAAACGAAATCAACTAAGAAGCCAGATTTTTTAGCAAGTTCGTGAGAAAGTGGTACCTCACCAATTTACATGATTTTTTTTTTAATGATCGTCTGGCTACCGAGACCTTTCATCACTATTTTTTGTATTGTTTTATTACGTTTTTTTTTTCTATAAAACCAATATATTTTTCTTCATTAACATTTCTGGACCATGTGATGAATTCTCCCCCTGAAAAGGCAGAACAAGGTTTGCCGGGCCAGCTAGTAGTTTATAAAAATGCAGACAGTTGCCAGCTTATTGTATTAGATTATCATAAGATCTTGTTCCCACGAATTTGACATCAGTAAATTCACTGTTTTAAAATATAAAATATAGTCCAAAAAATATAATTAATAAAAATTAAGAAGATATGTCAATGAAGAATTATTTAAGATTAATTAGATCGTATAAAACATATAAGTTACAAGTATGATGATGATGTTTTAAGGCGACCTACCTTATGCCTAAATGCCAATTGATAATTTTACTTGCCAAAATTCAGTAAAATTCTGGTATCTATTCTAATTTTAAATATTTTTATTATATCCTTCGTCCTTTATTGTTTTACAACAATTATATTACTCTAAATTTCAGATATTGATGAATGCCAACAACCAAACGTATGTGGTCAGAATGCCTTATGTCAGAATACTCCAGGAAATTACACTTGTTTGTGCCCAGAAGGATTCCATGGAAATCCTTTCGATGGATGTGTAGACGTAGACGAATGCGAGCAACTCGGAGCTTGTGGACCTGGAGCTACTTGTAGCAACGTAGTCGGTGGTAGGCAATGTCACTGTCCTCCAGGTAAGTCTCTCTTAATCGTAGTCTCTTGGATTCAGACGTTTCCTATTAAAACTAACATGCACTCAATGCAACAATCAGTAACTTTCAGTGTAGTATAAAAAAAGTTCATTCTAATTTCTAAGAGATTATCGCTAATAATTCCCACGATTAACAGCAAAGCGGAACAGTTTCTTGTTAGCACAAGTACAACTTAACTTTAGTCTTATTTTATATTAAAACAAAATCTTTTTAAAACAGTAAGTAAAAATAAAAATTCTTTTTTTAATTAATTTATTCCCAACCAACTATAATAGTTTATTATAGGGAAAATACTAAACTAAAAATATAAAAATAATAATAAAATATTCATAAAATACTCTTAAAATATAAAAAAAAATAATTTTTAACATCAAAAACAACCAATAATAGAAATATAATATCATAAATAAGTTTTTAACTCCTTATTCCAGGAAAAACCTTTTTAGTACTTTCTTGAACTTTTCCAGATTATTCACTTCCTTGCTTTTCTTTAGTAACTTATTGTAGGTGATAATGTCACTTTATAGAATAAATCGTTTTTCAAAATTACTCTTTATTAATAATGTCTGTAAATCGTCTGTTTCTCTAGTATTGTGTTGGTGTATTGTATTTGTCTTATGTAATGTGATATTTGAGTATTTTATTGTAAAATTTACAGAATGAATTAATATACAAACTTTTAAGTTATAAAGCGAATTTATGTTTAGACATCCTTTAGATTTATATAAACTGGATGTAGGTTCCAAATATGGTAGTTTATGAATGCATTTAGTAATTTTATTTTTTATTTTTTTAAAAGGATTTATATTATTTGAACAAGCAGATACCCAGTTTGAAATTAAATAGTTTAATTTTGAATAAACCAATAAAAAATAAATTAATTTTATAACTTTTAAAGGTATATAATAGAAAAAACTATTGTAAACATAATACATTAACTTATGATCTACCTTTTAAAAAATATGTAGTAAACGTGCCCACTACCAACTAAACATGTTTTATTTACAATTTCATCCTAGTAATTTGCCGTTGTGCCTTTATCAGTTGTAAATTTTTAGAGGTAAATGTAGATACATTTCTGCGAAACTATACGATAAATTATGATATCTCTGAAATATAGGTATTCTTTCGCTTCGAAAGAAAATTTTCAAGTCACGGGTAATAGAACTATCTGCCTAAATGATAAAAAAAAATTTAAATATTCATTTTATTTAGGTTACGAAGGAGACCCGTATACAACCGGTTGCATAGATGCCAACGAATGTGCTAGAAATCCATGCGGAAGGAATGCTCTTTGCTCAAATTTAGAAGGCAGTTTCAGATGCTCCTGCCCACCGGGCTATATTGGTGATCCAATGTTTGAGTGTTCAGGTATAACTAACATAATTGCATATCTAACGATCTTGTACATAAGTGTACATAATCCAAAGCGAGTTAGTTAATGGGTCCTCAAAGAAATTCGTATTTCCAAAAATTGCTATTTGAAGATATTAGTATAAGTATTACCAACCAACCAAACCGAATAAAGTCTGAGACTTCATTATATCATTATAATTACTATTTCTTTCGCATTTGTCTCGAAATTTTTGAAGGCCCTGTACATAGAGACAAGCACGTGAAGACTGATTTTCTTTTGTAGGTATGTTTCTATTTGTTTTTTTGTACAAAATTGTAGTAATATTAATATTTAACTAAAAAGTAATATTATCCGGTAGTTGCAGCCAAAAAATGGAGCATAAATATGGAAAATCAGCTTTAACTGTGAAAAGCTCAAAAAAAGAGATTATAAGTTAATAACTTAATTTGATACCGTATATTATATGAATATGTGCAGTTGAATGAATTCTCTATCATGTGACCAAGACCAATTTTACATTACATTCATCACACCTGTACTATCTTCTTTTAATAAATTGACTTTATGCTGCAAACGCCGAATACTAAATTTATTTAACTAAAAATAGCATTTCATCCCTACCCAGCTAAGTACTAATTTTGTTAATTTATATCATAACTTTTGCACAACTTAAACGAGTAAGTACGGAAATATTATTAACAAATATTGACATAATACTTGATACAAAATGTGACATAATAAACTACAACCTTACTACTTTAAAGTTTTGTTTAAAAAAGAAGGCATAGTTACGTAATTTAAACTTTAAGCCAAAAAATGCTTATAGAAAAGAAAAACGGAAAAAAATGACACATTTTGTATAGTTCCTAGTCAAAAGAAAATCAAATCTTCCCCTGATAAACTAATTCACTTTTTAAAGTAAATTATCATTTGTGTTGTGTCTATGAAAACTGTCATCACCTTTTTGAAGTAGTCTTCATTTGATCCACCAAAAAGGTTTAGGAGTAAGTAGCTCTTAATAAATTGTGGTAATTTCAAATCTGTAACTGGCAAGTTTGGTCCGGACCAAATTTAAACCTCTTTTGTGAATATGGCTGTATAATAGGTTTACATAAAAAGAGTTTTTATTTAAATTGTGATATTTGTCAAAAAAATTGAACTTGTTTCCTGTGTTCATATAAAAAAAGTCGTTTGCAGTTACTTAAGAAAATATGCATATAAATCTCTTTATTATTAAAATAATAAAAAAACCAAATTCTCACCCGTGCATTAGTTTCTTCTCTAGAATTTTTCAAAATTAACTGATTTATTTATTCTTATCTTAATAGCCTTCAAGAATTTTTCTGCGAATAAGTTTTTTTTAACTAACATACTCTTTCCGATTTATTGTTATTGAATATAATATACATTATTTCTAATTTGACTTTTATACGATACCTTTTTCGCCGCAAACTATATACCATTGCATTCAAAAAAATCTGGTACAAGAAAATGGCAAATTAATTTTAGCTGCTTGACTATAATAAGGATACTTAAATTGACATTTTGTAAAGTTGTATTCAAACATCAACTAATTTAAAATAAACCCAAATAACGTAGAACAATATGCAATATTGAGAACGCAAAAGTATTTTAAGAGATCTAAAATATGGAACAACGTAAATTCAATTAATTATTAAACAGTGTGTTGCAATATTTACCCCTATATCTATTGCTTAGTTGAAGATACATTACTATATTCTTTCCATGACAGCAGCCCAAGTATGCTAAGTCCCTAAGTTTAATCTCAACTTGCAAATATCTTGAATTTATCGATCTAAAGTTATGCTCATTCAAGCAAGCTTGGTCATCTTCCCCCATACTTTTCATTCTGGTTGATGTCCATAAATTTTTACTTTTGAGAATAAATTGTTCGGCTACTCTTGCTTTGTGGATAAAAGAATTATCAAATCGCCTTAACGATGGAACTTTGATTTATTCTACTAAATACTGATAAACGCCAGTGAGGCTCCTTGAATGAACCTGAACCCCTAGCACTTATCCAAGCCCAACTGTTTACACCAGCTCTTACATTTTTTATAGGTTATTTGTGTGTACTTATTCTCTGGCTTATTCCAACCTGGCCTGTTTGTTTCTTTCAGTTAAGTAGATTTTCTTGGCAACACATTGACTAAGCTGAAATTATTAAATGTGCCTAGTATCCAAGACAGTTATCGGCTAGTATCTCGTTTATATCACTACTTTCTGTTATAAAAGTAATTTTTAAGTCAATTAACAAGATGACAACTTCTGACAACAATGTGTTATCTTGGTCCGAGAGATTTAAAGACACTTAAAAAGCATAGAACCAGTTTTTTTTTTTGCACAATGGGTATTTCCAAGGTATAGTTGTCTGTGTTGCATTTGACTAGTCTTCCCAATTTTTATGATGTTTTAACTGATTAACTATTTAATAACGGGTTAGGAAATAAATTTACATTTCTTCCAGTAATCTGGAGATCTAGCAGAATAACAAATGATTTTTGACATATTTATTTATCGTAATACATTTTTCCCTTTTATTAACACCTGTTTTTCGACAATGTTTATTAAATCATATCCTTTTTTATGTATTTAAAATTTGCATACAGAAATATCTGGGCATATAGTATTTGACGGCAAAATGTGCATTCTAGTAATTATCATTGCCATGAGCTACTCATAGACACAGCACCTAGTTTTTAAAAATTAATATTTAACCCACACGAAAATAATTCATTAAAACAGCCAAAAAAACTAACACTAACAAATCGCTTCCCCAAACTCTCGCTATACAGATATTAACGAGTGTGAGTCAAACCCCTGCGCAGCAACCGCTTCGTGCCTGAACAGTAACGGGAGCTACACGTGCGTGTGTCCGGAGGGATACACGGGATCAGCTAACGAGGAATGCGTCGATATCAATGAATGTGGAAAACCGGGCGCTTGCGGGATTAACGCCAAATGCATTAACGTTCCCGGGTCCTTCAAGTGTCTATGCCCGCCCGGGTTTACCGGACAGGGTCAACTGTATTGTGAAAGTTAGTTCGTATTTTTGAATCACTCCTTGTATACTGCCCGTTGTTTGTGCCTGAGGAGGACTTTGGTTAGTTTGACAAAAATAGAGTCGTTTTGAGCATTAAAGAGTTAATGAGAAATTCAATATGGAATAGGTAGATAGCCTGAAGAAATTTCAGATGTTATTCACTATTTGTAGTATGGAACGAAGTATTATTAAATTGTTTTAAAAACTTTAATTGTTGGTTAGTTCTATAGCTTTACTTAGAATAAAGAAAAACAGACTTTGAATAAATATCCGTTCAAAGGATCGGTCGTACAATTACATGCAACAAGTAATAGTACCCATCGATTAACTTCACTAGATATATGTCTAAACTAGGAAGAGTAAATAAGCGAGAACGAATTAGTAGTCAACACGTCGTGCATAGTATATATTAATTTTCTATGTAGTATCACGAGATACAAATTGAAACTCAGAAATTTAATAATTATATCCATTGGACTTCTCTTGCAAAATTTGTGAGGCTCTACTATAAACAATTCTGTAAAGAAACCCCTGGTAACCAAGATGACGTATTTGTATCGTGTATGTGTATTTTAGTTTTACTGTATTTACAAATTAAGCCTAAAAATATTTTACTTTTGTATTCATTTTTAACGCTACTTCCTTCCCACATACTCTCTAAATATCATGCAAAGTGATAATTGATCCATCGACATTCTATCCTCTAAATTAAAGTTATCAATTTGATTATAGAAAAATAAGCGAAAATCCCAACAAAATGGTATAGTTCGGATTTATTCGTCCCTAAGCGTGCGTCGTCCGACGAATGTGCATCCAATTGAGGATCATTTATGTATAGAAAACCCTACATTATAATATTTAGTTTTACCCCGAAGTTATGAGTACAAATTTAGGAGACAAGTAATGAAAAAAATGAAGTTTCTGGTACATTACTCCGAACACTGTCAGATCATAAAGGATTATTTATAATCAGAATTACGGCCTATTACGGGAGGAAACAAAAAACAAACGGCCATTTATTTTAGTTGATTAAAGTTAATTTAAAAACAACTCGGTAATTTATGAAATTACTGTTTTTGTGAACTGTTATTGTTTCTTTTATTTACTTGAATCTAATGCTTGAGGTTTATTTTTTAAAACAATAAAACTCAGCTATCAACCAAACCATGTGTAAATATAATATATATCCATAAAACAAAAAGTCTTAAATTCATTATCCTTGGTTACAGTTATTCTAACTTATGCTAAAATATTGAAAATTGTTATGTAAACAATGAGTAACAATTTCTTGACAATATCTAATAAATCAATATTAAAAAAAGTTCACTTACAAGAGCAAACTATTGTCTGGAAAAATCTTATTTTTTTTCTTAGAAGTATAGAAATCCGATGTTTGGCAACACGAGATTAGGGCGTTAAATAAAAATAAACGAGTTTTTATAGGCAGTCTACTTTCCACAGAGTTTATCGGCGTTATTTTAGACGAAATTTGCTTTTAGAAGTGAGGTAAAAAAAGATATTTTATATAAATTAAATTTTCTTGGAATTATTTTGCAGATTAAATTAACAGATTGAGGAATGCGACAAGTTAAAGCTTGTTCAGTATAACATTACAAAACTAAGATTTAATACTTTATGAACCGAGAGTAGGAGTTTAGCAGGGGTTAGAAATGAATGTTTCTATGTACCGGGTGTACATGTAATTAAATCAAATATTCTAGGTAATTTGAGTTTTTTATAAATATGTACATTAGTTTGTTGTTGTCAATTTGTTGTCTAACTAAAGATTTTTCCGATGAGTTATAGTTTTAACTTACCCCTTGTAGTATCTTGAGTTAGACTGCTTGATTTGATAACCTTTTTTAACAGCTCCAGAATCTGGAAATTATTTCTTTTTACTTTTTTTAAGGCAGCTTTTTATAAAATGGGTTAGCTTAGAAGTGATCTTTTCGATGTCTATATGATCACACATCATATAGACATCACACAGCCGTCAGTTACATGTGTGTTCATTTTGTAATCTTCCATTTACATGCGCTTTAAATCTATTGACATTAATCATTTTAAGTCATACTAGTGTTATACATTGTGGCATTTAGAATAGGTATCGTAAAACAAATTATGTTCTCGATTGATTTTTAATAAACTTAATGTGCTTCATATTTTTTACATTTTTATAATACTTAGATATTTAATGGCTGTAAAGTTATTAGAAGTGAAGATCCACTTTTGTATATTTTTAACTATAGTAAAGAAAATACAATCTTAAAACAGGAGTTTCGTATCTATTTAGTCAAGCTAACCAAAAACCTCTTGATGATAACGTAGACTTGTAGACCTGTGGAATGCTTATCCGATTTGCTTATTGATCCAATGGTCTGAAATATAAGGATTTTAACCCATTTTCTAGATATATCTTGAATAAAGCTCTACAAAGTTCTAAATAACAACAAAACTCAGCAATCAAGTTATTTCCTAATATTGATAGAATAAAAGATACAGAAATAAAACCTAAATAAAAAATAAAAATATTTCAGGCCCTGCTTATGCTTGTTTGTAGACGTAAATCGGAATGTAATTAACAGTTGAAGCGGCGCCAGCTTTTTCCTGTTCTGCTATGACTAGAAAATTCCCAGGGAATACACATTAAGTTGTGTGGCAGATCAGAACAAAGACTGGACCCTAGAAATTAAAAAGTAGCTTAACTTTAATTCCACTAACTTTCCGGAATATTTTATATTTTATTTTCGGGAGATCTCGCAAAAGATCGGTCGGCTGATAGAATACGAAGTATAACAGTGATTAAACTATAGTAATAAAAATGTACCTGTGATATGTATTGAGGACATTATTCAGCTAATTCGTAGCTCATAAAAACTGTCAAAATATATTGTTACATTCACGCCGACTGTTCAAAGTTGTGTAGATGGACCCAAAGTGTATTTTCCACGTAACCACTTTAGATTGTTGATTGACATTAGCCTGTTGAGCCTGTTTGATCTATATAGAAGCCTAACTGTACTGTATACATTTTTGTACAATCATGCAATGTAATTTTTTGTTTTGTCTTGCAGAGAATGTAATTAATTTCTGTTTCAGCTGGTAAACTTCTTGTATCGTACTTAGTTTGTCTTTACCTGTTCTGTTTCTTGCAGTCTGTCTTCTTTTGGTATGCCTTGCGCTTTTTTAGTTTGAATTTTTGGAAAAGTTTTATAAAATGTTCTCAGATGTTAATGAGTGCGACCCGAATCCTTGTGGAGAGAACGCAGTTTGCAAGGATACTGTTGGAAGTTACATTTGTACGTGTAAAGAAGACTATACAGGAGATCCGTTTAAGGGGTGCACTGATATTGACGAATGTACTACATTGGACAAACCCTGTGGAAGTCACGCTATTTGCGAAAATGCTGTACCGGGTTATAACTGTATTTGTCCTCAGGGATATCAAGCTAAGCCGCGACCGGAAGTCGCTTGTGAACAAGTAAGTCGTTTTTTAATTATCATTTAAGAGGTTTTATTTTATTTACGTATTACGTTAATAATCATTATTACCTAAATCAGATTTAGTTATCATAACTAAAATAAACAATATATTAATACGTAGTATGCTTGCAATAAAGTTTGTTGTCATATAATAATATTGGTCATATAATGAATACTAAACGTTATGCTTAATTCTAATCTGCCTCCAAATATGAACTTATTAAATTTGTTTATTTTTTAATTAGAAAAATGTACAAACGTTACTCACAGGTAATACGTTCCTAGATTACAATGGAAAATTATATAGTTTATTTTTTTACGAGATTCTGGCAATTTAAAAGTTATTTAAAAAAAGTAAGCTATTGACTTACTATTCTAATAATAACCGAAAAATCGAGGTAAAGGTGACAGTGGACACTTGTTCTTATATATTTACACTAAAACGACCTATAGCAAATTATTTACAAGTGTCGTAATTAACATACTATAGCCGCAGAAATACGTTTAATCAACCCAATCCACAACCATGACGCGCAATATCACGCTACAAAGATCTAATGGCCAGTTGTCCATAAGAAAATAAAACGTGTTGATTACATTTGACTGATGCGTCGCGCATGAGACTTGATTCCACATTTCCAGATTTTCGTGCCGTTTCGCTGGGTAGTTCATTGAAAATATATATGAAACAAATCCAATATCTTATTTTTTTTAAATGGTTTCCTGTCATCGAGCGTTGGCGACCTTCCCTACTTATTCGTATGTATATCACCTAGAGATATTTCACATGTATATGGCATCTACATATTAATTCAAATAAAATCTCGGCTACTCAACATTTGAACCAAAGATCTTCCGCACATTAAACACACACATTAAACACTTCGCTGAAGTCTTAAGTATATTTATTGAAGCATTATTTGCTGCAAAAGCTTCTAGTGTTGATTGGTTCTAAATTACCCAAACATTTTGTACCCATAATTTACACTTAAATATTTTTAAAACAATTTTATAAAATAGTTATGACACAATTCCCGAACATTTTCTGGAAAAGCATTTCGCTGTGTTTCGTATCTTTGCAAAGACTGGCAGCATCTACCTTTATTACATAATTGTCCAGAAATTCAACTGGCAGGATCTAGCGTAATTCTTTTTTGTCTTTTAGGTTAAATAATTAGGTTTTTGAAAACATTTTAGATGGTTCATTTATACGAAAAAAAGCTAACGTCTCTATCATGCTTAAGCCAACTAATATTTAAAATTACATTTTGCAAAGTTTTTTTTATGTTTTGATAGAAGTTTTATTTCCCAAATAATGTACTGCTTCAAAATATGAATGATAATCACTCAAACTGTAAATATTCTACTGTCTAATCTTCTTGTTCGGACTTCGACATAGAGAAAAGTGTCACTTGGCATCATATTGTAAAGATGTTGTCTTAACTCATAGTGCCCAATCAGAATTCCTGTTGCAAATCGCATGTTTGTCCTTCACATTGCCAGGTTTTTCATTACCACCCTTAATTGGGAGATATCAGTTTTACCTGATTTATATCATTACGGCAACTGACGAAGTTTGGATATGTGGCTATTTTGTAGCTCTTCAGGGCCAGAAAGGCTTGTCTACATCTGTATAGATTTTGTCCAGCTGAAGCAATGATGGCACGTTTATGTATTAACCACCCACACTGAATTCGCAGGTTCCGTGAATAACCGCAGCATCAGCCTCTTTCTTTTTCTGTTTTTAATATCTCGGAAAAAATGTGTTGTGTTCCTTATGCAACGGTTATATTTTCGTTAATTATGCAGATCAGTGAAATATAGATGCTAATAAGACCTGCTTCTAGGTATTTCCTGCAATAAGTGGGGGCGACATCTCGCGCGCATCTGTGCATGTGCCCCCCAAAAAAAATATTTCCACAAGTGTACAGTAAATTGACGTATCCGAAGCTAATTACTCATGATGGTTTGTAATTACATTCCAGAAAATGGCACTCTTAATGTCTACAAAAGCAAGAAAATTTAAACGTTACATTTCTTTCTTAAGCGCAAGTATGAATATGCGGTTTTGCTCAAAGAAGTTTTTTAAGTTTTCCCATTGCTTCTACATATAAAATATTTAATATGTTGATCATCATACAACAAAAAAAAATTATTAGACAAACTAGATATAATATCAGCTTATTTTATGAACCGCGCAACACATTTTAGATTGACGTGAATATCCTCTGCCAGTCCAACTTTGATTGCACGAATAATGCCGAATGCATAGAGAATCAATGTTTCTGTCAGAAAGGATTTACACCTAAAGGTTCCATCTGCATAGATATCAATGAATGCGAAAACGCGACAAACCCATGCGGTCCTTATTCAGTTTGCATTAATTCAGTTGGAAGTTATCACTGTGATTGCGAAGGCGGTTATGTAGGCGCTCCACCTATAATCGAATGTAAAGCGCCATGCGACGATGTCAAATGTGGCAACCATGCTTATTGTAAACCCGATGGTAATGAAGCTTATTGTATTTGCGAAGATGGCTGGACGTTTAATCCTAGTGACATATCAGCTGGTTGTATTGGTAAGTAACTTCAGTACTTTTTACCTCTAAATAGATGATACATAGAATATTGAGTTTTTTTAAATGTGGGAAAGACAGTTGTTTAAAATTATTGGGCTATTTACCAAGCCATTGGTTAGTACACAGCCACTAACCCTAAAAAATAAATATGTAAGCAAGGAAGTTGCAAATGATTATTGGCGAGAAATAAAAAAAAATAGCAAAAAATTTATTTTGCCTCATTTCATATATTGTTGGAATTAAGCAGTATATGTTATCAACTATTGTTGTAGTCGTGTCACCGTTTAATTAGGCATAGACAGATATGGGAGCCCGACAAGGGGGGCATCAAGTCACTGTACGGCCTTTAAATTGAATTCAAGAAATCTACATTCAATATTATCTTTATCCTTAGACCGGATGTGACCATCTTAGGTACAATTTTTTTTCTATAATATATATCTATATTTGGAATTGTAGTTTTTGAGTTATTCGACTTCAAAATTGCCCCGCATGAGAAATTCAACATCCATATTAGGTCTAGTTAGCCGTGAATGCGATTTCGGCCTCTATGATACTAAAGTTGCTCTAGCCATGAAACATAGCAACACTGTTGTCAATAATAATATTTCATTTACGTTTCACATTGAACATAAAATGTTAAAAGTGTTTTTATTGAAAAAGAAAAACACCTAAAATAAAATTAAGTTAATATAATATTTTCAATAGATACAAAAACGCTAATTAATAATAATTCAATAAAGGAAAGTTGACACTCAATATTTATGACAGAACCTATTAACAAGTTATTTACATGACCACCTCCATTATCCATGCAATTTCGGAACACTCTTCCGAGTCTGTTAATGACATTGCTAATGAAGAAAGAACATTCGTTATTTAAAATTTCTATTTCCTGCTCGATTTTTTAGGCAGTAGACTTTGCCTTTTAAATGCCCCCACAAAAAATTATCTAGGGGTGTGAGGTCCGGGCTGTTTGCTAGCCACCGAATACAGCCTCGACTTCCGATCTATAAACTAAAACGATTATTTAAAAAATTGGTAGCCGTTAGACCTTGCGAGGCCGTGCGCCATCTTGGTGCCATATTACTCGAGTATACTGATGAATGTGCATGAATAGTGCTCTATGTCGTTATTTAAGAAATTTAAATAGCGCTGCCTCGTCAAAATACGCTCAAGAATAATTGTTCCAATAATATGGTTTCCTAATTTGCCGCACCATACATGCAACGACTTCCACCCTTGCTTCTTCCTTTCTTCGATTATAGTAAGACGATTCCATGTTGCCCAAATAGGCCGACTCGGCTGTAGCAAAGGTTGCTTCATCAGACCACAAAATATTTGGGAAACTGTCCGTCTTCTCGCAATCTCCCCAGCATTTCCTCGCAGAATTGAAGCCGTTGAGTTAATTGTTTTCGGATAAATACTGGACTGGCCTAATTTTATACGGATGGTAGTTATTTTGTAGTGTTTTTAGCAGGGCATAATTTTTTTTCAAGATTTTCCTGTAAGTCGAGAAATGTCGAGTGTTGATCTGTATGGATTTTCTAAAAATTAATTTTTAAGAAAAATTTCTGATTATGTAAAGATTTTTTACCTTCAAAATGTAATAAAATATTTAATTCTTCGTTCAAATTTTCTTTTAATTTTCTTCTTTTTCCGTGAAGAATTTTTCTTTCTGCAAGATTTTTTACTATAATATAACATATTTTTTTCTACATGGAACTCGTGCCCCTGGATATTGGATCCAGTAATGACGCACTACTCATGACAGATTATTCTGACTTTCTTAATATAACTGAATTATTCTTCTTTAATAAAGATCATTTTAATAATTATTTGTTTTAAATTCAACGTAAAATGTAAATGAAATTGATAAATAATTATTTTGTTTTCAGTTGACATTTCATGGTGAGCGACTTAAGTATCATAATGGCCGAATCGCATCCATGCCCCACGGCTAACCATACCGAATATGGTATGTTAAATAAGGGGCAATTTTGGAGTCGAATAGCTAAAAAACTACCGTTCTGAGTAGAGACATCTAAGACATATTATATATTTTTGAAAAGAGGACAATAGGGAGAATCCACAAATTTAAAAATATATAGATTATTCTATTTAAAATAACGAAGTTGATGAGTTCTAAATTTTCTGATCATCATTTTTTTTTATTTACTGTAGGGAAAATATTCAGGAAAAATCTTAAAACTTTCGTATAAATATTTTTTTATCTTTTCAAATAAAGGCTTTAAGGAGGTGGCAAATTAGGTATAAGAAAAAACCCTGTACATATGTATAGACCCACTTCCACAATAAATATTAGCACTGATTTTTTTTTGTTTTTTACAACGATATATGGTTGGTCGTTATTATAATGTTAAGCACATATTATTGTAATGAATTACAATGAAAAGCTATTTATTAATGTAAATTGATATTTTTTTTGTAGACATCAATGAATGCGACAAAGCCAATGGCCCAAGCGGCCGATGCGGCACAAACGCCCTATGCACAAACCTACCAGGAACATTCGCTTGCCAGTGCCAGCCGGGTTTCACTGGAAACCCCAACAAACAATGTAGCGATATCAACGAATGTGCTCTGCCCAATATTTGCGGCTTGGGCGCTGTCTGCGATAATCATGCAGGTGGATACACATGTAAATGTCCAGAAGGAACAGTGCCAGATCCCGATGCTAAAACGAAGTGCAATGAAATCGTTACTTGCTCAGAAAATGCTGATTGTCCAGGAAACGCATTGTGTGATGAGAAAAAACGTTGTCTCTGTCCTGAGCCAAATATTGGAAATGATTGCAGACGTATGTACATTGACATTTAATATCTAGTAAAGTAAAGTAACAACAACAGCATACTTTTTGTACATATTTATTTTATTAATGTTACTTAAAATATACACTACGGCAGATTATATCTCTATTATATCTGTTACTAAGATACAGACATTTGTATTAGTGCATTTAAGCATTGGCAGTGCTTATGTGTTTTAAGTAGTGACAAAGTTCATAAAGTAGATTGAAAAATATATTTAAAAACTATGCAAAAAATTATAAAAAATAAAATAACATTCTAAGCGGGCGATCGATTTTTTTAGAATACTTATTAATTTTTGTTTCAGATCCTTGTGAAACTGTAAACTGTGCACCAAATGAAGAATGTATGTTGATTAACCATTTAGCAAGCTGTATATGTAGTTCTGGCTATACAAATACCTCCTCAGGATGTACAGACGTCGACGAATGCGTAAAGAATCCATGCCAGACTGGAGCTATTTGCAAAAATGAACCGGGAACATTTTCTTGTCAGTGTCCCGGAGGCACCTCAGGAGATCCATACAGAAGTGGTTGTAGCCGAGTAGCACCTCCATCCTCAGAGTGTTCCGATGAAAATCCTTGCCCTCAGGGAGAACAATGTATTCTAGATGAATTTACCAGCGAAAGTGTATGTATCTGTGTTAACGGCTATGTCAGAGATCAAAACACAGGCAAATGTACGGACAACGACGAATGCACTGAATTAAGGGATAAGTCTACTTGTGGAATAAATGCCATATGTAAAAACTTACCTGGAAGTTATGATTGCCAATGTCCTCAAGGGTTCAATGGGAATCCTTTCTTGGAATGCATCGAGTGTAACAGCCCAGACTGCCGATGCCAGCCACCGTACGAACTTAAAGATGGCAACTGCGTTCTAGCAAGTTGTGGCCCAGACAACAGTTGCCCCAACGGTGCAGAATGTATAACTATTACAGGAGGCGTCAGCTACTGCGCATGTCCTAAGGGCTATAAGTCATCAGTTGATGGAACATGCGAGGATATTAATGAATGTATGGAACAGCAGCAAACGTGCGGATACGGGGCACAATGTATTAATCGACAAGGTTCTTTTGAATGTCACTGTCCAGAGGGTTACAGCGGAGATCCCTATAATGGTTTATGCTCGCCGGCACAGAAAAAATGCATCAGTGACAAAGAATGCCCAGAAAATGAACGATGCGTACAACCAGGTGAATGTGTTTGCCCTCCACCATTTTTCACTGACATATTGGAAAATAACAAGTGTAAAACCCCTTGCGAACGTTTTCCTTGTGGTATTAACGCTAACTGTACTCCCAGTGACCCACCTAAATGCGCTTGCAAGCCTGGTTATGAAGGTGATCCTTTCCAAGGGTGCACCGATATCGACGAATGCAAAGGAGAACCTTGTGGTTATGGAGCTCATTGCCTCGACTTGCCAGAAGGTTACAAATGTATCTGCCCGAAAGGCATGACAGGAGACCCATACAAAGGAGGATGTATCCTCGACACTCCTGGCACTGTTAAATCGGAATGTCAATCGGACAAAGACTGCGTTAAAATTTTAGCATGTCATGATGGAACTTGCATCAGCCCATGTGCGGTGGTCTTGTGCGGTTCAAATGCGCGGTGCCGAGCAGACAATCATAAATCAATCTGTGAATGCAATGTTGGATTTGTCAAGAATAACAAGGGAAAATGTGTATCACGTAAGTAAACTATAAACTGAAAATTTTACAATAGAAATAAAAATATCCAAGAAATTAATACTATAAAAATATTAAATACGCTATCAGGACAATTGTTAATTTGTAATCTTATATACAGGGTTTCACTTAAAAGTTCAAAAGATGTTTTCTTGGAAATTAACGGGGATATAAGAATTTGGCAAAAAGTGTTTATTTGATAGGGTAAGATATATGTATGTAACTATGATAGTCACGCCTTGTATCCAGGCTGTTTCACTTATATTACAAATGTTGATTTCTCGCATATTAAGGGAATATGAAAATTTTGTAAAATGAATCTTTTTTATTAAGTAAATTGTGATTATTAAGAGCTAAAATACAATCGACGCTGCCAACAATATATTATAGGAATTTTAAACCTAAATTTTCAATCTACGTCTATTTTCTTTTTATTTTGGTTATTTGCACCAAATTGATTGCTATATCGGTGCTATAGCGTGTCGTTAAGTAGAATAATAGATTTTTTCAATTACTTGTTTGGGAACATATTTTTTTAAATAATATTTTCTCTATTTTTAACCTCTTGTCTTAAATCATATTTTAATATAAATTAAAAGTATCTAAATATTTTCTTTTAAAAAATGTGTCCCAAAGTATATACTTAATCAAAAAATCATTATTCTACTAAGAGACCCCTATGTAGCCAATATAGTAATCAGTTTGGTACAAATAACAAAAAAGTCTTAGAAATTGACGTAGATTTGAAATTTTGAAGCTTTTGCAATTGTTTTGCTTTTTTCGGGACGCCTGTACTGATGATCTTGTCAATTTTCTTTTAAGTCCAAATAATTACATTTGACTCGATTAAATCCCGTTCACTTCCTAAAAATCAGCGTTTTTAGTTTAAATAAAACTTCTTGTATATCACAATAACCACTAAAGTAATAAAAAAGTCTTGGAAATTGATATATTTTCGAAATTTAAGATTGTTTAAGATCGAGCAATTGTTTTGTTTCTGACGCGCGCCGTCAGTTTTATTTTAATCATAAATAATTACGTTTTACCCCTTCAAATAAACCGTTTTATCAAGTTTTGATATCTTTGTTAGTTTTCGAGAAAACTGCATTTGCAGTTTTAAGTGAAACACGCTGTACATCTTACAAGTTAATATATAATATAATACTTAAAAAAATCTGCAGTTTTTTTAGAACTGACCTATGTGTTGGCTAGCTTTAAAATTTCTGTTAAAGTAAGACAAATTTTTGGTTTTTTTCTGTCTAATATATTTAAGTAGTTATAGCAAAACATTATTTTTACTTTACTTTTTATCTATGCTATTGTAAATATGATTCTTATATCAATAATTAAATATAAAAAATAAAAGTTAAAAAGAATTTCTACACTTATATATTTCTAAGACGGGAATTTTACATTTTCAGCTTGTAAAGACTTTGCTTGCGCTCCTGGTGCCCAGTGCATCCTGACTTATAACGGCCCAACCTGTAGATGTGCCGAAGGATTGATGGGGAATCCATTTCCGGGAGGGACTTGTACAACTGATGTCTGTTCTGCTAAACATCCTTGTGAAGACGACAAAGTCTGCATAAGCGGACGCTGTAAGCAAAGATGCCAAGGCATTATTTGCGGAGTGGGTGCACACTGTGATAAGAATAGCGATAAATGTGTTTGCGATCATAATTTAATTGGAAATCCCGATGTTATTTGCATGCCACGTAAGTAAAATAGTACTTTCTCAAAATGTAAATCACAAAAGTTCTGATCAATTTTTTATCTAACCTAGTATCAATTAGTAAATCGTGGTTCTTGTGTTCAGACCATAGACATAACAACAGGGGAACGGAATTGTTTTGATTTGTACGTAATCACATTATCAAAACTATTACTTATTTGGTCTATTGTCATCTTGATTAGGTTCATTCGAAAGGATGTTGTCAACTATCTTACACAGAATAAAATTATACATACGTCTATGAACAACATTTTTATTTGCTAATAATATTAAAATTAATTTTTTCAGGGGGCTCTAATACTCTAATAATAACCTTTATAATATTTCATTAACTATATATAATTATTTTCAACAAATAGTTATTCATATAGCATATTTTTTATTTCCATACAATGCCATTGCCAACCAACAACATCGCATCAATCTCAGAGTACATGATTTTACAACTAATAAAAGAGTAAATGGAATAAAGGGTTGTTGCTTTGAGTCAGAACATTTTTTGGCAATTTTTGATAATTTGTGTGCGAGTTATAGAACATTATGATGCGAAATATACAAACATTTGGACGTACCCCTAACGTCTCTTTTCACACGTTAGTTAAAATGTTGTTTTTCTGTATGAATTGGCTTGCGCGGTACGAGATTTCTTTAACCATGTATAATTATTTTGTTATTTAATTTCTTGGGTATAGGTTAACTCTTTGAAAAATAAATCTAAAGAGTTTTAAAATAAAAACATATAGTTAATAGTGTAAAATTTAAAATGGTTAAAAAACATTACATTTAAAACAAACAATGACCATAAAACGTAAAATATATTTAAAACCAATTAATATTATACATAGTACGCACCTTGGAAACATGTCGATTTTAAGATGCTTTTGAGATAACAGTGATTTCGATAAGTATGGATTTCTACTAGTTTGTATATAAAAATGAGATATTTTTCCTTTTCTTTTTTATTTACTTCGATTTTTATTAATATACAGAGTTTGGGTTTATGCTATTATTGAAATGTACAGGCTTTTCTGTGAGAAATAGTATAATTATATTTGGAATTTACTTAGATATCAGGTTATGATAAATTTGGCTTAGATTACTGATGCCTTTTTTATCGTTGACGGCAATAATCTACGCCAAATTTATCATATTCTGATATCTAAGTAAATTAATGTAAATATAAATAAACCATTTTTCATATAAAACCCTGTACATTTCAGTAATAACATAAACCTGAACTCTGTATATCAATAAAAATCCAAGTAAATAAAAAAGAAAAGAAAAAAGGTCTCATTTTTATATACAAACTAGCAGAATTTCTTAAAATCGACATGTTAATTTCTTTTAAATGTATTTTTCTTTTTATGGTCATTGTTTGTTTTAAATATAATGTTTTATGAGTTAATTTTTTTTTTACCATTTTAAATTTTACACTATTAACTATATATGTTTTTATTTTAGAAAATAAATTTCCAGTTCAGTATGATGAGCGAAAGGTCGATGTAAATTATAGATTTATTGTCAATGAGTTAACCTATACCCGAGAAGATAATTGATAATATATATATATATATATATATATATATATATATATATATATATATATATATATATATATATATATATATATATATATATATATATATATATATATATATATATATATATATATATATATATATATATATATATATATATATATAATATATTTCTTACAAATTATTTTAAAGTTCTGAGAGTTAAAATATGTAGTAGTTTTGCAATCAGAACAAAGTGAACAAGGTAAAAGATATATTAGGTAAGTTATTAAATATGCCCACCGTGGTAATATATTTTAATTTTGATTGGCAGTTAATAACAATTATTATACAAATAGGTTAAAAATATTACTATTACTAATATTATGCTCATGGCCATCGACATATTATATGCCAAGGGCAAGAAGAACAGAAGTCTGTGATATAAAATTACTCGGTGACCTTTTGTTGGATCCGACAAGGAGGATGGATATTCTTTTCTTTATCGCACTTACTTATAGTACATGTTTATTTAGTTTAATAATTGCATCAAAACATACACGATTTTATGTATGAATACCCACTATCCTGGAATTACCTACTTTCTATGTGACACGGTCTAAACCCAAGAAACAATTTGTTAATTGATTCCAGCCGTGAAAGTTTGCGTATGAGTATCAATTAATTTTAAAGCAGCAGTCTGGAAATACATTAAACTTTTTGTTTTAGCTTTATCTGGCCCAACGTGTGAACCAACATGTGGGAAAAATGCACACTGTGAATATGGCCTTATTACTACATGTGTATGTGACCTTGGTGCTACTGGAAATCCGTATGAAGCTTGCTCCGTAGAAAAGATTCAAGATCGGAAAGGATGCACATCCTCAGCCTGCGGTTTAAATGCCGATTGTACAGAAACATTTAATGGAATTGAATGTTCTTGTAAACACGGATTTATCGGAAATGCTTATATAGAATGCAAAGATGTTGACGAATGTAGCAATAATGTATGTGGAAACAGTGCAGTATGTATTAACACTATAGGCAGCTATGATTGCAGATGTAAAGAAGGATATGCTGGCAATCCGTTTGTAATGTGTTCACAAGTCCAAGGAGGCACCTGTAGAGATCCCGAAAATTGTCAGTGTAGTGAAAATCTTTTATGTCCCAGCGGTTATTCATGTAAAAGAGGGCAGTGTCGAGATTTGTGTGACTCAGTTCGTTGTGGGCCCAAAGCAGCTTGTAATAACGGACAATGTATTTGTTCCCCCGGATACACAGGTAATCCCAAAGACCTCAAATCAGGGTGTAGAATCCATAGTCAGTGTACAAGCGACACTGACTGTGCAAATACGGAGATTTGTTTCCAACTAGGTAAAGGAGTAAGAAAATGCGTAGAGGCCTGTTCGAAAGCACAATGTGGACCTAATGCAGTCTGCGTCGCATCTAAACATCGAACGTCGTGCATTTGCAATCCAGGTTACAAAGGCAATCCTGGGGATCTGAGTTTAGGATGCCAAATTGAAGAGAGAGTCAATCCGCGAGAATGTCTGGAAGATAGCGACTGTAAATTTGGAACCATTTGCGCAATGGATAAAAAGGGCATTCAACGATGTATCAATCCATGTGAAACCGTTGCTTGTGGACTTTTTGAAACATGCAAAGTAGATGAAGGTGGTAATCCAACTTGTGCTTGTAGAGAAGAATATTTATGGAATCCCATTACATCAGCATGTGAGAAACCGACAGTGCCTGAGTGTAAACATGACATCGATTGTGAACCAATAGCCTCGTGTCAACCTGATGCATTGGGTACCCTCAAATGTGTTAGCGTCTGCGCTCAGTTTACTTGTCCCAACAATTCGGCTTGCGTAGCAGAGGCGCATAAAGGTCAATGTCACTGTTTCGATGGATATTCCGGAAACCCAAATGATAGAAATGGTTGTCAGTTAATTAAACAAGATATTTGTACTTCAGATGCCCACTGCCCAGAGCAAGACATATGCAGGCAACATCCGACGGAAAATATTTTAATGTGTCTACCAGCCTGTGAATTAATTAACTGCGGCCCCAACGCTATATGTATAGTCAACAATCACGTACCTAAATGTCAGTGTCCACCTGGATCTTACATTGGAGACCCTAATAATCCATCTGTGGGTTGCGAATCAGTACCATGTGTTTACAATATAGACTGCCCTCCAAGTCAGCTATGTAACCGCATGACACACACTTGCTATGACGCTTGTGATGAAGAGTCATGTGGTACGAATGCAGTTTGTATCGGAGAAGATCATAAAGCCACATGCCAATGTCCTCCAGGTTACAACCCTAATCCACTAGCAGAAGTTGAATGTGTGTTAGTAGATTCTTGCAAGTCGAGTCCTTGCCACAGCACAGCTCTTTGTAAACCTACAAATCGAGGTTATAATTGTGTATGTCCAGAAGATACTATTGGGGATGCTTATGTTTCGGGATGCAGGCAAAAAGGCAGTTGTCCCAATGGAGATATAGACTGCTCCGAATATACTATCTGTTATCAAGGAGATTGTGTAAATCCATGCGCTCAAAAATCATGTGGTGCAAATGCACTGTGTACTACAATTAACAGAACGGCTATTTGTAATTGTCCCACTGGATATAAGGTATCTGACTCAGGAACCCAAGATGGCTGTCTTCGGCTTCTCACAACGTGTACGTCTGACATCGACTGTGGCACAGAAGTGTGCCATAAAGGACAGTGTCGGCCAGTATGCCGAGGTAACGAAGACTGCTTGCAAGGAGAAACATGCTTAGACAAAAAATGTGTCACGCCATGTTCAGACCATAGTCAGTGCAATAGCAATCAGGCGTGCATGGGAGGAATGTGTGCCATTGGTTGTAGAAGTGACAAGAATTGTCCAACTGATCATGCATGTGTTAACAATCAATGCCAAAACCCATGTGATAATAAAGATGCATGCGGTCCTAATGCAATATGTTCCTGTAAAAATCACAGAACAACTTGTAAATGCTCAATCGGTTTTGAAGGCAATCCAACACCTGAACAAGGTTGCATAAGGATACCAAAATTATGTGATGAAACCCACAAATGTCCTGCTGGTCACGTTTGTTTTAATGAGCAATGTACTTACAAATGTGAAGGAAATAGCCAATGTGCAATTGGGGAAAGATGTACAAACAAAGGCTGTCTAAAAGTTTGTTTTGGAGATAGTAACTGTTTAACAGGAGAAATATGCAGAGACGAGGTATGTCAACCAGGATGCGCTCGAGACGCTGACTGTAAATCATCTCAGGCTTGCATTAAAGGTACATGCAAATGCAGTTCAGGATTTATTGCAACACCTCAAGGCTGTGTAGATATCAATGAATGCGAATCCCATCCTTGTCATCATAGTGCTATTTGTAAAAACGACGCTGGTTCATACAAATGTTTCTGTCCTGAAGGTATGGTTGGAGATCCTTATACAAGTACTGGCTGTAGTGGACCTGGTCACTGTAGGGCCGACAAAAATTGTCCAGATAATCTCATATGTAAGCGGGGTAAATGTAAAGATCCTTGCGACAGATGTGGAAAAAATGCTTTGTGCGCAGTAGCCAATCATATACTATCCTGTGCCTGCCCTCCTGGCCATCTAGGCAACCCATTTGATAAAAATCTTGGGTGCTTTAAAGTGGAATGTATTGAAAACGAGGATTGCCCTACCGACAGATTCTGCAATGCTCATTCCAACAAATGTTTAGGTATGAGTATATGTAACTGAACTCTTGTATAATAATTAATATATATGTTTTCCTAGATCCCTGTGGATTCGTGGATTGTGGAAAAGGAACCTGTTTATCAGAAAATCATGACACTCTATGCGTTTGTTCCGATGGGTACCGTTTAATTGATGATAAGTGCGTTAACATTAATGAATGTGAAGAGAATCACCCTTGTCACCTAACAGCACTGTAAGTCAGAATATATATTGTCTTTTGCACTCACAGTTATATAGTTAAGCAATGGCTAGGGAATTAAATTATAGAGATTCCGCAATCTTGTATCTGAAAAACCAGTAACTAGATTACTTTGAAATTTTGAAATTGACATTTATTTTTGAACCTTTGATACTCTGTAACTACCAACAAAAAAAATTTACAATTTTAGTTTTTAATCGCTGGACACCAATTTTGAATTTGACATAAAATGTCTTCTAACTGTCTGTTAAAAAAAAGTTTATATTCTGTTGCGAAAGACAAATTTTCAGAATAATCTGTTTACTAGTCTCCAGATACCATAGGTCAACTGTATTTAGAATATCTAATATAAGTTACGACTTCTGTGTTTCGATTTTAGGTGTATTGACAGTGATGGAGGGTTTTCCTGCATTTGTAATGAAGGCTTGGTGGGAGACCCTATAACAACAGGTTGCCGAAAACCGGGATACTGCCTTACTGATTCGGACTGTCCATCATCCGCACGTTGCGACAATGAAGTTTGTAGAAGCCCATGTGAACAACCTGGCGTATGTGGTGCTAATGCCAAATGTATAGCAAACGCACACAAGGCCACCTGCAAATGTCCTGAAAAAACGAAGGAAGATATTGACCATAACTGCCTAGCAATTGAATGTGCAGATAATAATGACTGCGCCAATGACAAAATATGCATAGATTCAATATGTACTAACCCTTGCTCACTTTCCAACGTTTGTGGGCAAAACGCTGATTGTTCTGCAGCAAACCATTTACCCGTCTGTGCGTGCCAAGCTGGAACTACGGGAGATCCTCATTTAGGATGTATAGCCGTCCAATACTGCGCTAGCAATAACCAGTGTCCTCAAGGACTAAACTGTTACAATGGAATATGCACATCTCTATGTGGAAGCTCAAGAGATTGCATTACCGATCAATTGTGCATACAAGGATATTGCCAGCCAACTTGCAAGTCCAACTCATCTTGCCCAGATTTTCAGTTCTGCCAAGATAATATTTGCCAGCAAGAAGTCCGTTGTAGAACTAACGATGACTGTGATCCCAGAGAAAAGTGTTTGTCAAATGTTGTCGGACAACCAGAATGTATTGACGCTTGTGAAGGAGTTCTTTGTGGCCGCAACGCCGAGTGTCAATCGAATCAACATAAACCTCAATGTATATGTAAGCCTGGTTTTAAAGGAAATCCTACCAATGAAAAAACAGGTTGTCAAAAAGTTGAATGTGAACAGAATAACGACTGTTCAAGTGACAAACTTTGCGATCAGAATATGTGTAAAATTGCTTGTTTAGTACGCAATCCTTGCGGTAAAAACACTTTGTGTTCAGCAGAAGAACATCAGCAAGTGTGTTACTGCCAACCTGGTTATTCTGGAGATCCACAGAAAGGATGCGCTCTGATAGATTTCTGTTCTGATCAACCATGTGGTCCTAAAGCCATTTGTACAAACTCAAGAGGTTCCTTCAAATGTCAGTGCCCTCATAATCTTATCGGAGATCCCTATAACGAAGGGTGTAGAGCTGCTGTAGAATGCGTAGAAAACAACGATTGTCCAGCTGTAGCAGCATGCGACAAACAATCGAATAAATGCAAAAGCATTTGCGACACGACGTTATGTGGACCTAATGCAGATTGTATTGCGATCGATCATGTAGGACATTGCAGTTGTAGGAATGGGTATGAGGGTAATGCGATGGACCTTATTAAAGGATGTAGACCAAAACTAGTAAACTGTAGAACTACCCATGATTGTCCTGCCAACACTTACTGTTACAGCAATCTTTGCAACCCGTCATGTAAAGACAATAATGAATGTCAACCATCAGAGCAATGTTTAGAAGGACAATGTCTCAACCCGTGCTTATTACCTAAAGCATGTGGAATGAACGCAATTTGTGATGTTTCAGATCACCAAAAGGTCTGCAAGTGTCCTGATAGATTTACTGGAGATCATCACATGGAATGCTTAAGGTGTAAGTTTATTTTTAACTTATTTTTAATTTCTCGTTTTAAATCTGGATATTCGTGAAAAAAAGAGTCATCCAAGAGCGTAGTCAAGATGTCCACTAAATTGATATCCTTGACTATGATCTTTATCAATCTTTCAAAATCTTTGAAAAGATTTATTTTTTTAGTTAAATAACATAAATTTGATAAAGATCTACAAAGACTTGTATTAGTATAAATGATATCATTGCAAAGAGCAAATCATCAAAACATCATTGATTTTTTTGTTGCTAAGGATTTAGAAAAATGCCCTTTTCCCTTTAATCCTAACTACTCCCTTGATGTCCACAAAGACAGAATGGACGATTACGCTGTTATATCTTTTTGGCAAATTTGAAAACGACATTATTGCGGACTAAACACAGTATATTATTTGAAAACTATTTTTATTTTATCTGTCACAAAATTATGCTTAACCAAATTATTTTTTATTGTAAAACATATATATATATATATATATATATATATATATATATATATATATATATATAAATTGCCTACCTATAATATTTTTAAAAACAAGCCGATTATATTATTGTAAGGTTGTTAGAACTTAAAGTTAGTAGGTTCTTTTAGAGACAATAATTATTTTATCTAAAAAAATAACTTTATTTTAGTACCCAACTATAAAATTATAAGAACTGTTGAATCAAGTACAAATACACAAAATTTCCGAAATTATGTTAACTTTCAACTGTTATAAAGCAAAAATGTTGCTATATCCACTCTGAAAACAGTCTGTTTATCCAATATAGGAATGAGTTTAAATCAACACTTATATTGCTTTCAAATGTAAAAAATTTAAATAATGAAGTCGTTTTGATTATTATTATCTTTTTTGGGATCATGACTTGAGATATTTAAGCGTGTCCAACAAGCATGGTCAATGTTTTAATAATTTAAAGCTAATAGTTTTTGAGAGAAAATGATTATTGTGTATCAAAAATGGGCTAATTAATTTAAAAAATATAACAAGGGCGTAATCTTCTGTTTCCACATCGCTGGCGTGCCCTGTATAAAAAGTGAAATTATCGAAACGTTATCGGCATCATTTTACTAACCAATTTAATTTTTCTAATTCCATTTAAAATATTTATTATATTCATTTAATTTGTAACATAATTATTTTCACCTTTTTTGTAGTGGCACTAATATATTTTTATTCATTTCTTTTGTTTTAGTACCTATTGCATGTTCCGCAGACGCTGAATGTGATACAAACTCAATATGCAAAGAAAATATCTGTATGCCGCACTGCAAAACTGATTTAGACTGTGCTTCGAATGAAAAATGTCTTAAAGGCGATTGTATGCTGACCTGTCGCGTTGATAATGACTGCTTTCTTGGACACATTTGCCTCAGGAACAAGTGCATTTTTGGTTGTCACGGAGACGAGGATTGTGGCAACAGCGAATCTTGCATCAATAATAAGTGTTCAAACCCTTGCTTGCAAAATACATGCGGCCCGAACGCGCAATGTTTAGTATCAAACCACAGGGCTGTTTGTTCTTGTGGAGATGGCCTGGTACCAAACCCAACAGCAAATATTGCTTGCGTCCGGACACCTGCTGAGCCATGTAACCAGAACAGCGATTGTTCTAATAATTACATATGCAAAGAAGATTTTTGTCGAAGTATTTGCTTAGTTGATGCCGGATGCCTTAATAACGAACAATGTGAAAACGGAGTCTGCAAGCCCATTTGTAGAAAAGACGATGATTGCCGAAATGGTGAGATTTGCGAAGGAATTAAGTGCATCGTCGGGTGCAGGGCAAACTCTGGATGTCCTGTCAATAAATCATGTATAAATAACAAATGTGTAGATCCATGCTCCTCCGCAACATCTTGCGGTACTAATGCAAAGTGTTCAGTTGTGGATCATAGAAAATTATGTGAATGTATTGCACCACTGGAAGGCAATCCATCTGAATCATGTAAGCGTCGGTTAAAATCATGTACTGAAAGTTATGAATGCGGTATGGATCAATCGTGTATCGAGGGTTTTTGTGAAGGCAACTGTAAAACGTAAGTTTAATAGAATAATACTTAGATATATCTTCGAATTATTTAAAAGAGAAATAGGGCACAATGCAGACATTTCACGTGCATTTAAATATTTGATAAGAAATTAGAGTTCTTCTGATATTATCACACCGGACGGCGCGGGCGTAAATACGTTCCCTATCACAAGCTCAGCTTGTTTATGTAATGCAGTGAACAATATATGGTAGATAACGGTCTAAATAAACCACACATTTCTTACCACGGCACAGCTGTGCGATCTGCTGTACAGAGGTGCAGTTACCTTTTTATTTCATAAGAGGCGGTAATCTATTATATTTCTTACCTTAACCCTAAAATGGTTCCCCGTTAACTTGTAACGTGATCGAACAATGTATTAGTCCTCGACCAAGAAAACTCTTTTACTCTCTTAAAATAAGAATAGCCCAGGAATTTATTTTCTAAAGTTTTTTTTAAGAAGAAAGAAGCTTTGTGGGTACTCGATTTCAAATCTGCTTGACGGTTTTAGACCCGACTTTTTGGTACCTCATTTATTAGTCATTAAAAACTCTAAAGCGTTTAACCTTTGAATAAAAAAAACAATAAAACCATATAAACTGGTATTTATTGTATTCGATTCTTATTAAAATTATTTTATTTTAGAGATCAAAATTGCCTAGAAGATGAAAGATGTATTAGAAGAATTTGTCAAACTGTATGCAATTCAGATACATTCTGTAGTCAAAATCAGATTTGTGAGAACCGTTTATGTATTATCGGATGCAGAAACGATTCCATTTGCTTGGGAAACCAAGCCTGCATCAACAATAAATGCCAAAGTAAGTATTTAGTGATAACTATGACTAGAAGATATATTATAGGGTCATCAATTTTTTTAAAGCTATAATTTTTCAAAATACATATAAATGTTTATTTTTATATAGATCTCATACTAATATATAATACGTTTCAAAGTAAATATTCAAGAAAAACGGAAGTCCTTAAAAATTGAAATATTATCTATATTAATTTATAAGTATATGATTTTGGAATGACCTAAATCTTTCTTACGATAAAATGATAGGGCTTAATTTTCCTTTAAATGTTTTAATTTGGTTTTTTTTTTACTTCACAACAGGGAAATATACTTTTTTGTGAGCAGTTTAAAGACCTGTTGAACTTCAGAAAAATGATTTCTGGAACAAAAACCCCAATGATGTGCTCTGTCGTAATTCTTTAAATTAGATATATCCGGGATTATAGTTTGAATTAATCAGAATAAAGATGAGCGAGAATAAACATCCGGCGATAATTTAACAAAATAATGTTAAAACTTAAAAATACCATACTTGTAAATAAGTACTGAAATATACTGAATTGTCTGTTAAACTGTCACAAAGAGTGTAATTTTCTGCCCTCTTGGCTTGATAAACTAAGCTGAACAATAGTTATTAATAAATAATTCCCTTTTTCAGCACAAGCATTATGTCTTTTCATAAACGCATGCGAAAAATAACGGACTACAACTCATTACTTAAATTTTAAAGACTTGTTGAAAACCAGCGAAATTAAACTGAATTAAGGCCTACAAAGTGAAAATATATTTCATTCTTTTGCAATGAAGTATTTCCTATTTATCGTTTTATCATATTTTGTTAAAAAAAAAAACCAAGTTTTTGAAATAAGGCACTTCATCATTGAGGACATATTTTAAAATAATATATCTCATTTAACTGTCGTTCTTTTAATTTTATATTTCAAGATCTGAAATACCCGACTTGAAATGAAATAGCCACTAGAAGCAACTTTTTTAATCTATAATTTAAGGGTTCTATCAATTTTAATTAATTCTTAAAAGAAAGCAGGTTGACTTTATTTTGATTACGCCACACTTCACCTAAAAAATATTATAAAAATCCAATTTATACACTGTCCATTGGTAAATAGTTGGTGAAATCCTATCAGATTACAATAATTTTTCATTTGCTATATTTCATTTTACTTATTTTCAGATCCTTGCGATGGTTATGCTACATGCGGAGTATGTGCCGACTGTGTAGTAAAGAACCATTTGGCACAATGTAGCTGTCCAGCTAATTTCTTAGGAGATCCGCTTATTTCTTGCGTGCAAGCTGCTACTAAATGTAATGATCACTGTGAATGCGATGGGGCAGGGTATTGCGCCAAAAAATGCAAAATACCGAGCGATTGCTCTTGTGGGGAAACGTGCGTGAATAGTCAGTGCAGAAATATTTGTTCGTCCAAACAAGGATGTGCACAGGGTCAGATTTGCTCCAACGGAGTCTGTATTCCTGGCTGCCAGTTAGATAGGGACTGTGCGAACTTAGAGTCCTGTAAGAAAGGAAAATGCGTGAACCTATGTAAACAGCCATTCGCTTGCGGAAAGAACGCCATGTGCAGAACGTCTGATCATAGGAAAATCTGCCTTTGTCCCGATGGATATCAAGGAGACCCAAATACTTTATGCTCCCCTTACCAATGTAAACAAGATGACCAGTGCGAGCCGAACAAAAAATGTGGAACCGATGGGTTCTGTATTAACCCATGTCTAGAGCAAGGCGCCTGTGGAACTAACGCTCAATGTAAAATACTCGAGAGACAGGCATACTGCTCGTGCCCTCCTGGTTATATTGGTAATGCTCGAGTCGAGTGTAAACAAGGAGGCGTCCAAGCTTGTTTGAAAAATCCTTGTGGCCACAGTACCAAATGTAAAGATTTGGCGGATGGCAGTTACGAATGTATGTGCGCACCAGGTTGTGTTGGGGATGCTTATCGAGGCTGCGATTGCGATAGCAAAACCTTCAATTTTTGTAAAAATATGTTGTGTGGGGATGGCGCTATTTGTAAAGTGATTAGTGGGAAACCGCAGTGTGTATGTCCGTCCAATAAACCTGCTGGTGATCCTACTATCGAATGTAAGTATAGATAATTATTGTTTTTATTTTAAAGAATCATTTAATATGCATAATTTTCGTTTAGTATTATTTAGTGCAAAGCACTGACAAATTTTAAGGTCATAAAAATCAGTCACACTGCATTATATAATAAATTAAATAATCCTTTAAACTGTTCCAAACAGGCCGTTTTCAAGATACAGGATGCTTTATTAAAAACATGTATTTACAAATGTCCATAAAACGCTTGAAGTTATTTTATTGAGACTTACAAATGTACCTTCTAGATTCTTGTTTTCTTAAAAATTCTCTACTACCAAAAATTTTTCCAAAATTTTAGGGGTAATGCAAAACAAACTTACTAGACGCCTTTATGATAAGGCGCATAAAAACTAAAAATGGGGTAAAAATGATCGAAAATGTAAGATGCTATTCTTCAATAGCAAAAAGGTTCTACTAGTATGTAGGTTGCTAAGTTACAAGATTTTAATAATTTTTAATAATTTAAATAATTAAAGGTTCTGAAAATCCACAGAAGCCCTTTGCTCATAAGTAAACTTCCTAAAGAAATATGTTAATTTTCGTCACCATCCTCAACAACTGCACACGGAAATATGTTTAGTTTTTTCATCTCATTGCGTCATTTTCATTTACTGTCTAATATTTGTGCCATAGCCGCAAGACAAGGCATCGGTCCATCCGGCTCTAGAGGTTTACATTTAAAAGTTTAATATTAAAATTATTTTTAAAAACGTGAATATTTATCTCCTTGTACTCTCTTGGCAGTCAATAATAATAACAATGACAAGAAAAAAGTCATACATAAGTCATAATTAAGTTAATAATTTGAAAAAAAAACTAAACATCTTTTATAAGACTTTTTTAACCTTTTCCTATTCCCATTGGCCATTGCAAAAAGACGGTCATTCGTAAATGACACAGAACCTAAAAAATTAAAAATTGAAAACTTACAATTCTAAAGTGTCATCGTTAATCAAAATGCTCTTGAGTGCTACGTATTGCACTTTTTATTCACAGGGTATTTTAATTTGAAATAAAATTATAATTTTTACTTCACTCGTAAAAGGGAAGTACTGTAATCGTAAAAAATCACCATCCAAGTGTTTACAGATCTTCACGTTTTAGGGTCTTCAGATATAGTACGCCACACGAATCTGAAGCCGCGATGAAAGGGGGAAGTTTGTCAAAAGCAGTCTGGTTCTATGGATATGTAGGGTTTTAGCCAATCACCAATGAGTAATGCACCGTTTCCATAGCTACTTGCATACTTTTCATAGCCTCAGATTCGCGCCAAACTTTAGACATATTTTCTTAATTCCGTCAGTCTGTCTGTCGGACTGTCTAGCTGTTCACTGAATAGCTAAAATACGACTTACCCGTTTGACTTCAAATTTTGGTATAATTAAGGTTTCATATGAGAATGACTTGGAAATATTTTAGTAAAAATTCAATTTAGCGAAACAAAATGGTGGATTAGCAAAATGTAAAAAAATATTACTAAAATTCAATTTACCTCAAATTTGACATGAAAATCAAATAGAAATGAACTGGTAAAATTTTGGTGCGAATCAAAGATGGCAAAACAAAATGGCGGCTTAATAAAATATTTTGGCAAATTTAAATATGAAACAGAGATGAAATGGTAAATTGTGATACGAATGCAAGATGGTGGAACAAAACGGGGCCAAATAAGATGTTTGTAATATTAACAAAAACTCAGGTTTTTACAAATCTTCACGTTTTAGAGCCCCAGATGCCAAAAACATATTTCCTCAATTCCCTGGGGTCTGTCTGTCTATCTGCCAGTTCGCGGCATAGCCAAACAAACTTCTTATCAGATTGACTTCAAATTTTCATCAAAAATCAAGGGTCATATGGAAATGACCTGGAAACTTTTTCGTAAATGTTAAAAACATTATTACTAAAAAACTAATTATCCACTTTACCTTAAATTGCACAGTGTTATTAGGAATATACTGGTAACATCTTGGCAGGAATTCAAGATGGCAGAATAAAATGGCGCTTTTATTTTGCTAAATGGCGATTATTGTAATTTTTAATTTTGTGCAAGTATTAAATTAATTATAGATGTAAATTACTAAAATTTGATACAAATTCAAGAGGCGGAACAAAATGGCGGCAGAATAAATTGGTCAAAATTAAGGCAAAAAAATCTTATTAGGATTGATATAACGTAATATAAGAATAAATAAACTGGTACAAATTCAATATGATAAAACAAAGCGGCGGCCTAATGAAATTAAAAAAAAATCAGAAAAAGACTATTTATTCAATTTATTCTAAATGATGCCCAGAAATCAAGTGTGCCATAGATAGAAACTGGTAAAATATTGTTACTAATACAACATGGTGGAACAAAATGAACCAAATCAAAAAGAGAGTATATAGTGTTACTAAATGATTAAGTGCGGAACTAAACTGGAATACACTTAATACCAAATTTTAAAATTTACCCAACCAACGGTGCCGCCTTTAGAACTTTACAAAAAATTAATTACAACAAAAAGAAGTCCTTCATTTTGTACTTGGCTAACAAAAACAAGGTCAGCAGGTTGAAACAGGAGGTCGCTGTAAGCACGGTGTCAAATCTTGCACATGTCTCGCGCCGGCCGTGACTGTAAAGAACTGTATAAAATGTTTTTTCGTAAAATAAATTTCGTTGTAGCAACTCTGAAACAGTTTTTCTTTTAGGTTCTCTGGATCGCAGTGCCCTCGATTGCAGAACTGAAGGTTGTGGTAAGAATGCGGAATGCATAAGAGAACAGGCATTCTTTGTGTGTCGTTGTAGACCCGGATTTTCCGGCGAACCAGAAAATGAATGCCGGAAGGGTAAGCCACAGATTGATACTGACAGATCTGTCGACCTTTTATTTTTGTATGTGCTCTCTATAAGTAATTTTGTATACAGTACAAACAGGCTTACTCGTTCTATTTTCCTTGTTGCGACACATGCATATGCGCAATCACAGAATATCATCAATTTTCATAATACTCTTAACTTGTAAATACACAAATAGTTGGGCTTAAATTGAATTTGATGTGTTTTACGAATAATGAGAAATATTAGATTTCGATAAATTATAGGTTAGGACGAGAACCGTAACGTCATAGTAAATTTTTTATCATTTTAAATAGCATTGAAAAAAATACAAATTATAGCTTAAAATATGAATACACATAAACTGATGACATAATAATTATAAAGAACTAAATATTTTTTGTAATAATCTGTCAACTTATACTTTCAACAAATCAATAAATTATATTTGGTTTCAACAACTGTCGGTATTTCTTTTACTATTTAACAAGAGACTATAAAAAAATCTATGCCTCCCGAAAAGCTTTGTTTTCATGTTCGTATTCCACTAATTAACTTTTTCTCAATACTATTTGAGTCATTTTCTCTTTTTCCGATTATAAAGAGATGCAACATTTTTGTCCATATCTACCAAAATATTGCAGATAGAGCAGATATGAAGATCGGGATATCCTGTACAAAAATGGTCCATAAGATTTTTTTTCTATATAATAATAGTTGATGAGATAAATTCATCAAAATCTATAGTTAAATTATTGCTGCTAAGATGTTTCTTGTCAAGTTAAAAATCTAAAAATTACATGATCCATTTTCGTTCAATTGAGAAGCTCATTTCTTTTCTCGACGTACGCAAAAGACGACGCTTAATATAATGTGTGTTTGATTTTATATCTAAAATGCCCGAAAAAAAAAGAAGCGATATAAAGAAAAAAGTCAAAGTCAAAAGTTCTAAAAAAAATGGAAAAAGCTTAAAAATAATTATAAACATTAAAAAATAATATTCTTTGGAGATGTTATTGTAAATGTAGTCCTCCGACGCGTTCACAATTTTCAATTTTTTGCCTGGACAAAAGATGTCAATGGTAGAAAATTAATTATAGTTTTCCATAGATTTATCCCAGAAAATAATATTTAAAGAAAAATTCTGAGGATCACTTTTCTTCAGGTTCACTTCGTGTTTACTTCCCTCGTAAAAAGGAAGTATTGTAATGATAAAAAATCACCTTCCCAGGTTCTTACAGGTACTCACATTTTAGGGCTCATGGATGCTAAAACATATCCTCTCAATTCCGTCGGGCTGTCGCATGTTGGTCTGGCTGTCTGTCGATCTGTCTGTTCGCAGCAATGCTAAAAAATACTAATCCGAATAAAATTTTAATCAAATTTTGAATATATTTTAAATCATGCCCAAAAGTAAAGTGTGGCATAGGTAGAAAGAAACTGGCAAAATATTGGTACGAATACAATATGATATATCAAAATGGCGCCCAATGGAAATCTTTAAAAATACAGTATATATAACACATGTATATTGTGACTATGTACTGAACTAAACTGAGTCAATATTCCTAACAGATGGAAAAAAATCATAACGAGGGAAGTTCCGTGTAAAGAAAATTTAATAATTTTTTTCTTGTGTTTTGAGAAAAATACTGTACACAATTCCCAGGAAAATTGCACTAACATTACAGTTGTATGTTATACATATATTTATGAAAGGGGATATAGCTTATATGTCATAAACGCCATATAAAAATAGTGAACCATTTAACAGAAAAATGACCGAAATGTAATTCATTTTTTTCCAACTAGCAATTATCGAAGAAGTATAAACAAAGTACTTTTTTCCTATTTCATATTATTTTATAGACGAAACCTTTTTCTGTTTGAAACATGACCTTGTGCTATCAAGAGATTATGGACATAATGTTAGGCAGAAATTCCGGAAGCGAAAGCTCGAATTAGAAAATGAGAGATTTATAAAACATCAATTTCAGTTTTATTAATTATGTTGGACCCAAGGAAGAATTTGAGCACAATGACTACTCGCCTAATTAAAAAAAATTGTTATCCAGTGAAAACTAATTAATGTTCATCAAGTATGTAAATATAATTTCTATTCTTGCGCAAGCCCTTTACCAGAATGTATGGTACATTCTGGTAAAGGGCATCGGTATCTTTTTTGTAAAATGGTTTCACGGGTTTTTGACTATAATTATCAGCCAAATTTAAAAAGTTTAGAAACATCAATTTATGACAAAAAATGTTGTAGCTAAACAGTAAAAACTGTAACTGAATTTGTTGTTAATTGGGCGCTATGAATCCAGAAGAATAGAAGCATTTTGAGAAATGATCTTTAATATAAAGGCTATTTCCTTTTTGGACAATTTTAATACTTCGCTAACTTGTCCCGAAACAAAATATTATCATAAAATTAAAAGAGCAAAAAACCTTAAACAAAACTAGGGGCTAGTTTCGAAATTTTGCAGCATATTATATAACACCTTTATAAAATAGCCAGTGACACTTTTAATACAAATCAACTAAGGCTTAAGCTTAAGTGATACACTAATATATTAAATAAAAAAAAAACTGCATTCAGTTTGCTTTATCTTAGTTAGACATATTTGGCTTTAAAAAAAGGTACCAAAATTTTAACATAATTTTCAATCGGACGCGAAACACAATGCAATTTTGGCGAAATGTCAACAAAACTATTCTGTTCAGAATGAAAGTGTAGGATTAAGAAATATATCTTTTTTCATTATAACTAATGCACATCAAAATTTATTAAATACTATAAGACATAATATTTAAACCACATATTTGAAACAAAATATGTTATATGAGATCTGTGATGCGTTGTAAAAAACACAATTGTTATTATTTTTATACATTTATTATATTAAGCGTATTTTTGTTGTGGTTTAGGTAATCTGAAGAATGTCGCATCTGTTATGTAAATATTGTATTTCCTAAATTATGCAAAAGTAAGAGCAACTCGTCATGTGGAATGTACACTTCAGGGTTCCAATCTGTCTGTCACAAATTCCTAAATTAATAACCCTTTTCACCCAATCACATTCCACACACAAGTAACGTTAACATCCTTGGTCATGAATGATTTTTGAGTGATGGTATTATTCCAAAGCGCGTGCGGTTGCGCGCTGCGGGTATGATGGATGATACGTCAGATTGGGAACTATGAAAGGAGCATTCTCACATTGATATTATGTAAAATAGCATTCATTCTTAGTACTTTTCGGCTAAAAGCTGTTTTATACGCTTGTAAATACTTGCAGCTTGTACGGTTGTGTTGAGATGGCCTCTTTCATTTATCTCATCCTCTGACTGTCTTGGTCACACCCGCATGCGATTGTTGTGTATTGTGATATAAATTTCCTTTCATAGTTCTTAAAAGCTTTCTTTTCTTTTGTCTTATGACCCTGTAGCTGCCGAATGTAACAATGACCTAGACTGCTCCGACCAGAAAGCTTGCATCAACTTCCAGTGCGTTAACCCGTGTAGTCTAAGAGGGGCGTGCGGAGAGAACGCCCACTGTAAAACCATTCAGCACCGGCCCCGATGCTCTTGTCCCGAATGCTACATTGGTACTGCAAATACCGCGTGTCATCCAGATCCCAATTGTCTAAAAACACAGCCGAGGCCTGCAGGGCAAGCTGTGTGCTTCACCGACTCAGACTGCGAATCAAAAACTGCCTGTGACATTAAAACAGGAAAATGTTATGACCCTTGTCTAAATCAAGCCGTAAAATGCAGAGATAACAAGAAGTGTGAGGTACACTATCATAAAGCGACATGCGTATGCAAGAATGGATTTATGGTAAATGAGAGAGGTGAAATATCATGTGCACCAGAACAATCTGAATGCAAAGAAGATAGTCAATGTCCCAACAAAAAAGCATGCATAGATCAGATCTGTCAAAACCCCTGCACTTCAGGTCCCCAATCACCATGCCCTTCAGATAAAGGGTGTGACGTTTTAAATCACAAACCCACATGTATTTGCTTGAAGAACTGCAGCCCCTCCCTTTCAATATGCTTGAGAGACAATGGCTGCCCTGCCGACCAAGCTTGTAGGGCTTTTAGATGTGAAAATCCATGCGATACAGCAAACTGTCCAGATAATACCCCATGCCGAGTCGAAGATCATAAACCCATTTGCGAGTACTGTCCCCCAGGATATAAACAAGACCCCAAATATGGATGCTTCAAAGGTAAAAATAACATCGGGTACAAGGAATTTAGTGCTTGATGTCAGATATCGAAAACGATGAACCTCGTTGCTTTCGGTTTACTTTGCAGTAATCAATCTTCTCTTTGCTACGTCGTTTCTGTGCCTTTCACCCCAATATAAACAACTGGATAAAGAACATGCATCCATCAAGATTACGTCTCCATATTTTCATTATTCGCTTTAAAGGTTTTTGATTCTTGGGCCATGGGAACTGTTTTTCTTTTAGGATAATGTTTTTCCATTAACCTTTTTCTTGCGTTTGAACTAAATTCCCATAAGACAAGAAACATATAGGCTTGGCGTCCTGATAATATGCAAAATAATCACAATATTGAGTTTAATTCTACTAACCTAAGTTGATAATATGTTAAGATTTTCAATAACTAGAGTTAGCTAGCAAGTAACATTAATATATTGAAAATATATTGAGCATAAACCTTATGACACTTAATTTTGTTACATTATAAAAATAACTGCCTCGTCTATATGTTTAGTTATGCGAAACATTTATTGACTCAAAGTTGCTTGAATAATAACGCGCAAACACCAAACGTTTCTAAATGTTTCTAAACTTCTGTTACCAGCTGCAGTACCTTATTTACCTTTCTTAGAACGATCCTGGTAAATAGGTTTTCAATATCTTTCCAGTAGTTGAATAGTAGAACAGAGGAACAGAAAGTAGACCCGATAAATTGGCATGATCATTTATCTTAAAATGTTTTGTAAATATGTAAATAAACTATCTGTGCTTTGGTATTCTGCTTCTTAGATATATAGTGCCTTTAAAAATGCTTTATTTAGTCACGATGCTTTTAATTTAGCTATTGAATCTCAATACAGTAATACTCCCTGCCTATATTATTGGTACTGTCACATATGTGTATTGATCTAGATGTTCAATGTCGATCTCAATCGGACTGCGCCTCACAACAAGCATGTATAAACAGAAAATGTCAAAATCCATGTCTCGTTTCCAATCCGTGTACCAATTCGCATGACTGTCAAGTACAGAACCATCAACCAGTTTGTGTCAAAGGTATGATTATCTCATTTAAGCTTAAGAAGTAAAGTAATAAATGGTGATTTTATGTTATAGTATGCCAATGTCAAGGAGACCACGACTGCGCACATCTTGGACAACGATGCGATGGTTGTAATTGTGTTGTAGGTAAGTAAAACGAATAAAGAATGTCGGTATTAAGAAAATATGAACATTTGAACTCTATATTATATAACAACCCGTTGAATAAATAGATATTTTCTGAAAATCTTAGACCATAAAACTCAAATAATAATAGACTTTCAGAATGCGTAAATGGGATGAACAATATCTGTTCATGTTTTCCTAGTTAATATCAAATTAAAATGGGATATATCAAATTGAATAGGCTGGTCATTTTTTTCACAATATATAGTAAAAGTAAAAATTAGGCATCAGTCAATGTTTATTTCAGAAGGGAGACATCCACAGTGCGCCCATTGTCCACCTGGTATACCCTGCGATCCTCTCACCAATGCTTGTCAAAAGGGTAAGTATCCTTTTACCTTTTCTCGTAAAATTACTGGTGTATTTTTTTCGTTTCTCAAAATTCAAAAAGGTCTTCCCAAAATTTATGTATAATAATAGTTTATTTGAACAAGCTGTCGTATGAAACAAATACACCATAAAATATCAAAATTGTGTTGCTGTTTAACTAAATTACCACATACCTTCCTAAACATTCCTTCCCATGAGAAAATCTATCATTGAGCAAAACCATAAGAACTGGAAAATCACTTGTCATCGGTACTAAGACATGGAAAACACCGCAAAATGGAAAGAAATCCATCAATATCAGCGAAATGGACATGACTGATAATTATTTTTCTAGCAGATCATTTTTAACTGTATATTCTTCCTAACTCAAATCATGTTTATATTGTAAATTTTGAAAATAGCAACACTTGTATTGTATTGTCGTTTCGCCACTATTTCATTAAATCGCTATGGCAATCTGTCAAACAGGACTGATAATTTTTCCTATAAAAGTGAACTTTGTACTGGTTTCACATATGTTCTTCTAGATTAGTTATGTATATAGATCCTTATGTTAAGGTGGCGGTGGTGCTGTTGCTTATTGCTTAATCATTGCATGATGGTCACTACACATACATGTTCACACAAGAAAATATAATATACTTATCTCACGCATAATTGTTTATTTTAAAATAACAGATATGGTTACAACACCAGAAACACTAACTGAAACACAATTTGTGACCTCTTCTCAAATAACAAACGCTAGTACTGCTACCACTCTAATACCTAAACAGGAATTTACACCGGAAATGGAGCAAACCACACATCCTTATGAAAAATCTAATGTTACTACGGGCGAGGCATTATTTGAAACGATAACTACCGAAGAGATTGTGCACGTCTACCCAGTTACTTCTACTACTGAAAAATTTGTAACTGTGACACCCCAGTATTCTACTATTGGGGAAGGCATCACTGAACATATTTTAACCACCGTGGCTGAAACAGGAACTTACAACCGTTCTGAGGGAGAAGAGACTACAACTGAACATATGTTGGAATCTACCACGTATAAATTATCAACACCAGAAGTAATTACAATGGAAGAAGGTAAGTTAAGTGTCACTAAACCCACCGGGCAGGATCTAAAGACTATCACATCAGCTATAAAAACTACACCATATGGAGTTGATATCACGGAACCTGCAACAACGCATACAACAGCTACGGCTCCTGAAATTGCATATTCAAGGCCACAAATGGAAGTGGGCAAAACCACCTTATTTCCCGATCAAAAAGAAGCAGAGACATTTATTAGTACTGAACGCAATGAGTTTACTGAAACCATTAAATCTAATACTGTAATCCAATCCAGTATTCAAACTGAGGTCAGTCCCGAATCATTAACCTTGATAACAGAAGGTACAAGCTCTGCTGGAACTACAGGTACTACCATTCGATCTCAGATTACACAAGTATCGCAAAAAAGTGGAGACCAGAAAACTTCAGATAGTAGCATTTCATCCAGGGGAGAATTAAAAACACGAACAACAACAGTTCAAAGTACAGAATATGAAAAAGCCAAAAGACCAACAACTGGCATTACTACAGCAAATATGGAAACTTCAACCGCTGGAATAAGCGAGGTTTCATTTTCAACAATTCCAACCAAAACGTACACAGAAATCGAATACTTATCGACCGAAGAATCAAATACATCGCCAGCTGCTATCACTAAACCAATTGTAGGTGCAACCGTAAAAACTACAACCTTTGCATCACATACTACAGAATATGAAAAAAACAAGTTTACATCCAACAAAGAATTACAAACGCAGACAACTACAATTAAACCCGAAAGGAAAATAGAAACTGGACCTACTGTATCCAGCGAAACTTCTATAAAATTATCAACAGTTCAAAGTACAGAATATTATGAAAATGCTAAAACTATCAAAGAAATGAAAGAGCCCATACAACCAACAACTGATATTTCTACAGCTGATATAGAAACTCAAACCGCTGGACAAAGCGAGGTCTCTGAGAAATTTTCAACAATTCCGACCAAAGAACCAGTTGGTATTACTATGCAAACTATAGGTGTAACCGTAGAAGTTGCACTCTTTGCATCTACTGCAGAATATGAACAATCCAGCGTAGAACTAAAAACGCAGCCAACTACGATTACGCCTGAAAGTAAAATAGAAACTAAACCGACTGTAACTAGCGAAATTCCTACAAAATTATCAACAGTTCAAAGTACGGACTATGAAAAGGTCAAAACTACCAAGGAAATAGAAGACCATATACCAACAACTGGTATTTCCCCAGCTGGTATGGAAACCTCATCCGCTGAACTAAGCGGGGTCTCTGAGCAGGAATTTTCAACAATTCCGACCAAAGAACCAGTTGTTATTACTATGCAAACTATAGGTTTAACCGCAGAAACTGCACCCTTTGCATCTTCTACAGAATATGAACAAACCAGCGAAGAACTAAAAACGCAGCCAACTACGATTGCGCCTCAAGGCAAAATAGAAACTAAATCGACTGTAACTAGCGAATCTTTTACAAACTTACCAACAGTTCAAAGTACAGAGTATGAAAAGGTTAAAACTACCAAGGAAATAGAAGACCACATATCAACAACTGGCATTTCTACAGCTGGTATGGAAACCTCAACGGCTGAAATAAGCGGGGTTTCTGTGGAATTTTCAACAATTCCGAGCAAAGAACCAGTTGGTATTACTATGCAAACTACAGATTTCACCTTAGAAACTGAACCCTTAGCATCTTCTACAGATTATGAACAATCCAGCGAAGAACTAAAAACGCAGCCAACTACGATTACGCCTGAGGGTAAAATAGAAACTAAATCGACTGTAACTAGCGAAGCTCCTACAAAATTATCAACAGTTCAAAGTACTGAGTGTGGAAAGGTCAAAACTACCAAGGAAATAGAAGAACACATACCTACAACTGGTATTTCCCCAGCTAGTATGGAAATCTCAACCGCCGAAATAAGCGGGGTTTCTGTAGAATTTTCAACAATTTCGACCAAAGAACCACTTGGTATTACTATGCAAACTATAGGTTTAACCGTAGAAACTGCACCTATGGCATCTACTACAGATTATGAACAATCCAGCGAAGAACTAAAAACGCAGCCAACTACAATTACGCCTGAAAGTAAAATAGAAACTAAACCGTCTGTAACTAGCGAAACTCCTACAAAATTATCAACAGTTCAAAGTACGGAGTATGAAAAAGTCAAAACTACCAAAGAAATAGAAGAACACATACCTACAACTGGTATTTCCCCAGCTGGTATGGAAACCTCAACTGCTGAAATAAGCGGGGTTTCTGTGGAATTTTCAACAATTCCGAGCAAAGAACCAGTTGGTATTACTATGCAAACTATAGGTTTCACCGTAGAAACTGCACCCTTGGCATCTTCTACAGATTATGAACAATCCAGCGAAGAACTGAAAACGCAGCTAACTACGATTACGCCTGAGGGTAAAATAGAAACTAAACCGACTGTAACTAGCGAAGCTCCTACAAAATTATCAACAATTCAAAGTACTGAGTATGGAAAGGTCAAAACTATCAAAGAAATAGAAGAACACATACCTACAAATGGTATTTCCCTAGCTGGTATGGAAACCTCAACCGCTGAAATAAGCGGGGTTTCTGTCGATTTTTCAACAATTCCGACCAAAGAACCAATTGGTATTACTATGCAAACTCTAGGTTTAACCGTAGAAACTGCATCCTTTGCATCTACTACAGAATATCAACAATCCAGCGAAGAACTAAAAACGCAGTCAACTACGATTACGCCTGAAAGTAAAATAGAAACTAAACCGACTGTAACTAACGAAACTCCTATAAAATTATTAACAGTTCAAAGTACAGGGTATGAAAAGATCAAAACTACCAAGGAAATGGAGGAACACATACCAACAACTGGTATTTCTCGAGCTGGTATGGAAACCTCAACCGCTGAAATAAGCGGGGTTTCTGTGCACCTTCCAATAATTCAGACCAAAGAACCAGTTGGCAGTACTATGCAAACTGTAGGTGTAACCGTAGAAACTGCCTCCTTTGCATCTACTAGAGAATATGAACAATCTAGCGAAGAACTAAAAACGCAGCCAACTACGATTATACCTGAAAGTAAAATACAAACTAAACCGACTATAACTAGCGAAACTCCTATAAAATTATCAACAGTTCAAAGTAAAGAGTATGAAAAGCTCAAAACTACAAAGGAAATGGAGGAACACATACCAACAATTGGTATTTCACCAGCTGGTATGGAAACCTCAACTGCTGAAGTAAGCAGGGTTTCTGTGGAATTTTCAACAATTCCAATCAAAGAATCCACAGAAATGGAATACTTATCGACAGAAAAGTTTAAGAGACCGCAAGCTAGTATTACTAAACAAACTGTAAGTGTAACTGCAGAAACTACACCCATTGCAGAATTAACGTATTCACAGACTAGTACTCCTGGAACAGAAGGGCCTGAAATTTCAAGCGATGTTTCCTTAGAATTTGAAACAAAACCAACTACAGAATACACAGGGACTAGTGAAACTTCTATAAAATTTTTAACAGTTCAAAGTACAGAGTACGAAAAGGTCACAACTACCAAGGAAATGGAAGAACACATAGCAACAACTGGTATTTCCCGAGCTGGTATGGAAGCTTCAACCGCTGAAATAAGCGAGGTTTCTGTGGAATTTTCAACAATTCCAATCAAAGAATACACAGAAACCGAATACTTATCGACAGAAAAGTTTAGGACACCGCAAGCTGGTATTACTAAACAAACTGTAAGTGTAACTGTAGAAACTACACCCATTACAGAATTAACATATTCACAGACTATTACTCCTGGAACAGAAGGGTCTGGAATTTCGAGCCATGTTTCTCTAGATTTTGAAACAAAACCAACTACGGAATACACAGAGAGTAAACTATATGCCTCCTCCAAATTCACAACACAACCTACGTTTAGTACTGTTGAATATATTGGAATATCTAAAGTAGGAAGAGAAACAACGGTAGCGGCTGCTGAAACTTCCACGAAATTATCAGTAGTTTCAACCGAATACACACAAACCAAGCATGCAACTGAGAAGGAATTAACGACACAATCTTTGTTTAGTACCTCAGAAAGTGAAATGACAAGTCCGGTTCGCTTAGCTAGTAGTACATTTTCGGAATTTTCTCCGTCGCTCGCTACAGGAACTAGGGAGATTACATCTATAAAACAGATATCAACAGAACCAAGCACGAAAGATGCTATAATCACTAGCGAATCTACGGAAAATATTACACAGACACCCACCACTATTTATGCAGATAACACAAAAACTACATCGGGTCATGCCAATGGTACCTCCACAAGTCATATATCTACAGTAGAGACAACAGAACGACCTTTAACATCTACATTTAAAGAAGCCACAGGTACCATACTCAGCGAAAATACTGGTATTATCACAGATATTTTAACAAGTCCAGTAATAGAGTTTAAACCAACTCAGGAACCTGTTAGTACTTCTGAAAGTAAGCTCTCTGAATATGATATAAAAACCATAGCCGCTCAAACTAGCAGTACTGTCACGGAATTACCGATAGCCTACACTACAGAATATGAGCAGTCCACCTATAGTTCAGTAGCAGGTCCAGTAACGAAGAAATTTAATAAAATCCAAGAAAACAGTGTATCTGAACTTGGTATCTTTACCACCGAAACGGTTAGTACATCAGAAGCTAAAATAGAAACTAAAACAGTTACATCTACTAATGTTTTTACAGCAGAATTTGAATCAGATAGATACACCACAACAGTAACAGAACACCCAACATATAGAATACCTGAAAGCGGTATAGAAACTACATTCATGGAAACCTCTACACAATTAACACAAACATCGACTGAAAGTGATCTAGAAACTAATGTCACTGAAACGAGGAGTACTGAGAAAGAATTTCCCTCCTCTAAAAAATTCGAAGGGACCGTATTTACAACTCCAGGGGAATTAATAACACAACAACCAATTGAAACTTCTACCGGTGGTATTACAATGACAGCAAGCGAAAGTAACGGTATTAAAGAAGAATTCACTACCCCTGCACAGGTTAGTATTTATGAAACTGGTATAGCAACTGAAGTTTCTGAAAGTACAGAAAGTCCTACATATTCCTCGTCGGCTTATACTACAAATTATCAAGAGACTACATATATCTCTATAGAAGAACCATCCTCTAGTAGTTATGAAAACGGTAGTACACCTTTGTTATCAGAAACTAGCAGTACCACTAGTGCAACTGTTAAGGAGTTCTCTGAAACACCTACTAAAGCATCCGAAGAACATAATTATACATCTATACCAGTTGAAACTTCTAGTTTTTCTACAAAGCCCTCAACAGCTCATACTTTAGAATATACACAAACCAAATACACGTCGACAGGAGAGGTAATAACGCAGCCAGCTACCGTAGCGGAAACAACGCCTCAAGAAGAAACGACAATTACACCGCATGTTGACAGTACGAAAGCCACAGTGACTAGAACTAGTGATACTTATACAGAATTGTCAACACTTCAAACTGCATTAACATCTGAAACACATGTCACAACACAAATTCCGATTAGTACCTCTGAAAGCAGTATATACGCTAGAACAACTGAAACTATTTTGTCAACTGTTTCTACAACAGAATTAACAGCACCGTCAGCGGCTGCTAGTTTGGAAGGAGGCCAAAAGTCAACAATTGCTACCACTACCAGTATTCTCACGGAACTTCCAGAGACTGAGAGTACTTCTCCTAGTGCAAAATCATACAGACCTATACAAAAACTAACAACACCAACAGTGGCTAATACTTTTGAAAATGGTACAGTATCTGGATATAACGACACAACAGAACAAACAATTAGTACTTCTGAACGCGTTGTAAAAACAACTGCGTCTCCAGCTATTGAAATTTCCACCACATTCCCAACTACTTTAAGTTCGAAAGACGGTGAGACTAATGCTGGTAAATTAGAGACTCTAGCGACTAAGACTAGTGCTACTGTTACAGATATCCCAACAGCAGAACACAGGCAGACTAAATATACTTACATAGGAGACCGAACAACACAACCATCGATTGGCACCTCTGGTGCTGATACAGAATTAACAAGAACTACCACAGAATCATTAACACTTTCAACAACAGGGCTAAGGCAAACTAAATATACAATACCGGACTTTATGACGACAGAATCATTTAGTGGCATATCTGAAAGTGGTAAAGTGTCTACATCGCCTAAAACAAGTGTTACTGTTAAAAAATTTTCAACTTCGAGTAAACCCTTCGAGTACACGTCTACCAGCAAATTTGAAACAAACCCATGGACTGGTACCACTGAAGGTATAACTTATACTTCGACTGGAACAACTGGCACCTTTACAAAACAGTCAGTGGAAAACGAAGCAGCTGTCTTTAGTACTACTGAAAGTGGTGGTGCACCTACAGTTCCTGAAGCAACGGGCACCGAAGTTGAATTTTCGATATCTCACACTATTTCAGCTATGACACAACCTTCAGCTGGTTCGTTCTCAATACCAGAAACTACAGAATACGACCACACCAGGTACACAGGTGAATTTCTAACACATCCGTCGACCTCTCAAAGTACCGTAACAGATGAAATAACTGGAATTAGCAATATTATTACCAAATTGCCAACTGCTCAAACTGTAGTAACCTCAGATTCAGGACCAGCAGAAGAGATGCCCGTTACTGAAAGTGGAAATCTAACTACAATGACGGAAACAATCGAAGCACATTCTAGTATCTCAGAAAACGGTGAAGAATCAACAACCGCAACGACTGGTGAATTATCGACAGCCGAAACTCCCTCTACTCTAAGTACCGGTCCTGTGACTAAATATGTACCTGAAGTTGATTTGACAATGCCGTCAGATAGCAAAGAAACCACTATTAGGGTAACATTTGGTCCAACTACAAGAATTTCAGGAAAGCAGCCTATAACTAAAGGACATGATATATATACTTCTGATGAAGGATTAGTCACACAATTTAGTACTATTCATTCTGAAGGCAAAGAAAGTGTGACCACTGAAATATCCAACGTTGCAGAATTCTCAGACAATAAAATGGTCGGTTCTATATCTGTGAAAGATCTGACAACAGAATTGTCGTTTACTACCCCAATAACTAAAAAAGAAATTACATCATCTATATATAATACTCAAAAACTTCCTAGTTCTGAAAGTAGTGAAACTACAGAATATCAATCGGTAAGAAAAGAAACTTTATCTTATAGAAATAAACCAGGAATAGAAGCATTCACTACTCTTGTCACTACTTCTCCGACGGAAATATTCTCTGAAGTTTTAACCGAACAACCAAGTCGTAGCACTAACAACATTCCGTCCATGGATGTGGTCAAAACATTCCCTGGAGGGGCTATATTAAGCAATGTAACGACAGAAGCTATTTCAGGTAAGTCGACACAAACTCCGCCAACGAATACCGCTACAATGGAAACTGCTGCTGGGTATACAATACAAATTGTTACCACCAAATATATCCAAGAAGCTTTGCCTACATCTACAAAATTTAAACCAGAAATATCAACTCCTTTTACGACATCTACAGAAACCTTAGAAAAAACTACGAATTTAACTACAATAATTCGTACAGAACAAACTGCTGAAACAGGTATCTTCGATATAACTGAGAAACCTCTTAGCACTGAAAAAGTCGCCTTTACTACAAGTGAAACTATAACCAGTAAAACTGAACCAACATCAAAATCTAGTGATACTGAAGCGGGAGAAACAGAAACTGTTACGAAAACAATATTAACACCTGAAATTCCATTTACAACAAAATCATTTATCGGTTCTAGTAAGCCATCTACATATACTGTTACTTTTACATCTCCCAGTGACGAATTTTCCGCTATTGCTTCTGAAGTAACTACTGAAGGATATTATGAAAGTACGACGAAATACCTAACGGACAAATCTACTTTTAGTACAATACTTACAACAAAGGAAATACAAGATATTACGACTTTTGGTAAGACTACAATTGCTATTGATGAAACGGAAATAGTAGAAATTAGTACACCGGGTTATATAGGTAAAGAAGAAAGCAGTTCCAAAGGGACAAAGAAAGTTAGTGGCATCACTAAGCATACTGTCATAATGTCTACTGAACAATTAGAAGAATTAACCACTGTAGGAAGTACCATCGTTAATAAAATAACCGAAAGTGCGCCAACTACAGAACTGAGTGCCTTTAGCACAAATCCAGAAACAACAGTATCCAAAATAGCAAGTGAACATCAACCTATAACAACTGAAAATGAAGGTAGTTTAACTGAGACATCTAGCACAATTGCGACTCCTATTACAGAATATCCGCTAATTACCACTGAAAAAGAAGAAGCAATTGTTCCATTATTTACTGAAGAATTCCAAAATTACACAACACCCACGACTGAAACTACTTCTTCTGTAGAATCAGAAGAGATTTCTGAAATAGTGTTCCTTTTGGAAACTACTACTAACGAACATACTGTCTCTTCTCCCCTCACTCAGCCAAAAACCGAAACTGAAGAGATTGTTACGTTATATGTGACAACCGAAGGCATGTTAACTTCCACGTTTAATGCTCTAATCAATGAAAGTGTGATATCTCTAACAAACTACACAGACCGATTAACAAACTGCACGTTTCAATGCCTCGCCGATAACGATTGCGATGATACTGACGTGTGCATCTTCAAAAAATGCATAAACGTATGCACTATCGGAGGGCTTTGTGGGCCTAATGCCAAGTGTACAGCTGAGAATCATGCAGCTGATTGCACTTGCCCGCCGCACCATTACGGAGATCCGCATAGGATGTGTTATCCAGGTACTTACTAAAATTAACAGGTATTCTCTATTATACCGGGTGGGGACAGTTAATCTAAACTTAATTTTAAGAGCAAAAAATATGTTAGCAAAAATAAATTGTTAATAAAAAAATATATTTTTATTTGCCTTTAATTCACCAGAATCTTGTTATCTTTATAGCAATCATAACTCTTAACATTAACTTAAAATAAGCCACTGATAGAGAGAGTAATCAATTTAATTGCTACAGCAGCTTTAAACAAAAGTGACTTAATCACCTCCATCAACACTCTCAATACGAAATAGTATTATTTTTATATAAACTCCGGTCTTAAAAATTGCTTTGCACTTTTTTTCATGTTTTTCTAATTTTATAACTATAATCATCAATCTATAGGTTGAAAATTAAATGACTACAAAAAATTTAGCCGGTTAAAGTACAGGTAATTTAGAGCAAAGAGTTTTATATAACAGGGGGTTAGCACTCAAGGGCTTTAGAGTTTAAAATTTACGATTTATTTGAAAAGGTGACAACATTGCAATTATCCTCTAGGAACGTTGCATTAAATGTTATTTTGAAACCTAGTTAGATTTGATCACTGTAGTTTATTTAGAAATTTTAAATGTATGTGTTCTGTATGAATTATTTCAAAAAAACGTTCCAATAATCATTATTTTGTCAAGCTTGAACCTAGCATTTTTTTTTAAATTAATAAACTAATACTTTTGAATAAACAAAAATTAAAAAGTGGTTTTTGAAAAGCGCTATAGTTCAATATTTTGGGATTAGTGGCGGCCGGTGGATATAAGAACGGTTGAAGTGCAGGTAGCTAGGTGGACAGCGCCGCAGGCAAAAATTGCGCCGCAGGGGAAGATTTTTCGGGGTGCCAATCCCAAAATGGCTATTTTTTTAACCTTTTTATGATGTTAATTATCCATAGCTTTGGAGAGTTTTTTAATACTTAAATAATATATTATATTAGGAACAGATTGTTAACTTCACTTCAACATCGATTCCTTAATTTATTTTGCTGGGTATATGTTTCTGTCTACTTTGTCGTGGACCTTGTAACTGTCCCTCACCCATTTGTTTACCCAGCATCGTACTGCACAGTTAGATATTCCAAAGATATTCTCTGGTCCGATAAAGACCTCAGATGAGCCTATTCTAGAAGGAGCAGCATAAGTGGCAACTTTTTAAGCAAACAAAAAGTCATTTACTTAATATATATTTAGGCCTAGCCTCTAGTAGATTGAAAAGTTTTAGGTTAGGTTTATTTCAAATTTCTAATTTTATTAAATTAGATAACCATGAATGTCTTTCTCGAATGCTTTATGAGGCTTAATTTTTATTTTGAATTGCTAAAAAACAGGGCAAGTTTAAAGTTTATATATATTTTAATTTGTTATGTTCTATTATCGTTATCCAGATGATTACTTAATAACTTTTTTGCTCTTAAAATTATCTTGAGTTTTATTTATATATATATATATATATATATATATATATATATATATATATATATATATATATATATATATATATACTAAGGTTTGTTTTCTTAGGAGTAAAGTTCAAAATCCAAAATTTGTTTTAAGAGTCATTTTATTTTACTGAAGATAAAACATTTCGGTCAACATGTGACCTTCATCAGTTATGTAAAATAGTTACATATATATAAAGATATAATTAAAAATTAATCAAAACAAGTTTTTACATTTTTTTATTAAAAAAGGTTGCAGAATCGTGATTAATGAGTGGAAGAAATTATGACATTAAATTTCGATCATATAAACATAGGAATTTCTATAGTATTACATTACATTTATTATGAATAAACAAACGAAACAAATTAGAAAAAGGCAAAAAACAATTAACAAAATTTTTTCTCAACTCACCATTATTATTTTGCTAATAAACCAATAAATTGGTAGCTACGATACAACATTTTTAAAATAAGATACGAACATTAACATCATCCACAAGATAAAATTTGTTCCTAAAATAAAAACATTTAGTTGGACGGGACTGCACATACTGTTTTCGGCTACGATCTTATCTCTGGTATTTTGTAGGTGTTATTGTTTTTTATTAAACATGTTTTGACTAATTTTTAAATATATGTAACTATTATAGATAACCGATGAAGGTCACATGTTGACCGAAACGTTTTATCCTCAGTAAAATAAAATAACCTTTAAAACAAATTTTGGATTTTGAACCTTACTCCCAAGAAAACAGACTTTAGAATATATGGTTCAAGAAAATACATCCCTCCTTTTACAAAAAAAAAAAAATATATATATATATATATATATATATATATATATATATATATATGTGTATATGTATATATACATACCTGTAGAAATGACCTCTTTGAATTTTTATTTTTAAGTTTTTACATAATATTTTTAAATATAATTAACCAAATTAGCACCTTTTTAATTAATTATTTATATAGTAAGTTGAAGTTTAGTGTTCCGTATTTTGTACATTTTAAATTTGATATATCGCTTTATATTTTTTTGACAATTACTGCCTACATACGGAGAAATATCAGAATTACAAATAATTTTAGTACTAAATTCTGAAAATATTTAATACATTGTTAGGTAAATTTTGGAAAACATATTTAGATTACCACTTGTGTGTATTGTTATTTCATTATCATACTTTTTGCTGTCAGATATATTAAAATTAATACGTTCAGAAACACCGACTGCTAAAATATTCAAAAACATTTTCTTATTTTCTGAAAAAAATGTAACGCACATTGACTATACTTACTTTTTCAACATTATTTCATTCATTTTGGGATATTTTTTTATTGGTAGAGGAAATCTGATATGACCTTTATACTTTTATATATATATATATATATATATATATATATATTGTGTAATCATAAAACGGAACCCTAAACTTCCTTGCATGGTTTTGGTTTACTGACTACTAAGATATACCTACATAATTATATTATATGTAAATACGATGTAAAATACGAAATAATATGTTAAATAATATAAATAATCCCCTTAGTCATAATAATACTCCATAAATCGTGTGTTGTTAATACACTAAAATATACTAATTAAGTTAACATTCCTAATAGAACCACCTAGCGAAAGGGCTCCTAAACCTTGCGAATCTGATATGGACTGCCTCGAATCCGAGGCGTGTTACATGTCCCTTTGTCAGGACCCTTGTGAATTTACCAGTGCCTGTGCAGAGGGCGCTCGTTGTCAAGCTAAAATGCACAGGCCTATCTGTACATGTCCGATGGGATTCGAGGGGAACCCAGCTATAAAATGTTCCAAATCGCCCACAAGTAAGACCACCTTGTCATTTGGATGGTTGATGCTGATATTTTTAAATATTTAAAAAAGTACTAAGTCAAAATTTAAATATTTCTGAAACAAAATGATGTACACCATACAAATTAAGAAGATGTCCTAGATCAAATTTTCGTCAATTAGCAATTCTCCGTATATATATATATATATATATATATATATATATATATATATATACTTTATTATCATTCCGTGTATCTTAGTTTCCCCGATCGATGAAACGACAAACAATTTTCAACATTAATTCATCATATGACCTCTATACTTTTATTCAGTTGCGAAAAAGCCAAAAAAGATTTTTGATTGTCAACCTAAACGCAACAAATAAAATAAACTCATTTAAAAATGACCTCTATTAGCATAAATTCATGAAACATCTAAATTTAATCGGCATTGTTCAATGCAGTATAATAACACTACAAATAAGTTTATACAGGAAAAGCACACTGAAAAACCCTCGTTCACGTTTTATAAAATTTATTTCTTCTTCCACATGAACTGCTTTATAGTTGGCGCATTACCTTTCTAGAATGACGTCATTTTTGGTTATTTTTGTTTGATTTATGTTAACTGACAGTGACAAAAACATTTTGAAAAAACTCATTGTCGTTTCTTTACAACAGTCAATGCCGGTTTTGGTTATGTGTCTTTCAGAATATATTCGTCAAAATTGACATTGATTTGTTGTGATTCTTTTTAAACTTTTGCAAGATGCCGCGAAGATATAATCAGCAATCACAGCTAATAGCTTTGAATATCTTGGCTTTTTTTCAATTGGAAAAAGAGCAAGCTAAAAATGGAATCCTTCCGCAAACTGATAATATAATTGAACGAGCTTCAAATGCAACAAAACTTAGCCATACAACAATCATAAATATTAAGAAAAGAGGAATAACGAGCGATGAATCCTTTACCTCCAGAATGTCTCAAAAGCAAAAAGAGGTAAAAACAAAAATTACAGATTACTTAAAGAACAAAATAAGAGATACGATCTACTGCATGTATGCGAAAAATGAATATGTTACAATGCAGACTTTGCTTAAAAAACTAAAAGAGATAAATGAATATTTTAATTTTTCCATCACCTCGCTAAGAAAATACGTAAAAAGTATTGGTTTTAAGTGGAAGAAATCAAATAATAGGAAATACCTGATGGATTTGCCCCACATCGTCCACAAGAGAATCAATTTCTTGAGGGAATATGTCAAAAATCAAAATCTAGAACAAGATGCTTATACCACCGTATTTATTGATGAGACTTGGATTTTTAGTAAAGGTTCGTTTAGAAACAGCTGGCAGGATAACACTATGTCTACAAGTTCTAAAAAAGCTAGTGAAGGTCATCGATATATTGTAGTTCACGCTGGATCAAAGGAAGGATTTATTCAGGGGGCCAGTTTAATATTTAAAAGTGGACTAAAAAGTGGAGATTATCATATATCTCATTTTGTTCTTTAAGTAATCTGTGATTTTTGTTTTTACCTCTTTTTGTTTTTGAAACATTCTGGAGGTAAAGGATTCATCGTTCGTTATTCCCCTTTTCTTAATATTTTTTCAGTATTGTCTGTAATTGAGAATTAAAATAATTTTGATGAAAATGGGTAACTGGCGTCAATTTATTACATTGCAAACAAAGAATAAGACTAAGATGAAAGAATTTATATTAGTAAAGTCTTATTTGCAAAATAATTTTAGTTTTTGAAGTTATAATAGTTATTTTTGTATTAAGTGTGCAAAATGAGGGTTTTTTTATGGCAATGAGAGTGTTAATTTTTTGCCAGCCATTTTCGACAAGTTGCAGCGCTTTCTGTACAGAAAATGCCAATTTTAAATTCGCTTTAGCCAGTGCTGAACGCACCCCTCCTATCTACATCACTGCATACGTTTAGGTTAGGAATCATCGCTGAAATATAAATAATATAAGAAATACGTTATTTGAAACCAGCGTGACGTCATTCCAGAAAGGTAATGCGCCAACTATATACTAGTGAAAATTCAATTAGGGCAATGCAGTAATCTGTCAAAGAAATTATGTCATTAGTCTTGGAGGGCAAACAAAGATTTTACATTTCATAACATTCGTAAATTAATAAGTTTTAAATCTTTGTCATTGAATTAGTTTATAAACAATAGCTTCCTATTTTCCTAATACGGCCGTATTTCTTTGTTAGGCTGGAGTAGAAAAGGTTTATTACGAGAAAAATGCCTGTAACGTATTTGGTAGTTGAGTAGGAAAACTGTAGAAATATAAATAAATGAGCTTCTACTGTGTTTCTGATACCCTGAATTATCAGTATTTTGCTTTTTTAAATAAGATTTCAAGAAAGAGATAAGTAACTTGGACAGCAAGCGGCTATTAAAGGAGTTAATCTGACGTCATCAATATTAAAAAACTTGAAAGCTTGTAACACATTGTATTTCGTTTATAGTATTGTAAGGGTCTTATGCATTCACGCTGTTATTACTTATATACGTTATTGCCGTAACCTACTAAACTGTTCATACTCCGCATTGCGACAGTCCTCATATCACCAATCACTTTTATATTTAAGCCATGTGCTGTCATGTTTACAATGGGTAACCATAAATCGACAAGCCAAAATTTGGAAGAAAATTATGTTATCAACTTAAATTTTATCGTCCGGGAGTCTGAAGATAACGTGACAAAGAACGTTTAAGTGTTGCTATTTTTGCTGGTAATTGTAGGTAATCCACGTAGAGACAAAATTTTACCAAATGCACAGAAGGAATATTAAAAAACAAGTGCTTCTAGATTGTTTTTCTGTATTTTCATTTATTAGTAACGATTTTCTGAATACCTCAGATTTTTTACTATGGTCGTTCCATTATTTCAAATTTAGTAGAAATTATCCTGTTATCAATAAATGCTTTATAATAAACCTATATTATTAAACATTCTCTCACGCAACACTAAAAACACAGAAAATTTAAAATCAAAAATGAGAAATTGTCCGATGTGTCTAAATCAGCTCTGTAGGGTGTAACATATAATTTGATTTACACATCGCAAATACCAGCTAACCTTGAATTCTGCTCACATACCTGGAAAGCAGCATATCCTTTAAACCCTTTATACTCTTAAGTACCTCCAGAGGACAGGGTTTCGACTAACTGATGATAGAAACACTACCTCCAGCTTTAATGAAAATTATCAGATATCTGACCGTCTCTCCTTTTTCTCCAAATATTGATGGAAACTGTCCTGACTAAATAATATCTATTTAATATATCTTCTTTAGCTAACCATGCCTCTTAGTAAGACAGAAGCCTGACCTGAACCTCTTTTTTCTTGATATTATCTACTTGTTACCTCCCTTATTTCTAGAATGTCCTGATAATATACGTTATCAGTGGCGTCAAATGTATCAAGAAATATGTGTGAAATATATATGAAATATGTTATCTTTGTCGAAAAATGCATCAAGAAATCACGGTACTTAAGGTGTTAACATTTTTAGTTTGCCTTCCAGTTACTGACATTTTAGCTGTGAAACCAACATAAAATGAAGAATTTCTTACTTGAGTAACGAAAGAACTTTGAATTCATATTTACTATTTTCTTATAACAGATCTTTATGCAAGCCCTAACGTTATTAAAATACATTTACTGTACTGATGGAATTCCCTCAACAGTATATACAGGGTGGTGCACCCCATCCTTGTAGATCTCTAGCAACTAAAAAGTATGATCTTTTTGAGAGCTACAATTCAAAATTATTTGGAAATATACATAGTGAATATTTAAAAAATATCAGCATAACCCATACCTGTATATATTTGTTTAATAATTCAGCGCAAATATTAATAAATTAATGTTTAATATTCCACCCAAGTAACTTAATAATGTATTAAATCATCAACTGTAACTCTTAACCAACAATAATGTAAAGTAAAAAAGTAGTACAAGGTTCTTCTAAACTATTATACCTGGTAACTATGAAAGTACTTTCTACGAAATATCTTCTTTAGTGTAAGAAGTAGGTTAATAACATTTAGAGCATTATAATAGTGAACTTTTTTATTTTAAATAGCAACCCCAATGATTCCTTTTTCATAATATTTGGCATTAAATTCCCTTTCTAACCACACATCATAACTAAGTATATGGTTAAAAATTGTTCAGAAAACAAAATGTTTTTTAAATTTACTCAGTAGGTTATGATAGCAAAAAGTAAACAAAATAGCTAAAAATAAGCCATGAAGACCGTGAGTTAAAATCATAAAATTGTATTTTCATTTACTAGCTTTATAACCTTTCAAAAATAAAATTATAAACAACTTGCAATTTTTATAGTCTGTTCGTTCCAAAAATGAGATACAAACCTCTATCTATCGTAACGTATTATTTCCATTGTCGATTTTTGTTTCCACTAATAAAATTGCTTTTTTAAATAAAAGTAAGTAATAATTATGTTGAATATTAATTAATTTTCAAAAAAGTTAGATCGTTATATATAAGTTTTAGGACTAGTGTATTGAACATTTCAACCTGTTTCTACTGTTTTTTTAACTTCCCTCACTACTACTGAGTGAAGTTAAAAATACATTTCTTTTTCTGAACAATATTTTAACGAAATACTAACTTGTAAAATGTGTTTTTAATGCCAATTTATTATCAAATAGCATGAAAAAAATGCTGTTACTATGTAAAATAAGACGGTTGTGTACAATTCCAGAAGTTATCTTTGGCATATAAGTAGGCTTAAGTTGTTATGTCACTATAACAATGCTTCAAATATCGTTAGCCTATCACCTACAGTTAAGCAGTTATTACGGAGGCAATACATTCGTAGCGACAGGCATAAGCAAAATTATTTTCTAATTAGTCCATATTTAGTTTTTCTTTAGAGGGTCAGAATCGACAATTAATTTATGCAAATCTTATAATTCCGTCAAAGATTTTACAAAAATTAGTTTTTAATTTTTGATGTATTTTTGTTGAAACTGCTTTATTATTAAAATAATGTAATTAAAATCAGTCGAATTTTTTTTTAAATTGAAAATTTATTAAATAGATATTCAGGGTATTTTGTCGGGGCCACGTCAAATTTTTCCCCTGTTACAAAAAATGAAAGAATTAATGACTAATTATTATTCAAAAATATTTTTTTTAAAAACCGCGGTGCGTAGATTCAAACTATAAATATGTATGCCAAATTAATTCTTTCCATACTTTCTATTTTAACCGTTTTATATGTAAATACTTACTTCTGTTTTTCGTACCTTTTTCGCACCTTTTCCATTAGTGGGTTGCACTACAAATGAAGACTGTCCTATTAGTGAAGCATGCATAGATAGAGCATGTCAGAGACCCTGTGATATTCATAATCCCTGCGCCCAACATGCTGTTTGTATCAACACCAATCATGGTTGCGACTGCAGCTGCGAAGAAGGTTTCCAAGGTAATGGTTTCGTTGGCTGCGCTCCAGGTGAGTCTAATTTTTATAATTAAATTAAAAGTTCTGCATAAGCACAATTAATTGAATTTCTTTTTATTTTTTATAAAAAAGTCTATGATACACTGAAATAAACATAATACATACATAATAACTAACATTAAACATTATTACTACCATATTTTTTATTTTTTTAAAGAATAGATTGGTATTATTAGTATTAAAGCAGTGATCAAGCTGCAAATTTCTTGACAGTTAGATTAGTGGCTATAAGTTTTCTTCCGTAACAGTGTTTAAGAAATACTAACTCAACTACTCATTCCATCTTGTTAATGAGTTTCTTTTCTCCGCGATGTATTTTTCCAACAAAAACAAGTTATAACTAGGGAAATAGCCCCCTTTTTTGCTTCAACACTTTTAACTTTAAACAAATTAAAACGAATCTTAATAAAAAAGAAAACACAACGTAAATAAAACCTAATAAAAAATAAAAGAACAACATTGTTAGAAAATGTTCATGATTCCAATTTTACGTCGGATTATAATTATCAATGAAACGTAAACTATTCGTTTAATATTACATTAAATATTTATAATAATAAAGGTAATAAAAGATGTTTTATTTCTTTTTGTCCCCCCCCCCCTTGTATGGACATAATTTGTGGGTTTTTTTGCTCTCTAACCATCAAAAATGTTTGATTTTCCAACTACACTTGGATCTATTAATATACTTAGAACGATCGGTGTTTTTAATGTATTTTGTAAAAATACCAGTCACAAAATTTGCGTTAATGGCTTGTCGGGTTGTCATACATCTCAACTCTCAAATATGAACAAAACATCAATGGCTTTTAGTCGCTTTATTAATCCCTCTTAAGTAATGAATCGTGTTGAGCCAAACATTTTATGAGAACACTCTAATATTTGTAATATTACAATTTCTGTATTTTCATTAAGTTGGTTGACTAACTTGTCTTTTGATCTTTACTAAAACCAATTACTTGTTTCCTCGATTGTACGGGAAAGAATGTCTTCCAGCGAACAAGACTTGACAATCAATTTTATTCGAAAGTCACAGTGTGAATCAATACTACACCCGGTGCACAAAGCACTGGTAATTACACATTAAATGCTTCTAGAGAATAATTAGTTTCAGTATTTTGACACAGTCGAACATCATTTCAATAATTATCCCTTTACCTTATCGTGCTTAGTTATTAATGTGATTTCGTTCAGGACGGACTTGTTTAGCTTAGCTAGAGTTACTACCTGAGTTTCCTCTAAACTAGACTAGTGAAACTGAATACATATCGCAAATGATTCGCATTTTAGTTGCTGATTATGGTCCGCCTGTGTGCCAGTATAATGAAGATTGTCCACCAAACAAATTATGCGATCGGCTGAACAGAAGATGTATCAATCCCTGTTTTGAAGATTCTTGCGGAGATAATGCAGAATGTATTCCAAAGAACCATGAAGCCACTTGCATATGCTTACCAGGTGAGTAAATAGGTTGAGAAATATTAGAATCCGTTTTAAATGTATCTATCTATACAGAGTATTCCAAAATATCATGTACATACGAAAGGGGGTGATTCTTTAGTTTATTTTAAGACTAAAATTTTAAATAAACTTTGGTCCGCAAACGCTTCGATACCGATCTACAGGGTATTTTTTTAGTTTTTTCTTTATTCTTTATGCAGTTTTTGAGTTATTTCCCTATAGAAGTTACATGATTTCACATGTTAAATCGTTGTCAGAATCTACAGGGTTATATTTTTCCAGGGGTCATGCCCTTTTTTCTTTCCTTGAATAAAATCATTTTTCTATCTTATTTAGAAACGTTTTGCCCTCTTGTAGTTTTTTCGTGTCTCCGACCCTAATCGAGAAAAAAAGTAAAAAACGATTTTCTGGAATTAGCTAGATGAAACTAATTTCTTAGAAATGATTTCTAGTAGGCTATGGCTTTATTTGGATAATCTTTTGTTTTTTGATTTTGACATGTGTCATCTCAAATCGTAAGGTGTGTCAACGTTAAGGAATGTAAAGTGTAAAAGTGTTTTAAATACTCGTTATTATCTTGTTACAATTATAATTTTTACGAATTCTGGCAGGGCTGAGATGCATTTTATCTATGGTCTTGCTAATGCAAATGCAAGAGAAGACAGACGTTTGTACATGGAGCGTTATCCAAATCACTGAATATTTTCGAATATTCATAGCGTCATGTGTAACTGGCACTTTTAAAAAGAACAGTAATGATGCAGGTGAACCACGTATTACTCGAACACCACAGATCTAATGAATGTTCTAAATGAAATAGAAGAACATATAGAGACCAGCACTAGAAAAATGTCCGTATTATTAAACATTAGCCATCAAAGTTATTTTCCGTAACTTGCATGATTCTCTGCTATACCTTTATCACATTCAAAGAGTGCAGGCGCTCTTTCCCAGGGTTTTTTTTAAGGATTAATTTCTGCAGGTACCTCAACTTTAATTGATCATCCTTTTTACTCACGAAGCCAATTTTTCAAGAATTTACATTATGAATTTACATAACAATCATTTATGGGCAGACGAGAATCCTCATTGAATTGTCGAAACTCATTTTCAGGAGCAGTATTCATAAAATTTATGGGAAGGTATAATCTGGGATCATTTGATTGGTCCTTTGTTTTTACCTGGTCGAATTACTAGTGACTCATATAGGCATTTTTGCAACACGAATTGCCTTTACTACATGAAGACTTACCTCTCATGCTAAGAAACCAAATGTGGTACAAGCATGATGGCACCCCAGCACATTTTTCTATTTTGTCTATATGAAGTATATCAAAACAAGTGGATAGGACCAGGTGGATATCAACCCTGCCCCCATAGGTCACCCGACCTAAATAACCTATATTTTTTTCTTATAGGGGCGTCTCAAGTCACTAATGTATACAACTCGGTGAATACAGTCGATGACTTACGACATCGAATAATAGATGGATTTGAAATACTCCTGGGGTGTTTGAAATATAAGGGTTGGAGGAACTCACTTCCAATAATTTTTCTGAAGTAGCTTTTGTTTTATTGTTGTTATTTTGTTAATTATGGTTGTTAAAACCTAAATAAGTTTTTCATTAAATAAATCGTTATTGCTACAAAAACCGGGTCATCCCAGCTTTAAGTTTTAACTAGATAGTGAAGAATAAAATGTCAAAATCAATGAAACAAAAGATTATCGATATAAAGCCATAGCCATTTGAAAGAAATTAGTTTCACCTAGCTAATTACCGAAAATCATTTTTTATTTTTTTTTCTTGTCGGAGATACGAAAAAACTACCAGAGGTCAAAAAGTTTTTAAATAGGTTAGAAACATGATTTTTTTTAGAATCTACCAGCGGGTAGAAAGAAAAGGGGTCACGACCCCTGAAAGAATATCACCCTGTAGATTCTGACAACTGTTTGATATGTGCAATCATGTAACTCCTATTGCGTAACCTTATTACAAAATTTGCTTAAAAAATTGCAGGAGCTATACCGAAAAAACTAAAAAAAATTGAAATTACAACATCTTGCAGATCCGTAACAAAGCGTTTGTGGATTCTCTGCACCCCTTTCCGTTTGTACGTAATATTTAGAATCTCCCTATATATTTGTATTTTATCTCTGTGAAGTTTAAGTGGAACATAATCTGTCAATATATTTTAGAATTTACTATTTTTTTTTCTGAAATTCGGAAGAACTGATAATAAAAGCGAATCAGCAAACTAAAATCTACAGAAAATGGTCCTAATAATTTAATTAATTTAATTTTTTTTGTTGATTAGGTTATGAAGGAAATGCATATGTTGAATGTGTTGGAGTATTTGGATGTAGGCATGATGAAGAATGTACCACCAATGAAGCATGCATCAACGAACAATGTGTATCTCCATGTAACTGTGGAATCAATGCTATCTGTGACGTAATATACCACAAACCACAGTGTAAATGTCCTCCGGGATATCAAGGCGATGCTAGAATTTCGTGTCAGCCACCAACGAATCAATGTGACCCTAATCCATGTGGTACCAATGCCCTCTGTGAATTAGACAATGGAAACCCTATTTGTTTTTGTCCTAAAGGTCTCACTGGAAATCCATTTAAGAACTGCAGTATGTATCGTTACAAATACTTTGTCTTAATTTATGTCCACAAATACAATACAATTTTTTTTTAGTTCCAGAAGGCGATGAATGTTCACCAAATCCTTGTGGTCCAAACTCTGGTTGCAGAGTAGTGCGTGGAAACGCTGTGTGCTTTTGTTTGCCAGAATATGAAGGAACACCACCTCAGATTCCTTGTACCTTACCTTCAAACCCATGTGATCCCTCTCCCTGCGGACCTAATACGCAGTGTGCGATATTACCAAATGGTTTTGCTAAATGTACATGCCTTAGTGGTTTTCTTGAAAGTCCTAATACTATACGTGGATGCGTAGAAGCCAAGAATCCATGCGAACCTAATCCATGTGGACCAGGAGCTCTTTGTGATCCCCACGGAGAACCTGTATGTTACTGTCCATATGGTACTAGTGGAAATCCATTTAGAAGTTGTGTTGGTGCAGTAGAAAAACCTCTATGTAGTCCAGGGCCATGTGGAATTAATGCCGACTGTTACAACACTAATAATGAAGAACAATGCTACTGCAGATCTGGTTTTATCGGTGATCCCTATTCAGGATGCAGAATACAACCCCCAAGTCCCTGTGTACCAAACCCATGTGGTCCTGGTGCACAGTGCGTAATAACGCCTGATGGCAATTCTATGTGTCGCTGTCCTGAAGGGATGGGTGGTGATCCTACTGGGCCTCTTGGTTGCTTTGGCTACGAGTGTGTGGTTGACGAAAATTGTGGGGATCATCAAGCATGTATTTCTTACCGGTGCCGAGATCCCTGTCCAGGATCTTGTGGAATCGGTGCTGACTGCCGAGTTGAAAAACACCATCCCGTTTGTACTTGCCAATCTGGATTAACCGGAAATCCGGTGATACGGTGTTTCCTGATACCAGAAGTACTTCCATCCCATGATCCTTGCATGCCCAACCCTTGTGGAGTCAATACGATTTGCCAAGCAATTTCCAACAGAGCTGTGTGTTCATGCCTACCGGACTTCCATGGAGACCCACAAACTGGCTGCCAACCTGAGTGTTTCATAAATTCCGATTGTCCCATCAACAAAGCCTGTGTGGATAGACACTGCAAGGATCCTTGTGCTCAAAGTCATCTGTGTGGCATAAATGCAATATGCCAAGTCCGAGATCATACTGCTTCCTGTGTATGTCTAGAAGGATTTATGGGAGACCCATTTCTTCAATGTATTCAAACTCCAACTGTTGTTATACCGACTTATCCAAATATTACCACACAACCATGTGCACCTTCTCCATGCGGAAATATGGAGTGCAGTGTTTATGGTACTCAAATTGCGATCTGCGATCCTTGCTTAGGTTCAGAAGCTGCATATAATCCCCAGTGCCGACCTGAATGTCTGATAAACGCCGACTGTCCATTCCATCAGGCTTGTCTTAGATTTAATTGCATTGATCCCTGTCCAGGTTCATGTGGTGTTAATGCCCTTTGCACAGTTGTTTCGCATACGCCTATTTGTAGCTGTCCACATGGATTGGTCGGAGATCCTTTCCAACAATGTGTACTACCAGCTGTAGTCGGTGAGTATCCGTTTATATTTTGTGGCAGACGCCATTTTGAATTAACTATATTTTTCCCTTGCCGAATGATTTTCCAAAAATTGATATTTTGGGGACCGTTTTATAAATTTTGCCAGTTTGAACTGAATGATGTTTTTCTAAGAAAAATGATAATTTTTAGAATTTATAAGTAAGTGAAATAAAGTAAAGAAGCAACATAAAAACATCTGCTTACCGTTATTTTCCTTGATTGACAGATACAGTAGCTGTTCATGAAATGAAAAGTCATTCACCTTAGATAGTACTAAGATTTTATAATTATATATTATAATATTCTAATTATGTAGAAAATTCCTTAAAGTGTATTATTTATAGGGCGTTTTAATTTCCAGAAGAGATATATTTACGATTTAAGTAGTAATTGCGGCCTCAAATATCATGTTGTCATGTTTTTTAAATAGACATTATTCAAAATAGTTATTTGTTAGTGAATACCTCTTAAGAACCAGACATTTCCTCATTCGTCTAGTATCTCAAGTTCTTCAGGTTTAATATCTAAATTAAATCTCGTTTATTAAAACAAATGTAAAATCTTTTAACAATAAGTAGCATTCCTTAATATTTCCGAAATAAATACAACAATGTTAGATCGCTTTTTTACGTTTAACCTCAGTTCCATATGAAAAAAGCTGCGGAATGAGACTAGGAAAGTACCTAGACATAACACTACTTTTAATTGGTATATTATTATCAACCACTTTGTATATCCTTCGTTATTTCTATCAAGCAAGATCTTAACGGCTAATAAACGTAGGATACCCAATATGATTTGATGGAATGTATACATTTTGTTTACTTTTTGCCCAACTATGTATCAGATTCTTTGGTATCTAAAAAATAAAAAGGAAAAATATAATATGTCAAAATTGATCACGTCACTCTTAAGTTATTTTCAGAAACATTAAGAAAATATAGCCTTTTCGGCAATACGACTTAAACATTTTTTCATGGTTTGCTGAATATAAAAAAAAGCGACAAAAAAACCGTGCAAATTATTTCTAACTTTGAAGAATGACACCCACAGACCAAAGGAAGAAAAGAAACATGTTTGTTTCCCTACTTAATTTTGCTGAAAAGTAAAAAGAACGCCTTTTTATTTGTTGTAATATCAAACAATTATGGAGATATAGTTCCTTTGTAATTTTCGTTTTTTTTTCTAATTTTTAGGGCCAACACGAAAAGACACTTGCGAATACGAGAAATGCGGCGTAAATGCGGACTGTATAGAAAAACACAATGGTATTGTATGTGTATGTAGGAGAGGTTTCTTCGGAGACCCTTATCTAGCTTGTCGCCCTGAATGTGTAATAAACCCTGACTGTTCACTCGACAAAGCATGTATAAACGCTAAGTGTTCCAATCCTTGCACAGACGTTTGCGGTGTAGGTGCCCAATGTGAAGTTGTAAACCATATTCCAATATGTTCTTGCCCTCCACAGCATACAGGAGATCCATTCGTTTCTTGCTATAAAGTGGTAATTCCTAGCCATCCTCATTTGCCTCCCGTAAATCCATGCGACCCATCACCTTGTGGTCCTTTCAGCAAATGTTTAGTTTCACATCAAGGTTATGCGACCTGTTCCTGTTTACCTAACTATCAAGGTATGGCACCTGCTTGCAAACCCGAATGCATTTCAACATCAGAATGCCCTCAAACAAGAGCCTGTATAAACCAAAAATGTACTGATCCCTGCCCAGGAACCTGCGGTTCTGAAGCGTTATGTTCCGTTATTAACCACAACCCAATATGCAGCTGCCCTCCAGGACTGGAAGGAAATCCCTTCTTGAATTGTTACAAACGGCCAGAAATCGAGGAAAAGTCCCCATCTACAACTCCAGAACCTCTAAGTCCATGCGTACCTTCACCTTGCGGGCCTAACTCGATCTGTCAGGTTAAGGAAAGCAGACCTGTTTGCTCGTGCGTAGCAAACTACATAGGTAGCCCCCCCTATTGCAGACCGGAATGTGTTATGAGCCAAGAATGTCCTCAGCATCAAGCATGTGTAAACGAAAAATGTGTAGATCCATGCCTGCAGACCTGTGGACCGAATGCAAAGTGCGACGTTGTTAACCATACCCCATTTTGCAGTTGTTTATATGGATTCGAAGGTAAGTCTGCGTTAGGATTTGTTATTCTATTGTTCTCCTCGCTTGGTAAAGCATCTCAAATTATTGATTTTGACTAGATCTTTATTTCTGCATTTTTTAATACTGCATATTTTATTTAATATATTTCTACAGGTGACGCATTTGTTGGATGTACAGAAGTTATCGTAGAACGCCCAAGAGATCCATGCAATCCATCGCCATGTGGTGAAAACGCACAATGTTCTGTAAGCGGAGGTGGCGCCAAATGTACCTGTATTCCACCCTACATAGGAAATCCATATTCAGGAGGTTGCAGACCCGAATGTACCATAAACTCCGAATGTCCATCTCATTTAGCTTGCCTATCTTTACATTGTAGAGACCCGTGCCAAGGACTTTGCGGTGTCAATGCTGAATGTAGCGTTTTTAATCATGTTCCTGTTTGTACTTGTACCCGAGGATTGATTGGCGATCCACAAACAGCTTGCAGGGAACCACCACTTCCAGAAAGTAAGTATTATGTGACAGTATATTTGTGAAAAGGCATACTAGAATTAAAGAATAGCTAATAAATATTAGTGAACAATATGGATCTAGCCAGTCTTTAACGGTTGACTAGCCGGGCTGGCTCCATATAGTCATTAAAATTTTAATAAAAATTGTTTTATTGTAAAGGTCTTTAATGTTTAAGAAATTCTAATATTACGGTTTTTTAGTACTAAAACCATGTGAACCTTCGCCCTGTGGACCAAACAGCGTTTGTCGTGTCCGAAACGATCAGGCAATATGTTCCTGTCAAGTAGGATATTTCGGCCAACCACCCAAATGTAGACCAGAATGTCTAGTCAGTTCTGAGTGCAACTCAGACAGAGCATGCATTAATCAAAAATGTCAAGATCCATGCCCGGGAACCTGTGGAGCCAACGCGAGATGTCAAGTCAATAACCACAACCCCATCTGTAGTTGCCCTCCGAAATTCGTTGGAGATCCGTTCATTGTGTGCAAAGAAGGTAGGTTAAGTTAGCATTTTTGACATGACTTAGATTAATTTCATTCTTGTTTAATTATTTTTGGTACATGTCAAAAACGTTTTAAAAACTATTTCGCAGAAATTCTCATTCCATCGGTTATATTATTATATCAGTATATGTTACTAGGAACATGCATAAGTCCGCAGTCACGCAGATCGATCATGCATAAGCGTTTTCGATCGTCTGCAACCGACTAAAAATAAAGTAAATTATGTCAACGTTGTCTTAAATTGATAATTGTAATCAATCATGCTGCTCCGCCAGAGCCGGTTTGAATTTGCAAAAATATGTTATTTTTTAGTCGTCGCTCGATAGTTGTAATAACAACTCTGGACTCATGATCGTATATATTTGAAATTTGAATGTCAATGTCAAAATTGGCGAATAATAAACGACTGGTTGCACTAGGTGCTGGTCCACGCTTTTTAGCATGCATTTTTAGTCAACAACACTTAGTTATGCGCTATCGATTACGATTGAAGACGATCATGTGTGACCTCCACCAAAGCTGATATTAGCTACAGCGCTTGTAACATAGGACAGTCACAAGGAGTACATATATTTAGCAAAATCAAAATTATACCTATACGCATAAATATTAAAGTTTAGGAATACAGTCGAGAAACTAGAAACATTTTTTTAGGTAGGACCCCATGAAAATTAAAAAGTTTTTTTTACATTTTTTTGGGTTTAAAAAAAATTGCAAAAAATAATTGTATCAACCTGCCAAAATGTTATAGAGAAGACTATTGTGTAATATAAAAAGTAAAGGCCAGTATATACCAGATAGAAAAATGGTTAGGATGTTTGTTTGCTGATTGTTATAAATTCTGAGATAACTCGATCCGAAAATATAGGTATTGTAAAATTGTAAATGGGAACAAGTTTGTAATAATTTCACGAAAACTTTTAAATGTTTAATGTTTAAAAATTGATTTTAAAAAAGAAGTCCCTATAAACTGGGTATATACGGCAGGGGGACGTTCATTAATTACAGAAGAACAATTTTGGCCCACCTGGGCTAACCTAACGCCTACCGGGGCAGATTCCCCTAACAGTATAGGTTTTGTTAAAAAAATTGTTTTAATATTGATTCACTTTTTACCATAAACAAAGACATAATCAAGACTAGCCAAAACGGAATCCGATTTTTAAAACACAATTACATACAAAATTATTTTTGATAAAAAAAAAGAACTAAAAAAATTTCGTCCAAGTCGGGATTCGAACACATATACTATACGACGTAGGCCGAGAATCCTACCAATGCGCCACTAGACTCATAGCGAAAATTCAACAAAACTCGTTTATACCCCGCTGAATGATCTTATTTTTTTAACAAATAGCGTGCGCGGAAGCTTGGGTTGCCATTAAATCTGTAAAACCGTAAAAATATTAGACAAAGAAATATTACATTTTTTTTTCATATTTTGAAAAGTTTACGACTAAAAACTAATTATCCATATCGTATCCATGATATTTGGATTTCAAATTATTTTTTTAAGATCAAAAATATTTGTGGGGTGTACTAATACAGGTGTATCTTGCTTTGATTGTTAATAGGTGTATCTTGCTCACTACACAATCAAGCAAATATAATGCTAGTCAGTTATGCTTCAAATTAAATAGTATATCATTTAGATATATGTATCTCCATTTTTTCTATGTGTATAAAATTTTCTATTTCATAATTCAATTGTCCAGATATGCAATTATTATATGTTGTATCTTTTATCTAATGAAATGCCCTTCTACTACATCAGATTATTCAATGATAAACAACTAAACTATTTACCATATCATTTTTTCCAGAGAGAATAATAGAACCAGCTCCGACACCATGTATCCCATCGCCTTGTGGTGCAAACGCCGAATGCCAACCTGTCAATAACCGCGCAGTTTGTTCCTGCTTACCAGGAATGTTCGGAGCGCCACCCAACTGTCGACCCGAATGCTCCATCGACCAAGACTGTCCTCTAACGCTGGCGTGTACCAACCAAAAATGCAGAGACCCGTGCGTTGGATCTTGCGGTTTCAACGCCGAATGCACTGCAGTCAACCATAGACCGATTTGTAGCTGCCAATCTGGATTCGAAGGCGATCCGTTCTCCGGATGCAGTCCTGTTCCAGGTAAGAAGCATGCTTTTCATTTCAAAAGCTACGGCTTCCTTAGTAGATATTTTCTATGCATCCTTCATGAAAAGGATCAGAAATTGTTAGTAATAATAATAATAGTACAAAAAGGCTGGAGTCAGGTAGGAAATCACAGTTCTTGGATTTAACCCGTGTCAAATTATAATTACTTACCGGCACATTTTCAGAAATCTTCACGCATGAGAGCAAAACAATGAATGAGCTCTGGTGAGCAGAATTCAAGTGTGTATACCCAACCTGTGCTCACTGACGGGTGACTCATTGTAATTATTAATATCCAAGCATGATAACATTAATTAACATTAATTAAATTACATTAATTATATAATTTACATTAAGCATCTATTTTACTGAATGCTGGTGTTCAGCAACATCAACAGATAGTTAATTACACATCTTTCATGTCCCTTAAGTATATAGACTATATGCACACAAGGAGTTTTATAAACACCTTCTGATTGCAAATAAATAAATCTTTCGGTGACTTAAACACTGCTCAGTCTTTTAGTGCGAATTGCGAATGCTAGATCTCCGCAAAATTCTTACAATTTGATCTGTGTTCAATTCAATTAAAACCGAATCAAGATTTTTATGTTTAAATAAAATAAGCACATTTGAATACAGATATTCAACATCAAAATTTATCAACGAAATATTTGGAGATTTTGATATAAGAAAAACACACATAAATCTTGTTAAGAGATATAAAATATTAATTACCTAATATCTATCTGTTTTCTAATATGGCTCTCTGCAGCTCGTCCAGTATTTTAGATCTACAGCAGTGAAGATCCCCAAAGAGTCTCGAACAGTCCAATCACAGACAAAACAAATTTAACACCATCAAACCCAAAAAAAACATGATGTCTTATTTGTTAAAAATTAAATTCAACTTTTGCACAGCATTATAGAGAATAATCATTTTAATTCGAAGAGGAATTAAAATAGTATAAAAGTCTGTCCCACAACCAGTGATCTATGACGTAATTAGAAATAATAGACTTCAAAATAGTTCGCAGGGGTAAAGTACATTTATACAAAATATTACTTGGGGAAAAGATTCATTGCATTGAAGATGAAAAGTATCATAATTTGACAAAAATTATTAGTAATTTTCCACTTCGGGCCAATAGAAACGCATTTTTTTAAAAAAATACCTGAGCATATTTTTTTCAATAACATGTCTCACAGAGGTACGCTCTGCTACTTATATAATTATATAAATATAAAAATGCAATATTATTTTTCTCTAAAAATGATCGAAAGAATATTTCTCTAAAAATGATCGAAAGAATATTTACATACCTTCTAAAACTCAAATATGTTAACTTTAAAAGTATAAATTTCCCTTCATTCAGTTGGATTGTCAAGCTGTCCAATGATTGTTTTAAATTCGAATTCTATTTCATCTGCAATAACTGGCTCAATACTACAGTACTTCCTTTTTAAGCACATTGCTTAAACGAACTTCGTCACTGAAATCTAACATTTGTTCATCATCTCGTTCTTTTTCCATGATTTCATCACTGTCACGGAGCTCAGGAAAGTAATTTCTTTAGGTTCATCTTTTGAAGAACTACTGATTTTTGAATCAGTTTTTGTTTGGTGCTTTTGATGTAACCACATAAAAACATGGGAAGTCTCTATAATTTATATATAATATAATAATTCAACAATATTTTTTCAGGGGCTCATCTGAACAGCTTACTGATTTTTTAACCATTTACTTTGATTTTTTTGACGACGCCATTAACGAAGATAGAATATCCTCCTCATTTAACTCAGCAGCGCCACCACTTTGCTTTATATTTGGAAAATAATCAACATTCATTTCTTTAAGAAGATCTACGAATCTTTCTCTCACAAATGTAGCATTATCTTGGTCTACGGGTGTAACATGCTCATTTGGAAAGCTTTCAGAACTATGTCCTTATTTATTTGGATAATTCCACTTCTAGGTTCTTTTCCGAACTGGCATCAGTTTTTTTGTAATAACTCGTTTAAAAGCATAGGAAATTGGATTTTAGAGATTGGTTTTTCATTCTTTTTGTCTGGCATTTTTCATTTATTTAGTACTTTCCTCCAGGCAGATTTGAATGGTCTGAAGAAAGAAACGTCCAGAGGCTGTAGAAAATTTGTCGAATTTGCTGGTAAAAAAGACAAACTCTATATTTTTCTAGAGCACATTCTAATTGATTTAGTTGACCCCAATAAGAATTTTTCTCCCCTCTAGTCTTCTAGCCCATGGTATTATAATTGTTTGGATCCATTCATCAAAGAAGTTTGCGTCGGACCACCCCGATAGGGTTCTGTTGTATCGGGCTTCCTTTAGGCCTACCTCAATCCATGATCCGTATAACACCGATGTGGATTTATAGACAATATACGTTGAAAACATGTTCTGAGCCTGATCCTGTCATCATCAACGAAATAGACATTTTGCTGTAGTTCATTTTTCTCTCAGGGTACTTACAACATCTACAGACGATAAGAGACGTAAAAGAGGTTTGTTTCATCATAATTGATTATATGAGATGGTGTGGCACGCTTTTTAAGGTCACTTTGACATTTTCGAAATATTCCGTTACAACTTCCCCTCTGACATTTGCTCGAGAACGTTTAATGTTTTAGTATACCCTCCCGGAAAGATTGTCTTTATGACGATTTGAAAATGGTGAAGCAAAGTCTTTCTCCGAAAGGTTGTCTTTGAATTTAATTATTAGTACACCTTTCCGGTTCAAATATGTTTTGACCAAATCTCGAAGGATATAGCGTCCTAATGGAAAACCCCATTCAGCAGCTGTATTTATGTATTTAACAAAAATATCTTTAACTTCTCTTAATAAGTGGCGAAGACATTAAATTTTTAATACTTTAAATTTTTAGAAATGTTAGGCTGACAGGCACTGACTTTTAAAAATCTTTTATCATCGTTAGTAGCTTCATCAATTTGCGATAAAATAATATTCATTGGATTTTTTACAAATATATACTACCCTTTTCGCAATATCGATATTTAAATTTGCTGTAAATTAACTTTCTTACACCAAACTTCCTTATATCTTTAAAGCAGTTCATTTTTGCAAAATATACCATAAAATAGATTTTTATTACAAATTGGGTGAATATGCTCAGGATTAAAAAAAACAAAAACTGCTAAATATTAAAAAATGTTATTTAGAAAACATACTTACAATATCCTATATATCCCGAAGTGGACGTCATCAAGCTAAAGTACAATTTCTACACTGCACTGAATTGAGCAGTAAGAAAAAATTTAGATTTTATTTAGATCAGGCATTCCACAAAATTTGGAATGAGAAAGTATTTTTTTTTTAAATTAGTTAGGCTTTCTCTTGCAAATTGGTTACCATGGAGTACTCAAACCTTTTGTTATTTTTAAGAAAGAACTCTTTCAAATCTCAAAAATAGTTATTGAAATTAATAGCAGTTTAAGTGGTATTTAGCTTTTAAAATTGCAAATTGACTAAATGTAAAATAGTGTAAAAATTAGCGTAAAAATATCTTGTTCATCTATATTTTTAGGCATGGCTACTTCCAACTCTACCGCATGACTTTTCACCTGTTTTCATTTAGTTCTATCTCTTTGTAGCTTGTTATTTAATGTATCTCTTTTAGTTATAGAACAACCACGAAACCCCTGCAATCCATCCCCTTGCGGCGCAAATGCTATATGTAAAGAAAGAAATGGTGCAGAATCATGTATCTGCGTGGAGGGTTATTTCGGAGACCCATATTCAGGCTGTAGACCCGAATGTGTAACAAGTAGCGAGTGTTCTCATGATAAAGCGTGTCTAAATATGAAATGTAGAAATCCTTGTCCAGGTATCTGCGGAGTCAATGCAGATTGCTCTGTGATTAATCATAACCCACAGTGCTACTGTATTCCTGAATACACTGGAAATGCCTTGAGCTTCTGTCGCAAAATCGAACCTAGTAAGAACCTAAAATAATAGAAATTTAAAAAACTTTTACTAATAATAAAACATTTTAGTTGTATTCGAAAAACCGAAACGTAACCCTTGTGTTCCCTCACCATGTGGGCCTTACAGTACGTGTCAAATTATCAATGAAAGGCCAGTATGCTCTTGCGTAGCAGGTTATTATGGTGCACCACCTATGTGTAAGCCTGAATGTATTATAAATTCAGAATGCACCCTAGACAAATCATGCCAGAACCAGAAATGCGTCGACCCTTGCCCTGGTACGTGTGGACTTAACGCTTTCTGCAGGGTTGTAAACCATAACCCTATATGTAGTTGTCCACCATCTTATAATGGCGATCCTTTTATTCGATGTGTTCCCGAACAGAGTAAGCATAGCAAACATATTTATTTGCAATAGTGATTGGCTTTTAAGTAAATCTAACAATAAAATTATATTTTTTCTAACACAAATTAATATCAATAAAAACATAACCCATAAAAAGTTATATTAGTGATCACAAATATGAAAATGACTTTTATAATATTAACACATTAACTTCGATAACAAGATTTAAAAAAATAACGGATCAAAAATATTAACAATATATTTTTTAGAACCTCCCATTGGAGTTGAGAATCCTTGTATACCCAGCCCTTGTGGAACATTCTCAGAATGTAAAGTTGTGAACGAAAGGGCAGTATGTTCTTGCTTACCCAACTATTTTGGTAACCCACCTAATTGTAAACCCGAATGTGTTGTAAATTCAGAATGTGCTTCCAACAAAGCTTGCGTTAATCAAAAATGTAAAGACCCTTGTCCTGGCTCCTGTGGCGTTAACGCCCAATGTAACACAGCAAATCACGTTCCAGTCTGTTATTGCTTTGAAGGTTTTACAGGCGATCCATTTTCAGGGTGTCAAAAACGTAAGCAATTACTAACTCTTTAATCCTAACTATTCCTTGATAAAATAAAATATTTTAGTAAGGCCTATCGAAGAACCTGCTCATCCATGTAACCCATCCCCCTGTGGTTCCAATGCTAACTGCAAAGAACTAAATGGAGCAGGATCTTGCACTTGCATTCCAGGATACCTTGGCGATCCATATACTGCATGTAGACCAGAATGTGTACAAAATTCCGAATGTCCGAGAGACAAATCGTGTATAAATAATAAATGCAGAGATCCATGTCCAGGAAGTTGCGGAATTAACGCAGAATGTATCGTTAACAATCATTTACCTAACTGCAACTGCTTACCGGGATTTACTGGAAATCCTACATTATCCTGCCATCCGTTACCTATTTCACGTAAGCAATTAGTATTTGAAAAATTAATTTATTTTATTTTTTTTTTTAATTTTTACGTGTAGTAAGTAATATCGCTTACTTACAGTAATATACTACTGATGAATCCACTAAAGTTTTAAAATTTACCGATTTTTTTTTATTAGCACCTGGCGAAGAACATAAAAATCCATGTATTCCATCCCCATGTGGCCCATTTAGCCAATGTAGGGAAGCAAATAGTATTGCCGTATGTTCGTGTCAACAAAATTACATTGGAGTTCCACCCATGTGTAAACCGGAATGTATAGTCAGTTCTGAATGCTCGCAAGACAAAGCATGTATTAATCAGAAATGTAAAAATCCATGTTCGGGTACTTGTGGGCTAAATGCACTATGCAATGTGATAAATCATAATCCTATATGCAGTTGCTCACCTGGCTTAACTGGTGACCCATTTATTCGTTGCATCCAAGAAGAAAGTAAGCAATCCACCCTATTTTTTGTATTAACCCCCAAATAATCTCTAATATAGTACTATTTAACTATTTTTCATTTTAGAACGACCTGTTGTTGAACCAAGTAATCCGTGTGTGCCTTCTCCTTGTGGGCTACATTCTCAATGCAGAGTAACTGACACACAGCCAGTTTGTTCATGTTTGCCCAACTATATTGGGCGAGCACCAAATTGCCGGCCAGAATGTACGATAAACCAAGAATGCCCAGGAAATTTGGCATGTATTAATGAAAAATGTAAAGATCCCTGTCCAGGTTCTTGTGGATTTAATGCCCAATGCATTGTAACTAATCATTCACCACACTGCCAATGTCAAGTAGGATTTACTGGCGATCCATTCAACGGCTGCGCCCCTATTCCAATCGCACCGATAGAAGAAGAGCGCAGTCCTTGTAATCCTTCACCTTGTGGCGCAAATGCCGAATGTAGAGAGCGAAATGGAGCGGGATCGTGTGCATGTTTGCCAGAATATTTTGGTGATCCATATACCGGCTGTAGACCGGAATGTGTAACAAATTCTGATTGTCCAAGAGACAGAGCATGTTTAAATAATAAGTGTAAAGACCCATGTCTAGGAATCTGCGGAATCAATGCCGAATGTAGAGTATCTAATCACGTACCTTCATGCTCCTGTTTTGATGGATATACTGGAAACCCTTCAGTTTCTTGCCACATACCACCACCATGTATGTTACATATTTTACAAATTTTAAATTATGTTACTAAAATTTCTTAAAAATACTATTTTAATTCTAAACATATACATAATTTTCCCTTTTGCTAAAATAGATATCCACTTCATATTTTCATCTGTCTGAATAACTTTTTTATCCATCTTGTCGAATTAAAAAATTGCAAACAAAAATCAATTTCAAATTTGTCGAAGTTTTCACCAAACAGCATTGATCTGCGTAAGTTATTGTAGAGAATCTTCAAAGTTTAGATGTTGCAAATGGCTTTTAAGGACTTAGTCCCATAACCAGCATGAAAAAATACCTCTTTGGAGGTAGTCTTTTACGACCTATCTAGAAACAATGTTGAATATCCACCAGGTAACATTCTTGCTAGCTTTGGAAGACCAAATTTTCACGAAGGTGGTATTGTCAGCAACCTTTTTATTTTCATCAGTTCTGTAAATTTGTCAAGGATGAAAGAGATAGGCTAGACTAAACTTTGTCTACAATTTTGTATGGATCCAGTTTATTCTAGTAACGCTTCTTATCGTTCAATATAAAATATTACCATTCACACTACAACATTACAAGTTAACAGTCCGATCCTGGCATTTTAATTAAACGCCTAAAACCCATGAACTATATATCCTTTTTAATTTTGATCAAAAGTTAAAATAATGTTATAAATTAGTCTTCAAATTAAAGTTTTAATCTTCTGAATTTCTTTTACTACTGCTGTTTATTTACTGATTATCCATCGAATTACATTCGCGGTAAATAATATAATAATATTATCCAGTTTACGTTTATGTCGCGGCTCCAGTTCACGAAGTGGATATCTATTTCGGCGATTATATAGGTGCGCCTAGTGGGTATGACATGTTTTTAATTTTATTTTATTTTGAATAACCCTTAATCAGGAAATAAATTAAGTCTAATATTTACAAATTATAGATCAGAATTACAAACAATTTATTTTCTATAGTACCGAAAAAACCGAAAATTGAGCCATGTCAACCGTCACCTTGCGGCCCCTATAGCGTATGTAAAGTAGTGAACCAACACGCGGTATGCTCTTGTCAAGCGAACTATATTGGTTCACCTCCCATGTGTAAACCCGAATGCATGATAAGCGCAGAATGCGCATTAGACAAAACTTGTATTAATAACAAATGTGTGGATCCATGTCCAGGAACATGCGGTATCAACGCTAGATGTCAAGTTGTCAACCACAATCCCATTTGTAGTTGTTCACCAAGCTATACTGGAGATCCTTTCATTAGGTGTTTACAAGAAGAACGTAAGTCAACTAATATTTTTTAAAACAAAAAAACAAAGTACGAGTTAATCTTTCTTTAGGGAAACCGGAACCACTTCCACCTGCAAACCCGTGTGTTCCATCTCCTTGCGGACCAAACTCTAATTGCCGAGTAATTGGAAACACTCCGGCATGTTCTTGCATTCAAAATTTTGTCGGTCGTCCACCTAACTGTAGACCTGAATGCACAATTAATGCTGAATGTGCAGCAAATTTGGCTTGCCAAAATGAAAGATGCGTCGACCCATGTCCTGGATCATGTGGGGCAAATACTGAATGCACAATAATATCTCATCGACCTGTATGCTCCTGCAGAGCAGGCCATACGGGTGATCCGTTTTCTGGATGTATTGTCATACCAAGTAAGAATAATTCAATTTTATTACTAACTTATCAATAACAAAATCGATCGAGTGGGAAACGGAAGTAAAGTTATACCCTACAATGTGTTTTATCAACATTTATTGAAATGTATTGTGTATTTCGAGAACCCATCAATTTTCCTTTTCATATTTCATTCACTATTGAACATACCCCTAAACTGTAGAAATTAAAATATGTGTATGTCACCTAATCTTACGAATAGTCCCAGAATAATGCATATGAAAGATGTATAAAAAACCTATCAACTTTTATCAATAAGGAACTATTACCTGAAAGATATACTTATACCAACATACCAATAGAAACCTTAGATATAAACGGAAATGTCACTACTAATATTGCTAAAGCCTTCATAGATTAGCCAGAAATTGAAGTCTGCTTTTAAGAAGAGAAAATATTAGGGGAGGGGGGAGTAATACAATTTTGTAAACAGGTTTTTTAATTTCACAGTTATTTATTCAAAATATCCAATAAAAAATTATTACTAAAAAGGTTCTCGCTCTTGACTGAACGCAAGAAGTAAGAGAAGATTTTACCAACAGGTCAAAATATTGGACTAGGGGAGCTTCCGTCCCTGCATGTTTCTAATACAAAGGATAAAATACCACTAATCCAAAAACCAGACCTATTCAAATTAAACTGTTCTCATCTTTTATGTAATGTAACGTGTACTGAATAAAGAAGGAAGAGAATTGAGACTCGACTTAACGAATCAGTATAATTAATAGAAAAAATATATCAGCTGACACTACAAATACCTTTTCTTGCAAACTGTACATCGAATTACCCCCTCAACAGCAATGTACTAAAGATAGTCAGATGTAGTTATTTCTTTTTATTTATCTATAAGCAGACGCCGAAGGAAGACTGATAGGGCTCTGGGCAAGTGGTGAGAAAGAGGTCCAATAGATTTTGGCTGTGTGGGATGTAAGTAGGGAAATTTATTGATGTGGGATTTAAAGACTTGTGGAAGGTCCTTGATCTTTGCAGTTGGACGGTGAAGGATTGCATGTGGGTCAGTCGATGCTCGTGTCGGTATGGATGGTAGGAATGACTGAGGAGGGCATAATGGATGATTATTCGTCAGAACAGATTGCCCACAATTCAGCCATACTCTAGTGATGCAAGCTTCCTTGTGATGTTTGGATTATCAATCAAGCAAATGGCTGTTCCTTGGAAAGAGTCAAGGATATTAAGGATTGAAGGAGAAGCTGTTTCTCATATCTGCGGGGTCTGATTTGCGAAGCGTAAAGGGTAAAGAATTTAGCAGAAGAAAAGTATTTTCGAGCTGAGAAAAGAAAAACCAATTTCTTCGCGGCTGCTGTGGCAATTGAGGTAACATGATTATGCTAGCGAAGATCTTTTTGAAAAATGATACCGACTAAGCTAAAGGACTCTTTGGATTAAGCATTTGTTTACGCTTTTCATCAATTTTAGTCGTGGAGACAGGTTTGGGGAATTGAATATTGGATTTGAGTGTACTATGGACAGCATACCAGTGAATACGATTGCTAGTAGAGGAAACAGATCATTGATATGCAGGAGGAATAAGATAGATTCCCACACTGAACCCTATGGAACGCCTGCGTTGATGTGGTGAAAGTTTGATGAATGACCGTCAATGACTACAGAAATACTTCTGTTGAGAAGTGCGTAATGCCAAACTTAATCAAGTGCTTTGAATATATCGAGGGCAATCATTTGGCCTTCTCCGTGGAATTCGATGGACTTATTCCAGTCATGGGTTATGAAAGTAAGAAGATCTGCTGTGGATCTGGAAGCCGTATTGCCTGTCTTGCATAAGTTTATATCTTTCAAGGTAATTTATCATTACTGATACTTCTCCATTGCCTTACTCATAATTAGGAGGAGGAATATGGGCTTGTACTTAGAAGAAAAAGTTTTGGATTTCCTTTTAGGAGAAATGTCTAAAAAAGGACATTTGGAATAACCTGGTAAGGTAAGCGCACTTTTTGAGGACTATAGACGGAATACCATTAACGCCAGAGGACTTTCTGGTTTTACGTGTTTTGAGAATACGTCGTTCCTTTTTAACCCTGAAGGTAATTTCGTGCATTTATGGCACAATTGGTACTGATGGAAGGCAAACCTGTCTAGAATTTGCGGAGAATTGTTTTGCAAACTTTAAGCGTGGAGACGATTTCATCAACAAAAATTAGGGGTGGAAAGGAGCTTTTGCAGAAGTTTTGATTAACATTTTTGGTTCCCATTTTGGCAAGAATAAACTTTGCTTTTTATGCGTATATTTAGGGCATTTTTAGCGTCGAGAATTATGCGGTTGTAATGATTTCGTGTTTTGTGTTAAGCCTGTAGATTTTTTGAAGTAGGGTTCTTAGAAAAATTATTATAAGTACGGATTTTCTCTAGTCTGGCATTATCGCAGGATTTTGAAAACCAAGAGTTTATTGGGAGGCTTTAAAGTCTTAATAGAATGTGTTCTAAAGGTTTCTATTCCTAACTGGATTACATTCGAGACTTGTGAACAAATTTCGGAAGGATCCTTCGTATAGAAAGAAACATTGTTCCAAGAGAAGGAAGAGTTGAGATCCCGTAACTCATCCAAATCAGAGGAATTATAGTGTCAAATAGTACTGTCCCATACAACAGAATTAGAGATAGAAAATATAGCAAAGGATCCCAGAGGAGGAGAAATGGAAGATTAATAAGGCTCTGGGTGAGTGGTGGAAAAGAGGTCCAATGGATTTTGGCTTTTTGGCTATGTGTAACGATGTGTGGGATGTAAGTAGGTTCTCTGCTGAGGTAGGAAAGTGATTGGCTAATTACAAATGCTTCTGCTGCTCTACATTGGGAATCGGTTTTAGTAGACCCTAATCATTCTTTGTTATGTAAGTTAAAGTCGGCCGGGATAATGATTTCAGAGGAAGGGAATTCACAGATTAGGAAATTTACTTTAACAGAAAGAATGTCGAAGACCTCGTTAAAGGAATGTCTGAGGGAGAGAAATAGATACAACAAATAAATTTAATGGAAGTTCTAAGGGCTAGTTTGAGAAACATGATATCGGATCTGTTCGATTCAAGATTCAAAAATCTTGTACAGGATAGATTACTACGAACGTAAGCGCAAACGCCACCGTTCAAAAGAAGTTCATAGTCAGGAAAAAAAAGGTGGTTGGCTGCATTTTTACGGTTAGAAGGAGAATATAACGCTTGTTGGATTGGAGATAGTGGTGCCCAAAGTTTAGGTTTTACTCAAGCCACAGATATTGGTGAATGAGAAATAATATTTCGATGGTAGAGCTCCACAACCCGGAGAGAGTATTTTGTATCCGTAATATATTACTTGAGGAACATCCATCATCATTTTTCCATGTCACATTGTTTGGCTTGGGTAAAATAGGAAGAAGAAAGAAATTAAAGAGAATCTTGAGGAGGGAAACCGACTCCAAAATATATGAAACGTCAGTACAGACTTCACGAGTCCTCAGAATGTGTATGTGAGGTGGTACCTCCTCGGGTGAGCAAAAAAAACTCCTCTACAACCTTATCAGGAACTTCTAATATTTACGGAGCTATTTTTATATTAACTATTTTATATACTTTTCAGTTCTCTGAGTTCAAAATTCTAACTAAGACGTAATAATATTTAGTTGTCATGCTTTCTAGTACTTATTGGATTTTTAGAATTATGTTTGTTTTCTCAGTTTTTTCTTAGTTTCGACCTTTTAAATATAATTTTATTACAAAAAAAAAATATTTTAATACATAAGCTAGAGGGTAACGAAATACATAATAGGATTCAATAAATATTGAATATTGTTAATTATCCGCATTCTGAAGAATGACATTGACTCCGTTTTCTAATACAATTTCACTTAACTTCGTCAAATATTTTTTAAACCAAACAATTTTAGTTACCCAACCAATTGAGGAGGAACGTAATCCTTGCAACCCTTCCCCGTGTGGTGCAAACGCAGAATGTAGAGAACGAAATGGAGCTGGCTCATGCGTTTGCTTACCAGAATACTTCGGTGATCCATATACCGGTTGTAGACCGGAGTGCGTTACAAATTCAGATTGTCCGAGGGACAAAGCGTGCGTTAACAATAAATGTAAAAATCCCTGTGCTGGAACTTGCGGAATCAACGCCGAATGTTCTGTTCCCAACCACGCTCCCTCTTGTACTTGCCTACTTGGGTATACTGGGAATCCGTTCACGTCATGTCATCTGCCTGCGCCTAGTAAGTTATATTTTCTTTTACTCGACATTTTTTTACTAAAAACGTTATTTTCCTTAGTTGTTGAAGAACCTAAAAGAAATCCTTGTGTACCATCGCCATGTGGACCTTACAGTATTTGTAAAATTATAAATGATCACGCAGTATGTTCTTGTCTACCTGAATATGTTGGTTCTCCTCCTGCATGTCGACCCGAATGCATGGTTAGTTCGGAATGCGCACAAAATAAAGCTTGTATAAATCAGAAATGTAAAGATCCATGCCCTGGAACATGCGGTATTAACTCTAGATGTCAAGTAGTAAACCACAATCCTATTTGCAGTTGTCCAGACAATTATGCTGGAGATCCTTTTGTAAGATGCGTGTTGCAACCAAGTAAGAAGCTATATTTCCATAAATTAATCCTAAGTAGTTCTAGTTTGACTTTTACCATGTTTGTAATTAAACACTATATTTAACTTTTAGAGAAACCAATAGATATACCTAGTGGCAATCCCTGTGTGCCGACACCCTGTGGACCCAATTCACAGTGCAGAGTGGTTGGTACGCAGGCTGCATGTTCTTGCCTTGCAAATTATATCGGCAGAGCTCCAAACTGTAGACCTGAATGCACGATAAATGCCGAATGCTCAGGAAATCTTGCATGTCAAAACGATAGATGTAAAGATCCTTGTCCAGGGTCCTGTGGGGCATTCACTACATGTATAGTAATAAAGCATGCCCCAGTATGTCAATGTATATCTGGTTATACTGGCGATCCTTTTACTGGATGCTCCATTGTACCTCCTTGTAAGATTTTTGATGTATTTACATTTTCCTCAAATTAACTTATTTACTTTACCTGCACTTTACCTTTACTCTACACTTTTAGCTCCTCCTGTTACCGAACTACCACGAAATCCTTGCAACCCCTCACCTTGTGGGGCCAATGCAATTTGTAAAGAGAGAAATGGTGCAGGTTCTTGTGCATGTTTGCCTGAATACTTTGGAGACCCTTACACTGGATGTAGACCTGAATGTGTCGCAAATTCAGATTGCGACCGTAGCCGATCTTGTGTTAATAATAAATGCGTCGACCCATGTCCAGGAACATGTGGATTAAATTCAGAATGTAGCGTAATAAATCATTCGCCGTCTTGCTCATGTATTCCAGGCTATACGGGAGACCCATCGAGAGTTTGCAACCTTATTGAAGCTAGTAAGACTTAGTTAGAATTCTACTAACGTAGTGATAACCACTTAGTATTTTTATTGTCAATCAGATTTATAGGTCAGGTTTTATTTACACACCAGAAGTGGCTCATTTCGGGTGAGAAAACCTAACCTATTTAAATTTGATATTAACGTTGCTTTTTTCCAAAGTTGTAGAGGAACCACAAAATCCTTGTTTACCCTCACCTTGTGGACCATATAGTGCATGTCGAGAAGTAAATGGGCATGCTGTTTGTTCATGTAATATTGGTTATATGGGTTCCCCGCCGATGTGTAGACCTGAATGTATAGTCAGCTCAGAATGCCCGCAAAATAAAGCATGTGTATCGCAAAAATGTGTAGATCCATGTTCAGGTACATGTGGATTAAACGCACAATGCAGAGCGGTTAATCACAATCCAATTTGCAGTTGTTTGACAGGATATACAGGAGACCCTTTTAGCCAGTGCTCTAAGGTTCAATGTAGGTTACTGTTGTATTTTCCTTTTCACTATTACCTTTAATAAAACTCTTTCTTTTAGTACCTTCACCACCTGAAAAGCCTGAAAATCCATGCATTCCGACACCATGTGGGCCTAATTCGCAATGTAGAGTAGTTGGTAGTCAAGCTGCATGCTCATGTTTACAAAACTTTATAGGTCGCCCCCCTAATTGTCGACCAGAATGTATAAATGACTCTGAATGTCCAAATCACTTAGCATGCAAGAGCGAAAAGTGTAAAGATCCTTGTCCAGGATTATGTGGTATTAATGCGCAATGTACAGTAGTAAATCATAGACCGATATGTTCGTGTTTTGCCGGATACACTGGCGACGCATCTACCTCTTGCAACTTACCTCCTCCACCTCCGTGTAAGCACCATACTTTCATTTTTATTCTTGTACTTCGCTTTTTGTTGGCAGATTGCAAAGCTTTTTTTATACTTCTATATTGAATAGTGATAGGTGTAGCTTTTTTATACTTCTATATTGAATAGTGATAGTGATACCAAACTTAAAATATCGCTCATCCACATAATCATGTCTATAATTTTAATTCAGTAAAATATATTTCTGCTAACATATTTATTAATTTATAGTGACAGAAAGGCCACGTACACCCTGCTCACCTTCGCCATGTGGACCGAATGCCGAATGCAGGGAAAAGAATGGCGCAGGAGCATGTTATTGTGCTGCTGGTTATGAAGGAAATCCGTATGATAACGAGAGAGGTTGTCGTAGAGAATGTGAAGTTAACAGTGATTGTAGTTCTGGATTGGCATGTGTATCGTTTAAATGCGTAGATCCATGTCCTAATACTTGTGGAACTTTGGCAGAATGCCATGTGAACAATCACGTGCCTACGTGTATATGCCCTGCTGGTTACACCGGAGATCCATTTTTCCAGTGTAGGATAGCACCAACTGAACCACCACCACCAATCAATCCATGCCAACCATCCCCTTGCGGACCCAACAGTCAATGTAGAGAGGTCAATAATCAAGCTGTTTGTTCCTGCCTTCCACAATATATAGGATCTCCTCCGAATTGTAGGCCAGAATGTGTTGTTAACTCAGAGTGCCAATTAGATAAAGCATGTATCAATCAAAAATGTGGTGATCCATGTCCTAATACTTGCGGTTTAGGGGCTCAGTGTACGACTAGAAATCATAATCCAATTTGTGCCTGTCCACCAGGGTATACAGGTGATCCGTTTACTAGATGTTCACCGCAACCTCCACCCCCACCTGAGCCATCAACAGAAAGGCCACCTTCATGTCAACCAAGCCCCTGTGGACCAAACTCGATATGCAGAATCGTTGGAAGCTCTCCTACATGTTCGTGTTTATCTGACTATATTGGAGCGCCCCCTAACTGCAGACCAGAATGCGTTCTCAGTTCGGAATGTGGCAGTTCTCTTGCCTGTATTAATCAAAAATGCAAAGACCCATGTCCAGGATCTTGTGGGTCTAATACTGTGTGCAACATATTAAATCACATTCCAATATGCACATGCCAAGAAGGATTCACAGGAGATGCGTTTACTAATTGTTATCTAATTCCGCCTTCAACCAAAGCGCCTGAAACAGATCTTTGTAATCCGTCACCGTGCGGCCCTAACGCCCAGTGCGATAATGGCATTTGCGCATGTTTACCAGAATACCTCGGTAACCCTTACGAGGCATGTAGACCTGAATGTGTTCTTAGTACAGAATGTACGAGAGACAGAGCTTGTATCAGAAACAAATGCATCGACCCATGCCCCGGGACTTGCGGACAAAATGCAAGATGCGACGTAATTAATCATATTCCATCATGTTCTTGCCCAGATGGGTATACTGGAGATCCATTTGTGAATTGCCGCGTTTCTGAACCACCACCACCTAAACCAATTCCATGCAACCCTTCACCCTGTGGACCAAATAGTCAATGTCGCGAAGTCAACGAGCAAGCAGTATGCTCATGTTTACCTGGATATCAAGGAAGCCCACCGGGTTGTAGACCAGAATGTGTAGTAAGCGCTGAATGTCCACAGGACAGATCATGTATTAATAACAAATGTATTGACCCTTGTCCTGGTTCTTGCGGAACAAGAGCAAGATGTGAAGTACGAAATCACAGCCCTATTTGCAGTTGTTCAGAAGGCGAAACAGGTGATCCATTCCAAAACTGTAGGCCCATTCCTCCCGAGCCTGTCACCAGACGTCCTGTAGCAGAGCCCTGCAATCCATCACCATGCGGTCCGAATTCCATCTGTCAAGAAGTTGGAGAGACTTACGCATGTAGTTGTCTACAAGATTACATAGGTAATCCCCCAAATTGTCGACCAGAGTGTGTTATCAATACTGATTGTCCAAGCACTCAAGCGTGCATCAACAATAAATGCAAAGATCCTTGTCCAGGTAGTTGTGGAAATAACGCTGAATGTCATGTTATCTCGCATACTGTTACTTGCTCCTGTTTGCCTGGCTTTATAGGAGACCCATTCGTTCAGTGTATAATAAAAACAGAACCAATTAAACCATGTGAGCCTTCACCTTGCGGCGCCAATGCTGAGTGTAGAGAAAGAAATGGAGCAGGGGCTTGCATCTGTTTACCCGACTACCAAGGAAATCCCTACGAGGGCTGTAGACCTGAATGCGTACTAAGTTCGGACTGCCAACCCAATAAGGCCTGTATAATGAATAAATGTGCCGACCCATGCCCAGGAACGTGTGGCCAAAACGCCGAATGTTCTGTTATTAATCACATACCAACTTGCAGTTGCATTCCTGGATTTACTGGGGACTCATTTAGGTTCTGTGCAGCATTACCACCAGAACGTAAGTAATTTAACAAACGTATTTTTACTAAGCATTTTTCAGAAAATAAGCAGATATTATTTTTATTCTATATGTACAGAATGGCGCAACCAGAAGAACGTCAAGAGTTTGACAGTATACTGTCACTATTATAATAAAATGAATTTTTATGAAAAAAATTGTTACTTATGATTACTAAAAAATATGGACGACATAATACTTAAAAAAACTAAAAGCTAAAAAAGTATTATCATTTTTGAAAAAATTTGTTGGGACAGGTACATTTTATTGTAAGGGATAAATATTTATCACATATCTTTCACACCGCAACTTTAACCCTTAAGGCGATATGGTTGATCTATATAATTTTGTATGGGAATAGTCAATTAGTAAATCATTGTAAAACGTATCCTATTATCCCTTCGGGGCAACCTAGTTTGTTAAATTTAGTTTAATACTGAGAGATCGTATTTTAGATGTAATAAATGAAATCTTAACCTCACGGGAGGTATTAGGAAGAATTTTTGGAATTATTTGGTGACAATAATTTAAATTTCGTTGTTGGATTTAAATTTCTTTGTTGGAATATCTGCAGTGAATCGGGTTGAGTAGCATACATTTTAGCTCTAAGATGTACCCAGAGAAAGTAATTCTTGTATTAAAATTCATGGTCACGGTAATGTCAGCTATTTACAAATCTTTTCGATACAATTCTTTAATCTTAATTTCATTTTAATAAACATATTAAAAAATTAGCTTCTTTCAACTTAATTGAACTTTTTGTACAAATTGGATTTTTAGTGTTTCAGGTGCGGTCGAATATGTAACAAAAATGCTCCAATGTGGAAAATAGTTACAACTGACTTATTAGAATGCGTGTTAATTATTTAAAAACAAAAAAATTAAAAAAAATGCAAAAAATGAGGAACAGGCAAAGTTCCAACTTTGACGCCCTGTATATCGAAAACTGGACGCAGGATTAAGCCGTTGCTATGATAGCTTTTGATCAGGATGTCGAGAACTGCAACATAGCAATTTTTCAGGAAAATGGACTGAAAGCCATTTCCCATAAGGATGTGCAGAGTCCTTTATCCGCAAAATTTGTCGATCAGATTAAATTAATTTTTAAAAATTCGGCTATTCGACAGAACCTAAATATCTGAATAGTAGAAATTTCGAAAATCTTATAAATCTGATTTTTTTATTTGTGTAAGGATTCTGAATTAAAAAAAAATCAAAAAGGCTAATTTTTTAAACAGAAGTGTATTTTAATAGCTCGAATGGGGAAATAAAAATGCATCCACCCAAGTCGTTCCGGAAATACATATGGGTTTGAGAATTTCTTTTAATCAAAACCCGGAAATATTGAGAAATATTTTTTCTGTCATCAAAAAAGAATTTTATTGTGATTTTAGCGCTTTGCTATTTCCCGATACCGCAATGGTTTTCCCGTAAATCGGGTTTTAAGACATTTACTTTAAGGCTTTAAGGGAGAACTGCACGCAAAACATTAAAAATCAAGGACAAGGTCTATTCAAGTTAAAAGTAAGATGAAAAGGTATATAATATATATTAGAAAAAAATTAATGCGCGTCCGACCTTAAAAAATTGTGCTATAGGCAATTTAAATTACATTTCGGTTAAAACAGGTTCAAAAGAGTTCACGCGCTGCAGAAATGCAGACACGAGTACGATTGTTTTTCAAATTTTGCAGTTATGTAGGCGAAGAATCAATGCAAGGCGGTATAGAGCCATTTTGTAGAAAAAAAATTATATGCGACGGTATTTGCGTCAAAAAAGGGTCAAAAATGGACAAATCTACTTCTATTTTATCATTCTAGATTTGATTTTATCATAAAAAATCGAATGTAGCGCCCAACTATACATGTTTCCCAGCTAAATCACATTGAAGCTAATGAATATCTCTTGCAGTTTTAACATAATATTGCAGCGGCTGGATCGAAGCATAAGAAAATAGGGACACTGGCTGTTTTTGAAAAGTGCCAAATTTAAACTTTTTTTTCCATATTTGTGTTAAAGACACATTGGTGTTTCATGAAACATAATATGCAGTACACCTTTGTTATTTACCTATTGAGCACGCGAGCATCATTTAAAGCAAACTGAAAAATCATTCAAATTATATATATGGCGTCTTATATTTGATGGCTATTTTAGGACGGATGTAAAAACTATTCACTTGTTGTATATAACGACTTATATAGGCGTTTTTGGGCTATACTACTGGATAGTTAAATTTTAAAAAAAAGTCACAACAGACGTCAAGTATTGATTTGTTTTTACTGTCATAACATCTTAAAATATAAGATTTTTTTGACTTACAAAAAAATGTAAGCGGATGTAAGTGGAGATATTACATGCGATGTAAAAGCAAGCTTTACTAACCCACATTATAAAGAAATTGGCTGCCCCGAAGTGCCACTGCAAAGAAAAAATGCATAAGTATGCAAGAATTCTAAAATTTTTGCGGTCCACGTACAGCGCACAATCAAATAACTCGTAATTAGCCAATAAAGGTAAATATATTTTGTCAAGAATGAACCGGGCTAAATTATATTGCATAAGCCATATGATAGGTCATGAGGTTCAGAAATGTTTACGTTAATACCATTAATTTTTATATGGTTAACATAAACAAAAGATACCAAAAATGTAATCGAAATTTAGTTATTGCCTTTTAATCAATACAGAAATGACATTATGTATTTATATACGTGTAAAGTACTGAGTGCTTAGCTTAACAGTTTCGTCTGTCAGATATCAAGTTTGCCATGGAATAAAAAACAAGCTGGTTTTCACTTATTTGTTGCTGTCAAATGTGATACAAACATGGCGGAAACGCGTTTAAAATTTAATGTAGATTTTTATTCCTTATTAAAATCTCGACAAATTAAATTTACCGATCATAATGCTTTGTTTGAAAGTGTCATAGATATAAAAAAGGATTTCTCGGAAAATGAAACCCAAGGCTTGCGGGAATCGCTAAGAATTTTGTGCTTTCATCTCGCGAAAAAATGGAAACAATACAAACGGACAGAAGCAAGGTTTTTAAAATCAAATGAAAATTGGTTAAAGAAGGAATTTGTGTGGCCAAAATCGGTAAATAAAGTAAAACCATCCCTACCTAAGCCGATAAAAACATTTGAAGAGCTCTCAAATAAACAAAAAAAAGAAGGACGGAAGGAATGCGAAAAGAAAGTGTTGCTGTTCTTTCTTTTTCCTTATCAACAAAAATAAAAGAAGGTAGGCTAGACTTTGATATTTAATAATGCTTGTTTTTCAATTTTAAAAGTTTTGTTCGTCGTTTTTGTCAATTTTTGTTTACACTTTTTAAGGTTGGCTTATAATTAAAAGCATATAATTTTGTGGGTAATCAATACATTGGAAAAATACAAAAATTTTTAGAAAGTAACCCCAATAAAGTAGAAAATATTCTGCATTATTGTCAAAACATGGAGCAATATCACTACCATGAAATTTCAAAAGAAAAGGCATTAGCTCTATTTATTTCATCTGACTTTTCCAAACAGCAATACCTTAACATAAGAAAGGCAGCAAAAAATGAAGGGTGTAATCTTTATCCTTCATACTATAAAGTGCAACAGGCAAAATTAGAATGTTATCCACCTGCAATCTTTACTTGACCATACGGTGTCAAGAATTCTGCAAATAAAATCATCAGAGCCCGATAAAGAATTGACATTGTTTGGAAAATGCGGATTTGATGGTGCTTCTGGTCAAAGCATGTACAAGCAGAAATTTGATACCATCTCGGATCATGACAATTTCGATTCCAGCATTTTTATGACGGCTTACGTGCCATTAAAATTAGTACAATCTGACGATCCAACAAAAATAATTTGGGAAAATCCAGTGCCCTCTTCTGCACATTACTGTAGACCTTTAAACTTTCAATTTATCAAGGAAACAAAAAACGTTATTTTGGAGTGCTGGGAGTCGCTCAAAGATGAAAAAAATCTGCTTGAAAAAACGACTTTTCCAAATGGAGTAAATGTGAGACACGAGTTGTACCTCACAATGATAGATGGAAAAATTTGCACAATTTTAGCAGGAGCTAATTCCAGTTCAGTATGTTATATTTGTGGTGCTAAGCCTACTAACATGAACAATTTGGAGGTAAGTTTTGTCTGTTTCTGTTTATGCACGTGTAGCTCTTCAATGAACAGAGTTTATTGAGAGTAGTTTTTTTTCATTGAGAGCTCGTTTAAAGAGTTAATCTAACTGGCTAGTTTGGCAAAAATCGTTAATTGGTTTCAAAGATAAGGTTTTTTTTATCTTGAGTTTAAAGAAGAAAAACTGCTTTTTGAACGAGATTACAGAGCTTTCAATATTCGATTTATTAGGTAATTCGAAAAAGAAAACCTGATAAAAAGCAATACGATTTGGGGATCTCCAGTCTACATTCCTGGATACAGACATTTGAATGCATGCTCCACATTGCATATAACAGGGACTTTAAAAAGTGGTCAGCGAGAAGCACCGAAGAAAAGGCATTAAAAGAGAATAGGAAACTGGAAATACAAAAAAGGTATTCTGGAGAGACCAAAACTAATTTATTGTCAGGTTTAATGTTTTGGAATTCGGCAATTTGTCGAGCCGTTTTTCGCCTAATTTGCAATTTTATTTTAGATTTAGGGAGGAGATGGGTTTGATAGTTGACGTCGTTAAACAGGGATTTGGCACAAGTAACGATGGAAACACTGCGAGACGATTTTTCCGAAACTTTGAAAAATCATCACAAATTACAGGAATCGATGAACGGTTGCTGGAAAGTCTATATACACTACTCCAAGTTTTGGCTTCAGGGAAAAAAATAAATGTGGAGAAGTTTGATAAATTTGCAAAAGAGACTGCAGAGTTATATGTTTACTTGTACGGATGGTATTACATGCCATCTTCTCTACACAAAAGTTTGATACACGGTGCACAAATCATCGAAAATCTAGAAATAAATATTTTCGGAAATACAGGGAATGCCATTCAAGAAGGTGTAATAGAACTTTTGGAAATGAAGATATTTTGCATAATCTTTTATTGTCTTCCGATCCATATGTATCACATATGCGTAGCTTTGATAAGATTCATAGCGATTTAACAGAGAAAGCGGTTTCTCTTTTGTTATAATTTTTTTTTGTTCGTTTTGTTTATAAATTACCTTTTTTCGTAAGACATACTGTATATTTTGTAAACTACCTGGTACAATAGGCCATATTAATTTTAATGTTTGATGAATTTATTAAAATCATACATAAAAACCAACAAAATACAAACATTAATTTCGAAATAAGTCAATGTCCCTATTTTCCTATGTTTCGATCCAATGTGGCGGAAGGCTTGCAAATGATCCATAATACTGGTTGCAATTCCCCCTTAAGGTGGTTTGTTAAATATATGCGAAATCTGAATTTTTCATCCCAGTCATAGATGGTCAATTGTCAATTGAATTATTAAAGTATTTATTCGATTTTGAAGCTTAATCATTCGATGTTGATTTTAGTTCCATATCAATTGAAGGAAAATATTTAAATAATGATAAATATTTAATTGATTCATAAACTTTGGGAAAAGACAACAGGAAAGACTCTGGATGTAGTAAGTCTTTTTTAATTCATGACCACCACTATGATTTCGTGTACATTTTTAGAGGGACCGCTGTCGAAATCGTAAATAATGTAATTATTCTCTCAAAAACAACTCATTTTTATTAAATTATATCACCAAAATTCCAATCCAAGACGGTTAATTGTTTATTAAAAATTAATTTGTATACAAAATTGTGGTATTTCTAGATTTTAATTTTGAAATTCTCAAAAAAAAATTAATTTCTGCAAAATTTGGATTGTTGGTAAAAACTAGTAGTAGTAGTTTCTGTTTTATTAAACCCGAAAAAACGCAATAACTCATATTTAAAATATTATCTCTGTAAAAACATATTCATTACCTTTGCTCCCCCTTTTTGATTACTTTCCGATTGATTTTCATGGAAGTATTAACGTATTCTGTAAATAAACGACACATTCAGCCATTATATTATTTTTTGTAGGTTTGTTGTAAATTGTGCCCAGCGCGTTGGTCTAATTTACAAGTTATTATAATTTTAACTAAAATTTAATGTTTCCCCCTTATCAAATATTCTGCAGTGAAAAAAAAACAACCTTTAGCTCATACATTCCTACAGATATTTTAACTAGGAAACAAAATACTTCATATGTATGAGTTTGAATAGTTGCAAATTTTCGGAATGATTGGGGCCCTTTAACTATACCTTACTTTATATATCTTTATATCGCTTCAAGCCACTCTTTTAAAATATTAATAAGAATTTTTTCTGCTTATAAATTGAATTTGGTTAACATTTAAACCTCTCTAAATTTGGTCATGATCTTATTTTGTATGGAAATTATCAGCAGGGTGATTTTTGTCACACTATAAGTATATACTGTATATATAAATATAACTTTCGATGTTGTGCTTAAATTATAAAAAGTTATGTTAAACATACATACATATTTTATTATATTATAGAACCAAGTTGGAATAAAGATATAATAGGGGATTCTTCGTAATTTAAACTATTTACACAATACTTTATCAAGTTATATATAAGTGACACACAATCATTTCATTTATTTCACAATTTGAAAAAACAAAAGCAGTAAGGTGATATACAGGGTGTCCCTTTTAATTTAATAATATGGGTCTGCGGTTTTCCATTACAACCTGTCTTTAGAATTTATTGGTATTAGAACGCAGTATATATATATATATAAAACGAAACCAGTAACGGTAAGGATTACTCCTTCACCATTTTGTCGAGAATATATATATATATATATATATATACATATATATTGTTACCAAAAACACAGAATTCTTGAACCAGTGTGTTTATATATTGTAGGGTTATTTTCTTGGGAATATGGTTCAAATAGACAATTATGAGTTTATTACATAGACTTTATATTGTCTGCAGGACGTTTCGGTCGTGGGTATGGCCTTTTTCAACTGCGTTAAGCTAAAATTACATACAAACCAATATAAAAAAAAGAGAAACAAACAGTCATAACTTTATTACAATATAACACATAACATATAGAGAAAAAATAGAACAAAATCGTCGCTACATTTGAACACGTACAGGTTAAACAGAATAATTTACATATACAAAACAGTAAATGTATACGTGTACGGATGACAAAGAGTACTGAAACGAATTAAAAGTTGTTCCTTCTTTCCACGGCAAATATTTATCTTAAGAATTTGGTTTTTTTGTTGGTCATTTATTGCTAGGCATAATTTTACTATATATGTTACATTAAAATATTATGATATATTTTATTTAAATGAGCTATTTCGGACTTATTATTTATTGCGTTTGGATTTTTCTTTATGTAAATCATCTCAAAAAATTCACGTTTCTTATTGTGATGTTCTGTTTTTAAAATTTGGGTATTATTGAAATCGAAAGTATGATTTGTCTCATTTTCGTGTTTCTTTAGGGCCGTGGTATTTTCATGATCATATTTGTGCCCATTTAGTCTATTATGTAGGTACTGGCTTGTTTGTCCTACGTATACAGAAGGGCATTCTTTGCAGGATATTTGATAGACTACGTGTGTTTTTTTGTTTTTTGGAATTTCACTTTTTAATTTACTGAAACAATTATTAACCAAATTGATGGGCTTATGGCTAACCTTTTTGTCATGTTTTCTAAAAAGTTTTTGAAAGTTTTCAGAGATGTTGGGAATGTACGGAAGAGTTAAAAATGTATTGGCTTTATTCTTTTGTCATTTTGTTTAGGAGCATTTTGTAAAATGTTTTCACTGGATTTCTTAAAATTTTCCATTCTATTTCTAAAAATCGGGTTTATCATTTTAAAGGGATAGGAGTTAAGTTGGAGTACTTGCTTAGCTTTTTTTATGGATGATTCCCGGTATTCGGGGCTACTCAATTTAATGGCTCGATCAGCAAGTCCAATTATGACAGCTTTTTTTTGGGAAATATGATGCTGTGAATTATAATTTAGGTACCGTCCCGACCATGTTGGTTTTGTATACCACTCAGTCTTTATTGTGTTGCTGCAATTGTGCAAGGTCATGTCCAGGAAATTAATTTTATTGTTATTTTCGATTTCTATGGTAAATTTTAGCTTTTCGTGGTAGTTGTTAAATTTTTCCAATACGTATTTTTCACGATTTTGTGGAATGCGAGTTATAAAATCATCCACGTATCTGTAAAAAAATGGTAAACGAAAATCTAATGTTGGTATAATGCTGCATTCTAGATCTTCCAGTACAAGCTGGGCTATTATGCTAGAAATCGAGGCACCCTTTGCGCAACCATCAATCTGTTTGTAATAAGAGTCTTTATATTTAAAATAAGTTGATGTAAGAGTTAGTTCAACAGCTTCTAAGAAACCCTTTAAGGGAATATCGGTATATTTTTTTATTTTTTCCCATTTTTTTGTGATTACATTTAAAGCGACATTAATTGGAATGTTTGTGTAGAGTGACACAACATCTAGTCAAATTAATTTATGATTTTCCGGGATATGAATGTTACTGATTTTTTCTTTAAAACTCCACGAGTCTTTTATGTAATACTCATTTTTGTGTGCAATATTTGACAGAATATTTTTTAAAAACTTAGACAAAGAGCTAAGCAAGTACTCCAACTTAACTCCTATCCCTTTAAAATGATAAACCCGATTTTTAGAAATAGAATGGAAAATTTTAAGAAATTCAATGAAAACATTTTACAAAATGCTCCTAAACAAAATGACAAAAAGAATAAAGCCAATAACTTTTTAACTCTTCCGTACATTCTCAACATCTCTGAAAACTTTCAAAAACTTTTTAGAAAACATGACATAAAGGTTAGTCATAAGGCCATCAATTTGGTTAATAATTGTTTCAGTAAATTAAAAAGTGAAATTCCAAAAAACAAAAAAACACACGTAGTCTATCAAGTACCCTGCAAAGAATGCCCTTCTGTATACGTAGGACAAACAAGCCAGTACCTACACAATAGACTAAATGGGCACAAATATGATCAAAAAAATACCATCGCCCTAAAAAAACACGAAAATGAGACAAATCATACTTTCGATTTCAATAATACCCAAATTTTAAAAACAGAACATCACAATAAGAAACGTGAATTTTTTGAGATGATTTAGATAAAGAAATATCCAAACGAAATAAATAATAAGTCCGAAATAGCTCATTTAAATAAAATATATCATAATATTCTAATTTAACATATATAGTCAAATTGTGCCTAGCAATAAATGACCAACAAAAAAAAAATTCTTAAGGGAGAACTGCACGCAAAAAGTGAAAAACCAGGGACAAGGTCTAGTCGAGTTGAAAGTAAGATGAAAAGGTACCCACGCATTAAAAAAACTTCCGCACGTCCGACCACAAAAAAATGTGTTATGTATAGGTAATTTAAATTACATTTCGGTTAAAAATGGGTTCAAAACGGTTCACGCACTGCAGAAATACAAAGACATGAGTACGATTTACCATTTCAAATTTTGCAGTTACGTGGACAAAGGATCAATATAAGGCGGTAAAGAGCCATTTTTGTGGAAAAAAATTATATGCGAAGGCTTGTGCGTCAAAAAGTGGTCAAAAAATGGTCGAAAATGGACAATCTACTTTTATTTTATAACTCTAGATTTGATTTTTTCATAAAAATCCGCATTTAGCGCCCAACTATACATATTTCCCTATTAAAATCACATTGAAGCTAATACATAACTCGTATAGTTTTAACATAATATTGCAGCGGCGGAAGGCTTGCAAATGATCCATATTACAGCGTGCAGTTCCCCCTTAACATAAATATTTGCCGTGGAAAGAAGGAACAACTTTTAATTCGTTTCATTACTCTTTGTCACCCGTACACGTATACGTTTACTGTTTTGTATATGTAAATTATTCTGTTTAACCTGTACGTGTTCAAATGTAGTGACGATTTTGTTCTATTTTTTCTCTATATGTTATGTGTCATATTGTAATGTTTGATTATTTGTCTATGGTAAGTTATGACTGTTTGTTTCTGTTTTTTTTTTATATTGGTTTGTATGTTATTTTAGCTTAACGCAGTTGAAAAAAGCCGTACCCACTACCGAAACGTCCTGCAGACAATATAAAGTCTATGTAATAAAATCGTAATTGTCTATTTGAACCATATTCCCAAGAAAATATCCCTACTATATATATATATATATATATATATATATATATATATATATATATATATATATATACATATATATATTTATATATATATATATATATATATAAATAAACGTATAGGCACTAAATCTGCGATGAGGGGAAAATATAAATAAAATGATTACCTTCTTAAATTATACAAAAATAACGCAATCGTTCCATTTTAGCTGTAACCGAAGAGCCAACACCTAGAAATCCTTGCGAGCCCTCACCCTGCGGGCCAAATAGTCAATGTAGAGAAATAAATGGCCAAGCAGTATGTTCCTGCTTACCCGAATACCAAGGTTCGCCACCAGTCTGTAAACCTGAGTGCGTAGTCAGTTCTGAATGTCCTTCGAATCGAGCGTGTCATAAATTTAAATGTGCCAATCCCTGTGTGGGGACCTGTGGAATCGGTGCCAGATGCGAAGTCATAAACCATAATCCAATATGCAGTTGCCCTTCAGGACTAACTGGAGATCCATTCTCAAGATGCTATGAATTACCTCCAGAACCTAAGCCAGCACCGCCCATGAGAATCAACCCATGTGTGCTATCCCCTTGCGGGCCTAACTCAGAATGTCGCGATATCGGAGGACAACCATCTTGCTCTTGCAAAGCTACCTATATCGGAGTCCCTCCGAATTGTAGACCGGAATGTATCGTTAACACAGACTGTCCCTCACACCTGGCCTGCATCACTGAAAAATGTAAAGATCCGTGCTCTGGATCTTGTGGTTTCAATGCTCAATGTAGAGTTCAAAATCATATTCCTATTTGTACTTGTTCATCAGGGTTTATTGGAGATGCGTTTACGGAATGTGTAAAGGAACCCCCTCGTGTAGTGGTGCCTGAAGATCCCTGTATCTTATCGCCTTGCGGTCAAAATGCTGAGTGTGATAATGGAATATGCACATGTTTGCCGTTATACCAAGGCGATCCCTACACAGGTTGCAGACCAGAATGTACCATGAATACAGATTGTTCACCAACAAAAACTTGTATTAATTTGAAATGCATTGATCCTTGCCCTGGTACCTGTGGACAAGGAGCTATCTGTGATGTTGTTAATCACTTACCGATTTGTAGCTGTCCACCCGAGTTTGAAGGCGATCCATTTACGAGCTGTCGTCTTAAGCCCAGGATCCGTAAGTATATTTTAATACTTTTTTTTTCTTGAGCACTTTCTGAATTTGTATACTTAATCTAATGACTACTGCTGTCTGTCTGACTAGAAGATCTACCTGTTTTATTAAGAAAGAAAGTGTCAATTTTGAGTCATTCCCTTAATAAACGTTGAATGAGACGAGGACTTTCAATATTAGCGTCATATATTTTTTTTATTCTAATACGCCTAACTTAATTGTACTGGATTTGAGATTTTGATTTTTAATTTAACATACGTTTAAAATTCTTTTATTTTTATAATTACTTATAGATAGAATCTATCAGTTACGTAAATTTAAGTGTGTTACATGACTGCAGTATAGTTTTTGCAAATTATATGAAATATTTTCAGCGCCACCTCTCGTCAATCCATGTCAGCCATCACCGTGTGGACCAAATAGTGTTTGCAAAGTTAAGAACGGTGTAGCCGTATGCTCCTGTCAACTAGGTATGATTGGTAGTGCACCTCAGTGCAGGCCAGAATGTGTAGTTAGTTCTGAATGTTCGCTGACGCAAGCCTGTCTAAACAATAAATGCATCGATCCTTGTCCAGGAACGTGCGGTCTTAACGCCCTATGTCAAGTAGTAAACCACAATCCAATTTGCAGCTGCACATCAGGAAATACTGGAGATCCATTCAACAGATGTTACCCGATACCACCACGGGGACCCGAAGGTAAGCTCCATGTTCACATTTTATAGCCAAATCATGAAAATGCAACTTTCTTAAATAGATGTAACATTTCAGTATTCTCAGTTATATTATCTTCTGTTTAAATTATTTTCCTTCAAGTCGATAATTTTCACATATTAGGTATTGCCGAAAACCGATTGTATTCCGGATACCAGCGATCCAGCAAATAGAAATAAAAGATTTTAAGTAAATCCCAACTTTACCGTCTTTTACCAGAGCTATTTCGTTAATATTATCGCATAATGAAACAATTATTTAACAAATATGTAGCAGTCGTAACCACTTAAATTATGGAATATAATTAGATAAATTTGGGTATTTTGGATCCATCCAGAGATTTTCGTGGAGCTCAACTGATATCACGACCAGAGCTGCCAGTCTTCTTTGTCCCGATGAATCAAAATTTTGTTTTGAGTTTTATTTTCCAATAGCTTTGGAAATACGCTTTAATATATTTCTAAGCAAGTAATCGTATAATGCGTTACTGACAATACTGCGTTAAATCCTGCTGCATGCGAGCTAATATTTCGATTCGTGAATATTTGAAACTTTTTGATGCGAAATATAAGCGGTTTTTGTTATTACCTACTAATTACATGGAACTCCTATCAAAGTAAAAATGGATCTTTTGATAATAATTTATTTTCGTAACTTTTTCTTTTTTCTTAAACTGGCCAACCAAATAACAAAATATTTTTTACAGAGAAACCTCAACTGTGCCAACCAAGTCCATGTGGACCGAACTCTGTGTGTCAAGTGCGCGGCGAGAGCCCGGCCTGTTCTTGTCTCGATGGTTACGTAGGTGCGCCGCCGTCTTGCAGGCCAGAGTGCACGATCAATCCCGAGTGTCCGAGTGCGCGCGCGTGTATCAATCAGAAGTGCCGCGACCCGTGCCCGGGCAGTTGCGGCACGAATGCGGTTTGTTCGGTAGTGAATCACAATCCGGTCTGTTCCTGTATCCCCGGTCACACCGGTGATCCGTTCAGAGGCTGTATACCTACAATACGTAAGTTTGACTTTAGGGTTCTCTTTATTTTTGGTGGCGGTTTTTGCGACATTGTATCGAGTAGGATTGTATTATATTGTCTTATATTCTCAAAAGTTTTTTTACAAATAGGCGAGTGAATTTATGACAAAGTAATTTCTTAGCGAAGGTTACGTATACCTTCCTGTTTTTAAATTTTAAACCAATATTATTTTTTTGGAGACATGCAAGTAATTTCATAAGTAAGTCAACTTAGGAATGTAAAAAGTAGCTTTCTAGGCTAAAGCAAATACAACTGATTCGCGTACAAAATAGTTAAAACCAGTATTACTTTTTACATCCAGGCAACATCAGGGTTTTCTCAGTAAATCACTCAATTCGGAATAGTTTTTGTCTTAAATTCATATTTTAGGTAAAGAACCTAAGTACACGATATAACCAAATTTTAAAATCCTGAAAATTCATAATTAAAATATATAAAGACCATGGTAATTTCTAATAATTTAGAATTAAAGACAGATAAAAAAATTAAACATACAATTGAAAATAACATAATATTACCATCATTGCAACGAAGTCGGCATCTGAGATCAAATTTCCAAATACAATTTAACAAACTAATTTTGATATTAATCATTGTATTACTAATATAATAAAAGGTGAAATTCATGTCCAAAGACATTTTATAGATAGGATAAATGATGTATATAATTAATTACTTAGTAATTCGTATTAGACAATCCTACTTGATAATATTTTATTGCATCGCATGACATCTTAATTCGTATAGATAGACTCTAAAATATTTAAAATGCAATTATAACTTCTTTAAAATTAGCTAATTACAGAAAGGAAGTATAGGTTCAAGAGTCAGACTTTTAAGATCTGTAGATGTCTAAATAGAAAGCCTACCATATTAACTAAGTCAACTAATGAGCTATATAAATTATTAATTATCTTAGAACGTCTAAAGTCACTTCTCTTAATAAGTATTTTTAGGGTTAGTGAACGTTTTAAACATACTTGTTTTTCTTCGACATGCGATCTGGTGTTTCTTTTACGTTTCACTAACCTCGTAAGACTCTCTTTGCTCATCTGGAAAGTAACTCGAAGTTACCTTGATTTTCCTTATGCAATACAAGCAAATATGTCCTTTCAAAAATGAGTAGGTTACGATGAATTTAGTCCGTAGACTTCATGCATGTCATTCAATTATTCTAAAACTCGTAGTGTTTTTTTTATGACCACACAAGTGGATTTATTCCTCTAACAAAACACGATAATGCAACAGAAATAAATTTCTGTAGTAATTTTTTGCCTAAATAAAAAAACTACATTTTTCAGATATAGATATTAGATCAAACGATTTCCTAAGCATTCAGTAAATATTTGTCTCTAAATAGTTATTTTTTCAAAAAATCGCATTTTAAATGTTTTAGGTATTTTCACTAGTAGTTAGTTGCATATCTCTGCTGTAAATACTAATGCTACTTGCTGAGGGGATAAAAAGGTAAGGATAATCCCCCAACGATAACAACGAGCTTCATCGGCAACGCCACAACATACCCTGCTATTACCTCTTCTCCCTGCTAAAGGTTCCCACAAAATAAAAAGAAACAAATAACCCAAGCTTACAAAATAAACATGGAAACGGTTCACGAGCGTTACACAAAAACACCCTTCTCCCCCAATGTGCGCTTACATAAAGCATAATACCCCGATAATGCTTACCCTCCCCACACATTGGCATCTAATAAAAAGCAAGGCATAATATAAAGGTATCGAAGGAACATTAAAACAAATAACCCCGCTAGCTATAACGTTACAGCTTGCAAATGCGCATTAAATAACACCCGGTTAAACCCAGACTGGTAGAGAACTATAGGCGCAATTCATCGTTGAAATAAAATGTAAAACGTCTACCTTAATGCGCATTTTAATGTATTGAATAAAGTACAATAAAACTGACCTATTATGAATCGATCCACGTTTGAATATACGCCCTTGATAGTGCACTACTACGTCTATGACTTACAGATCATCGATTAAAAATTGTCTGTAGTTCTCTATTAACCCACTGATACTAAATATCAACCCGTTATAGTGCGTTTACCTGAACCCGAGCTAACAAACCCTTGTCAACCATCGCCCTGTGGAACAAATGCCATTTGCAAACAAAGAAATGGTGCTGGCGCTTGCCAGTGCTTGCCAGAATATATTGGAAATCCTTACGAAGCCTGCAGACCTGAATGTATTCATAATTCTGACTGTCCATCCAACAAAGCGTGTATTAGGAATAAATGTACTGATCCCTGCCCTGGTACGTGCGGGAGCAATGCACAATGTCAAGTTATAAACCATGCTCCATCATGCTCCTGCATCGCCGGATATACTGGTGATCCTTTTAGATACTGCGTGTTACCACAACCTGAACGTAAGCATACTTGTACGATATTTGGTTAGCAATAATTAAGTTGAGATTATCAAATGTGGAATGATCCATAAATAGATCCATAATAAGTTATGTAAAACAACATACACAGATGAAGTAAGTGTGAAAATTTTTTTGTTATAGCCGGAGCGACGGCGGCATTAAAAGAGGGGTCCTAAAATACACAGACAAAATACAAAAGTTGCTTTTTTTAGGTAGAGAAATAAAATGGCTCTAATCATAATAACTGTTGCCTGTTACCGAGTTCGAATATATATTTACCTGCCAGGCACTAGCGTAGGTGATTAGATACACCAAACAATAATATATATTTAGGTAGGGTGCTACTTCAATAACAATAAAAATTTGGTATGACAAAAGTCTTACCGCTGCAAAAAAATTTACATAAAAATGTGTTAAACGAAGGATTTTTTAATGATAACTTATGGTATAACAATGTCAACAACTAAGGTAGGACAAGAATCTTACTGTTCTGATAAGTAAAAAACTAGAAAAATTAATCAAAAATTGATTGGTTTTTAGTTATCAAAACTGTACTTTTGTCCTAGTTTGATTTCTATTATCGTTATAACGTAAGCTGTTATTAAAAAAAATGTGTATCTGATAACCCATTTTTATGTAAAACATTTTTTTTGACAAGTTGCAAGACTAGGACTCTTGTCCTACCAAAATTTTATTATTATTGTAGTGTCATTCTACTTAAATACGTAATATTTTTATGTATATAATTATATTATATATTCGGATAGGTAACAGCAATTTTTGTTACACCCTTTTTGTGTGTCTAACTAAAAAGCAACTTTTCCTACCTATTTCGTCTGTGTATCTTATAACCCCTATTATACTGTCACCGCCGCTCGGACTATCAGGTACACAAACAAAATGGCTCTAATCAAAATTGCTACTTAAACAACAATAAAGAATGGTAGGAAAATTAACCCGGACTCTTACGACTAGTAAACTTAGTATTCCTTATACGGGGTTATTTTTATATTATATTTATATTATTTATATTACTTTTTTGTGTAACAGGTAAAAACAATTTTGATTGAAGCCATATTGTTTGTGTCTGAAAAGTAACTTTCCACACCTACTTCATTAGTGAATCTTATCCCCACGTTTTCCTAGCCTTTATGTTAGGCCCAAAGAAAGGTTTAATAAAAAATGTTTTTATAAATACACTCAAATATCAGTGCTACAAAGAACACACTAAAACAGTATATATTTCCTGAGAATACATTCCTTATAGAAATTTAAATGTGGGTAAATGTTAATGGAATTATTTGTACTAAATAAAGTTCTCATGAGATTTTAATTAGGTCCGAGTTCGTCTTAAAAATGCAATATATAAATATGCAATAAAGTCGTTCCACATTTGTACTGCTGAAATGATAATAATAATGAATATTAAAAACCTATATATTTTAGCTGTTATAGTCCAGAATGAAGATCCATGTCAACCTACACCTTGCGGTCCAAACAGTCAATGCAAGGTTGTAAACATGCAGGCTGTTTGTTCTTGTTTGCCCACTTATGTAGGTAGTCCGCCTGGCTGTAGACCAGAGTGTGTTGTTTCATCTGAATGTGCTATGAATAAGGCATGTATAAATAATAAATGCGTAGACCCATGTTTAGGAACATGTGGTTTGCGAGCTGAATGCCAAGTGTTAAATCATAGTCCTATCTGCAGTTGCCGTGGTGATTTTACGGGAGATCCTTTCACAAGATGTTTCCCAATTCCACGTAAGATTTTTTAAACTCATTTATTTATTTCCTAATCCAGAACTATATTATCTTTTTAGCAATATAGTGTCCTTATGTTGCCTAAAGTAATGGGTTGTTTTCGAGGACAATAAATAATACCCCTTTTTATTTAGAAAATTCCGACGTTTCGGCCTTTATTTAGTCTTTATCTAAGCTGGAAAAGAAATTTGAACATATACTTATCTTAATTTTTTTTTCAGGCAGCCACATATAAGGAAAGACAATAAGACAATATTGACTATATACTTTCTTAAGACGTATAAAAATGCGATTAATATAGTTCAGTTTATGTTAAAAAAAGAACCATCAAAATATATTAAATATGAATATGTGAAACACTACCACAGTAAAAACATAAATTATTAAAATAATGACATAAAGTACTTATTATAAAATCGCTAAAAAGGGAGAGAAAGCATCTTGGAAATGCCTATAGGATAAAGAAATTTTAAATATGTACTTAAATTAATCCCATCTAGCAATAACCATGGTTAGTGCTAGATGATTGGATTTTATGATGAGTAAGTACTTCATGTCATTATTTTGACATTTGTGTTTTTACTGTGATATTGTTTCACATACATTTTTTATAAATTTTTTTACATGAAATAAACTATGTTAAACCCATTTTTTTAATACGTCTTAAGACTTAATATTCAAAGGTGGCATTCCGTTTTAATTTCTTTATCAGCCTTGAAAAAGACAAAATAAAGATCGAAAGCATTATCTAATAAAAGGAGGTTTTATTTCCAATCCACTGATTTAAAACGTATGATATATAAGAAACGAGGAGAAAATACTATTCTATTATTTTTATAAAAATTTAACACTTCATATTTAAAGACAGCATAATTTATCCAGATGTGTACATATTTCGCAATTCTCACTATAAATTTAAAAGATAGAAAAAATTGTTGAACATAAAAGTTGTAGGATTTATTACGTAATTTATAGAAAATTATTATTTATGTATACAAGATATCTCAAAAATTGCGTAGCTTACACAAACAATTTTTTAATGGCACACCCTGTATATTATATGTCTTTAAAATGGACCTCTTCTTGCTTATTATAACTATACCATGTTTGATACCTTTGTCTTGAAAGACAATTTTGACAAAAACCCTGCCATAAGAGGCAATGAATGGAAAAAGACTACATAGTGGACTCAATGGGAATGAATTGGTTCTAAAGGCCGGGTTTTTGTCGAATTTGTCGGATCTTTAAAGATAAACGTATCCAATTTGTTATATTTATACTCAGCAAAAAGAGGGCTATTCTATGAACCTATAATATACAGCGTATTCGATTTAAAACAATGTGTGTTGGGTCTACCATTTTTTAATTAATTCAATAGTAGGAATGACGAAATATGAGGAAAGACCCTGTACATACACGTATATACATATTATACGTACTGAAATAGCTAAAGCAGGGTATATTAGAAAAATTACCTAACGAAAAAATCAAGGGATCTTGTGTTGTAATTTTTAAAAAGCCTTTAATATAATGAAAAATAAAAATATCTTCTAATAATTACCAAAATTTGAACAAAAAAATGTTTACTAAAATAACATTATCATATAATATGTATATATACAGTGAGCTTTAATAGTATTTGTTTATATAAAAATTAAACCTAAAGATTAAAAAACACCCGAAAAAAAGCAAAAAAACTCGTGAAAGACGCTAATCGATAAACCTAATCAATATACCTAACAATAAGTGACATCGTCTTTTCTAAGCTATCAGTAACATCTCGTTTACGCAACCAATAAACAAATAGTAATTTTCGGGGTACGAGGTGGCTAGCGAGGAACTGATTTCTTAGTCACGGTTACTTGTTTTCTTAGGTATTTTACAAGAAAGATTAAATGTAGGTCTATGTCCAATACATTACGTAAAAACAACCACATGACAAAAATAATTTTTGAATTTTCTTCATAATTTGCTTGTATTTAATGAATTTTAATAAAAACCTGGGAAAGTATACTACCAGTGGTTACTAATAAACCTACCAAATTTTAGCTCTGTATATCTAACAGAAAAATTGATTTGTCTGTAATTTTTGTGCAAATCGGCCAAATTGAATGTTTTATTTTTTAAATGTCAGTTTTTTTATTCTCTCTAATATAGCACTATACAATTATTTTTTAAATGAAAATTTTTATTTAACTTCTTAATTAAAGCAAAACAAAATTTAATAACATTTGGTTTTTTATGTATTAAATATTTACTTTTATAATTATATATAGAGAAAAAGGAATTATGCTCAGAAGGAAAATTAAATAGCTTATTTTTAAACAAAAAAATTAATTTCAATTAATTCTATATTATATTTTAAATTTTATTTGGTCTTGAAATAGTATACTTTCAATAAAAAAGATTATTATTAGTTGTCAATTAAGAATAAAATTGTATTCATTATCACTTTTTAATTAAAAATTTTGTATTTATTTGCATTTCCATTTCAATATAATGGCTTTTCTGTACATTTTACTATAAAAATAAATATTTAAAACATTAAAAATCAAATTTTACCACAACTTGTATTTTTTTTAATCAAGAAATTAGATAGAATTTCTTAATTATTTTTAGTGTCATTTTGAAAGGAATAAAAAACACATTTAAAAATAAAATATTCAGTTTAGCAGGTCTACACAAAAACTAAACGTTTTATTAGAAACGAGGACCTAAACTTTGGTTCCTTATTGTTGACCACTAGAAGTATTTTTTCACATGTTTTTATCAAAATTCATCACACAAAGAACATTTTTTGTCATATGATTTTTGTCGTTTTGTAGGTTATGTATTAGACATAGATATTTGAAAGCAGCGCAGTTTTGTCGTGGATTCGAAAACGAAGAAATCGTTTTTTTTTGTGTTACGATTGGACCAATAGAAATCGTTTTACTTATATTAGTTAAAAAAAATTGTCAGTAACGCAATTTATCTATAAAAATTCAAAAAACATGACTTCTGGTTGTTCTGCATTACAAAAATCAGAATTTCTTTACTTTATGATCCCATCATCATGTTAATATAAAATCCAAGGGGAAGTGCAGTTCCTTTTTCAGGAAAATTTCTGATAATCACTCCACTATACGGCCACAGAGCAGAATACCGATAAGAGGAAACAGCTGGTACAAATTCTGTCTCTAGAAACGCGGCCATTTTCAAATAAGAGCTTAAGGATTGATTTGCCGCGTCTACGTCGAAACTCTCAGTTAACCATTGACAACCGATTTGTTTGCTTCGAAATGAATCTATAAATTTGTTATTTCGCGTTTTATGATTAAAAAGTAGTGCCCTTTGTTTATTTCAGTGGACAAACATTGTATAATTATGGCTCAAAAGCGTAAGTCATCAGGATATATTACTTGTGCTCTTCCTGAGTGCTCTTCGAAAGGATGGGAAAGCATTTCAATGTTTTTGTTCCCCACAGCTGAAGGGTTATTTAAAGAAGTATACCTTTTATAGAACTTAACCAATGTCTTTTTTTATATTTGCACAACTAGTATGGTAGTTTCACACAATATTTACATATCAAATTTAAATTAGATATATATCTGATTCAACTTACAATGTTATATATTTCGATATCAAAAATAAATATTTAAAAAAATATGTATTTTTTGCTACAAAATTAAACCATTTTTATTAAGAAGAACTACATTTAAATATGTAAAAAATACTATTAACTTAAGATAGGCAAAATATGAGAATGCCTATTTGGTTATGACGCCTACGCAACTAAACTAAAATTTTATTATCTTACCATTTTTTCTAAATCTATCGCTTAAGTTGGTATTATATATGCGATAAGTCTTGAAAAACTAAAGTATGAAAGAGTAACTTAATTTGGTTTTAGTTAAATATTCCCAAATTAAGAGTACTTCTAATGCCAAAATTCTCACTTTTCAGATGCTACTTGGCGACAAGAATTATTGTGAACACAAAAAATATTTAAATGTTAGAATTCAAAAATGCAATAATACACGGATTTTCCATTTAGAATAACAATATAGCCACTAGTTTTGAGCAGAATTGGCAACATCGCTTTTGCAAAAATACTTTAGGTTTCAGAAATATTATAGATATAATGTCTATGGAAAATATAGTTAGCTACACATCAGAAGTAAGGTGGAATCAACTATTTTGTAATCACAAAATCTAGCCATTTGGCATCAATAAGCAAAAACATCCGACTTTTTGAATTTCATCTTTTTAGTTCATAGTTTTTACAATGTATGTAAAATAAAAATTATTTTGTTATAGATATCACGCTGTTTTCTCAGTGTACAAACTAACAGACTATCGACAAAATGTATAGATGCGAGCATCAAAAACAAATCTAACCTCTCCTATCGGTATTCTGCTCTGTGTCAATATCATATAACATCGCTTGAGTTTTAAAGGTTATATGATGACATTTCATTTTGTCAGCATACTGTCAGTTTTGAATTATTTGATATGTTGATTTTCTAAATTCAAGTGAAAAATAGTGAAAAAGGTAGAATTCTCAAACAGAATATTCATCGGTAAAATTTTAACTGAATATCTAATTATTCTGAACTAGTTACCCGAATCATTTATTCATGATACTTCCTGTTTGACAGTGATATGGTAATGATATAGTATCCCGACATAAGCTTTAAATAAATTTTTTGGCATTATTTTTAGAAATTTAAGCTCAATAATTATAGAAATATATATAGTTTAATTGTCGGACACAGTGATGTTCTGTTAGAAACTACGAAGAATCATTTCTACGCGTTAGAATATAATATTTATGTTATACTCATTTTCATTTATTTAGAACTCAAAGACAGAATTTTTGTATCGTTACTGGTTTTTGTAATTTGCAAGTAGGAAAAAACTATATTTTTTTCTAAACCTAAGTTCAAAACTGATTTTTGTCGGGCCAGCTTTCATTAGCAGTACATGTTTTATAAAATAAAAAGTATTTGTAATTATATACTTTTAATAAACGAATGAATTATGGCTTGTTTTTTTTGTGAAAATTTTTTGCTTTTGAGAAATACAACATATTTCATTTTTGGTTAATGAACATCAGATCTAAAAAAAAACTTGTTTTATAGAATTATTTAGTATTTGTTGGAGTAGTGGAATGTTATTTTTGTTCTGGGGGAAAGTTAATTCAATCACCTAAAAAATCAGAAAAATTAGGTCATTGCCATTTTGGCTTAGTTTGGATTAGTCTTACATTAATTACGAGTAATAAAAAACATTATTTGACTAGTGTGTCATTTTTGGTAACTCTGATAGGTTATTTTACTGGTTTGTTATCATTTTGGATAACTTTGATATGTACTTGTATCGTGATAGATCCACAAAAGATTCATCCAACGATTTTTATTCTTGATGTTTTTTTCTATGGGGTATTCAAGTAAATAATTCACAATGTCAGCAAAACCTTATATGTTATTTTTCTTACAAATATACTTCATTACTGATGACGTTCGCATTTTCCTAAAAAAACCTAATTTCACGTTGTGGAATTATATCCAACTATATTTCTTTCCTAATTATTGGGTATAACCCCACACCAAAAATAAAACGTTTCCAAAAATTACAAACTCAAAACTTTTACTTTGAATTATTTTTAAATTTACACAATTACATCATACAGGAATCGCTTTTAACAAAAGTGGTCAACTTTTTAAAATACTCATCTATACTTCCAAACCCTTTATACATTTTAGGTGTGTACCAATGGATCATCAGAAAAGATAAAATATTCTGAATGATATACTTTTAAGAGCTTGCACTCCTCGTATTCCAAAATACGGCACGTCTTCCAGAAGTATGAAATACCAACAATACGATCCACTTTTTTCTAAAATCTAAAAGATTATCCTTTTGGATTCTCCTCCCAATATCCAGTATCCTTTAATCCTTCGTCCACAGTGATATTAAACTCTCTCCAAACTTGGCATCATCTAATTCGATAAATCTACCAGAACCACCCTTTTTAAAACTTGACCAGTTCACTATGGTTTTGGACTGAGTTGATTAAAATGTTAAGAATTAGACGAGATCTAATTGACATGGCAACTAAAATTTTTTCATCAGTTAAGTTCCGCTTATATCGCTGTCATTTTATAACTGTGATACTAAAGAAATTAATTGTTAAATTGTTGCATATGTCATCTTAAGTCTAGAACTGTAAAATTAGATCTGGTTTTAGTTTCAACATCTTTTGTCATAAGGGTGAAGTTTTGACAGGATTATGTCCGAAAAGACCAAAATATAGTCATGTAACTAATATCTTCAAATGACATTTTAGTTTTTCCAAGTCATATACTAACTCTGGCCACATCAAATGTACAGTTTTTTTTTAAATTATAATCGTTGATATTATTGACGCTCAACAGTGGTGCTTAAGAAACTTCACGTTAAAAAAGACACTTAAACACTCTATAGAACATCTTCGTCAGAATAACAGTTTCAAAAAATCACATTACTGTAACTCGCCATTTTGATATGACACATTTTTAGTTCGTTTAAAGTAAAATCACGTACGACATACTAACATACTTATTTTTAAACAAGGAGTTCTAGAAATGTAATTACAGAATATTCGGGTATAAATCTGAAATTTCCTCCATGTACCTGCCATTGCGCGGCACTGCGTCGAGCAATAAAATATGTGTTAGATAATCGACTTTATATCGTATCGTTTTAAAAAAAAATGAAATTTAGCATAGGTCCGGATGTTGTACTGTAACGAGGTAATTATCTGGGTATAACTCAAAAACTCTACGGTTTTCCCCAAACCGCATCACCTGCTTCCGACACAAAATTTGGTCTATAAGTTCTAAATAAGTAATTGAAAATCTTAATCTTTTAATTTTTTGAATTTCATAAAAGAATTGAAAAATATTTCAATATTCTTAGATTAAGTAAATAATAAATAGAAAAATAAAAGGAAATAACAAAAAATCCGTAAAAGGCAGTAAACAAACAAACATTTAGTAAACCTTACTTTTTAGCACCACCTCCAGCTTTTATACCAGAAACAGAAGTAAATCCTTGTGTACCTTCACCTTGCGGACCTAATTCACAGTGCCAAGTGAACGGAAGAGTACCATCGTGCTCTTGTCTATCTCAGTATATAGGCAGCCCTCCAAACTGTAGACCAGAATGTACCATAAACCAAGAATGCGCAAGTATTTTGGCGTGTATTCTGGAAAAATGTACCGATCCATGTCAGGGGGCATGTAGCGCAAGCGCAGAATGTAGCGTACACAATCATAATGCCATCTGTAGCTGCCCTCCTGGATACACTGGTGATCCATTTATTAGTTGCCAGATTAAACCACCAGAACGAGTGCCACTGATAGAACAAGACCCTTGTAATCCATCGCCTTGTGGCGCAAATGCGCAATGTAACAACGGTCTATGCACATGCCTACCAGACTACCAAGGCGATCCCTATAGAGGTTGCAGGCCTGAATGTAGCCTTAGTAATGATTGTCCGAAAAACAAAGCGTGCATTAGAATGAAATGTGTCGATCCATGTCCAGGAACTTGTGGCACCGGAGCTATTTGTGAGGTTATAAATCATATACCCATCTGCAGTTGTCCAAACGGGTATAATGGAAACGCTTTCATAGCATGCCGCCTTTCCGAACGTAAGACATTTTTCATAGCAGTAGATTATACTTTTACAATAGTTTGCTAAATAACTTAAAATGTAACTTTAAAAGAATATTTTATTAATATCTTAATAATTTAACATACAATATCAGACAAAAACGAAGCAACTTACAGGAAACTTTTTATTATTGGTGTTTAAGAGAATTTTATTCCAGATAAAAGTGGCAACAAAAAAATAATCATCTAATTCGAATCCAACAGTCACATACAATTAGGCTAAAATTTAAATATTTGATTGTCCCTTGAGATGCCAGTACAATCCTTACGTGGTCATATATAAATATATCGAAAATAGGTTTCTAATTAGGTAAAAAACCAAAAAAATCCACTCCTTTGCTATTACTGAGATCTAAATGCATAATAGGCCATAGTTTTGCCAGAAAAAATATGCATAAAATAAAACGGTATTATTCAACAAATCTAATAATCTATTTCGAACAGATGTTTAAAAAACGTAAGTAAAACAAGGAGTACCTTGTTTCAAATTATAAACAGCGTAGCTACTATTGATATGCTTTAACAATACAATAAATTTTATAATTTTGAATTTTAATGAAAAAGTATTGTGTATTTACACAGGTAAATAAATTAAATTTAGTTAAAACCTGGTAGCTCAAGGAACAGTTTTTAGAAGACAGCATTTGAAAGATGATATCGAATTAGGTTAAAATTATGTCTTATGCACCAACTTTTATCAACAATCAAATGTTTCGAGATATCAGTAAGTTTTATATGTTGCGTATATTTTGATGAGCAGCCTATATGGAAAGCAATTTTTAGCCAATTATTAAATTACTTTTAGCACCTCCAAAAACGATCCCTTGTAATCCATCGCCCTGTGGTGCAAACAGTCAGTGCAGAGAAATCAATGGGCAAGCAGTGTGCTCATGCGTGCCAGGATATGTTAGCAGTCCACCCACTTGTAGACCGGAATGTGTTACCAGTTCAGAATGTCCTTTGATTCAAGCTTGTGTTAATCAGAAATGCATAGATCCCTGCCCGGGTACTTGCGGGCTAAGTGCTAAATGTCAAGTGGTTAACCACAATCCAATTTGCAGCTGCCCAGTGTCTTACATCGGAGATCCGTTTACCAGATGTTTCCCTAAACGTAAGCGTATTAAGATATTGAGAAAATACTAATGTATAACATTAACTGAGAGTATTTCTTGTACTGGTAAACGTTCTGAGGTGAAGAAACAACGTTTTTTTTAAATATTTTTTTAATTAATCAAATTATTGATGTTGGGCATATGAAAATTTTTCTTTTCGCTACTGGTGAACACCTACACTTTTTTACTAAATCTAGAAAATGAAGAAATTAAAAAAAATTATCTACAAGACTAATTCACTTACAAATTGATATAAACTTTTTTAGCTGTAGAAGAATCGGTAGTAACCCCTACCAGCCCATGCAATCCTTCTCCTTGCGGTACAAATTCTCAATGCAGAGAAGTTAATGATTTACCTTCGTGCAGCTGCCTCCCTGAATTTATCGGCATTCCACCCAACTGTAGACCAGAGTGCATCAGTAACAGTGAATGTGCCATCCACTTGGCATGCATTAACAGAAGATGCAATGATCCATGTCCTGGAGTATGTGGCATTAATGCCGAATGCAGAGTTGTTAGTCACACTCCTAATTGTGTTTGTATAACTGGCTTTGAAGGAGATCCATTCAGTCAATGTTTGCCACCTGTAAGGCTTGAAGAAACCTTAAATCCTTGCCAGCCATCACCTTGTGGATCGAATGCTGTCTGTAAAGAACGAAACAGTGCGGGATCTTGTGTTTGTCTGCCCGAATATATAGGAAATCCTTACGAAGGCTGCAGACCCGAATGTACAGTAAATTCTGATTGTCCTCAAAATACAGCCTGTTTGAGAAATAAATGTGTTGACCCATGTCCAGGGACGTGTGGTCAAAATGCGAATTGCCAAGTTATAAACCACTTGCCTTCTTGCACTTGCATTCAAGATTATACTGGGGATCCGTTTAGATTTTGTCACCGTCTTCCTGAATGTAAGTTTCGATACTATTTCCTAAATGAACTTTATTGCAACTTTGTCCAAGCAGTAATTTTTTTTATTAACACCCCACAGAGAAATATAGTTTTTTTTATTCACATATATATAAACATATATTTATATATATATATATATATATATATATATATATATATATATATATATATATATATATACATATTACATTTTTTTTAAATATGTAAAAAAAAATTGTGTATTTACAATTTTTGGAAGTCTTCAAGGAAAATCTCTAGGTACACCGGTTAAGGCTGTGCATTGTGGGTCAGTCAATCACGGACCTGTTTTATAGAGATAGAAGGATATTAATACACTAGATAGGTTATATAAAGGAAATTAAGGGAATTTAATGATAATGATCCTTAATCTTATACATTTAATTGATCTTGATGGGTTGGTAGTATCTAAGTTTTATAAAAAAAAACCCTTTTTAATAAGCCGACGACGGTTCGAATAATATATATTCTTCCTCAGAGCTCTGAAACCAAGAGAAGATCTTTTCAATTTTGATTTTTTGTAATAAATATTTTAAAGAACAAAACATGTATAAAAACAGAGTAAATAATATTATAAGTTTTCGTTTTTCAATATCGGTTTAGATAAATTATTAAGTAAAAAGTTTTATAACAAAAGACAAAAATATACACATCTTTTTTTTAAGATGTAGATATTTTCGTCTTTTACTATAAACCTTTAATAACTTAATAATTATCTAATCCGACACTGAAAGAAGAAAATTTATAATATTATTTATTCTGTTTTTATACATGTTTTGTTCTTAAAAATATTTATTATAAAAAAACCAAAGAAAACAACTTATTTTGGTTTCAGAGCTCTGAAGAATATATATTATTCGAAACGTCGGCATATTAAAAAAGTATTTTGCTAAACTTAGATCCTACAAACCTATCAAAGTTAACAAAGTCTATATAGAGGAAGTATTGGTATCGCAAAAATGTTCCAAAAATTTAGGTTGAGTTAATTGACGTTTTAGAATCTCTAAAATAGGAAAAACTTATTTTCAGAAAAAATTATATCTCTATGGATGTGTGTGTCGCCCTAGCAACGTGAAGCAGCCTTCAAAAAAACGAAAAAAATTTTTTGTTTTAATACGGTTAATTAAAAAAGTAATAAACGTTGAAACATGTCAAGTTTCTTTTATCTCTTTGTATACAAAAATCTTTTTTCCACTATACAGGGAGCCCTAGGGGAGCCCCTTAAAATTGTGAGTATTTTTTTTCTTTATATATAGCGGGTGAAACAGTTACCTAAAAACAAAATTTAAATATTTATGTTTTTTTAAAAGGGTGTAAAATGGTAAATTTTAATAAATAAACTATTCATATTTTTTAAAAACGGTAAAATACGTCCGCTTTATTATATTTTCTGCATATATACCTCAACTTGACTCTATGGAGATGTATGTCTATGTAAATTTTTTCTATTATTGTTATTGATATTTTGCAGTTTGGTTAGATTAGGTAGATTATCAAATTTTTTCTCTTGAATCTGATAGACAGTCTATATTTGAATCTGAATTATAAAAAATAAATATAAAACATGAAGAGGGGAGCCTCGTAGTACAGGAAGTACTACTAAGCCATTTGTTACGTCGGAGATTAAGAAAATTAGAAATCAGACCATTTTTTAAATTGTAACGCTTTGAGAATTCTTTTGAACTAGTCAATGTTTACATTGCTAGACCATGTGCAAATAAAAACCATTCGCTTAAAATACAGTTGCAATAGGGTTGCAAAAATAAAGTTAATTTATAATACAACTTAGCTGTTATACTGGCAGATTTTCAAAAATTTCTTCTTTTATCACACCTAATTTTAGCTGTACCAATTGGAACACCGGTTAACCCTTGTCAACCAAGCCCATGTGGGCCAAATAGCCAATGTCGTGAAGTCAATAGTCAAGCAGTATGTTCTTGCCTACCCAATTTTAGCGGTAGCCCACCTAGTTGTCGACCCGAATGCATTATAAGCTTTGAATGTCCTCCAGATAAAGCGTGTATAAATCAAAAATGTGCAGACCCATGCCCAGGCACTTGCGGACTAAATTCTAATTGCCAAGTAATAAACCATAGTCCGATATGTAGCTGCAGTGCTAGATTTACAGGAAATCCGTTTACCAGATGCTATCAAATTCCACGTAAGAGTTTTTTTTATGGTTTAACTTTATGTTGTTATATAGTCGTAACGTATATTAGACGATACGACGAAATATCAATAGACAATATTTTCTTAAAACAAGCTGCCGTGATTTTTAATATCTAAATATCAGTATTAATAATAATAACCCAAAACGTATTTTAGCTCCTCCTGTTGAACCGATTAGACCAATTATTACTGACCCATGTATGCCTTCCCCATGTGGACTAAACTCACAATGCCGCAATATTAACGGCAGCCCATCATGCTCCTGCCTGCCAAACTACATAGGATCACCTCCAAGTTGTAGACCCGAGTGTCTTATTAACGCCGAATGTCAAAGTAATTTAGCCTGTATTCAAGAAAAATGTAGAGACCCGTGTGCGGGTTCTTGTGGAAGCGGAGCTCAATGCTCAGTGATTAATCATACCCCAATATGTCTTTGTCCTGATGGTTATACTGGGGATCCGTTTACATACTGCTCTCCAAAACCTCCTCCGCCACCTGTACCGGTTGAGACTGACCCATGCGACCCATCGCCGTGTGGGCCAAATGCCCGGTGCAATAACGGAGTTTGCACATGCCTTCCAGAATATCAAGGAGACCCTTATCAGGGTTGCAGGCCGGAATGTATACTTAACAGTGATTGTCATAGGAGTAAGGCATGCTTAAGTAACAAATGTAAAGATCCATGCCCAGGCACATGTGGTACAAATGCGATTTGTACTGTGATAAATCATATCCCAATGTGCTCTTGTCAACAGGGCTACTCTGGAAACGCCTTTGTTATGTGCAACCCTATACCAGGTAAATAATGTTACTCTATTTATATTATACATTTTAGAACTGTTTCTAAGAGTTTAGCATAAAAAATGTATTTCAAATTTTAGTGGAAATACCAAAGAATCCATGTAATCCATCACCATGCGGTCCCAACAGTCAATGTAGAGAAATCAATGGTCAAGCAGTATGCTCATGTGTACCTGGCTACCTCGGTAACCCTCCCACGTGTAGACCAGAATGTGTAACTAGTTCAGAATGTTCCTTGAACCAGGCTTGCATTAACCAAAAGTGTATTGATCCTTGTTTAGGAACATGCGGGCTTAATGCTAAATGTCAGGTGATCAACCATAACCCTATTTGTAGTTGTCCTTCTAGATACAGTGGGGACCCGTTCACAAGATGCTTACTAATACGTAAGTCTTTACGAAATAATTGTCTTCTATTATTCGATAAACATTCAGCGTAATAAATTTATTCTTATATCCCCAGAGAAAAATCGATGTACCTGTGCTATTAACTTTAAAAATATCAATTCGATGTTAAAGTGTTACAGTTATACTTCGGCAATGAATTTGGACCTGGCACGATTTGTATTAAAATAGCTTTTAGTCAATTTTTCCGAAACCTTGAGGTGGAAGTTGTCGACCTGCTGTTCAAAATCCTTTAAGAGCACAACTTAAACCTGTGATGTTTTTAATAAAATGCTGCCATCTTTTTGTATATTGAAACAAATAACATACATTTTAATAAAGCAGTGACATAAAATCCTAATATAGAGGCTACTAAATGTGTTGTTAAAACTTTTGTAAGCACAGTTTAAGAAGTTTTTCTTACATTTTTATTTCACATACCACAGAAAGTGGTGGAAAGTAGAATCGTAATTTTTACTAAAAAACATTTTAGCGAGCGACTGATATGACGCATTTATAAAAGTGCCTGATGGACTGTCTATCAAAGTTGTCTCCTTGGCTGTTCCCAAACAACACGCAAATATAAAATATTATAGTTATCTGAGGAATAATATCAGTTAACAGAAACATAATCGAAAAAATTTAATATGATACCACATCATATTCTACCTACTGTTAATTCAGAAGATACTTTCTGAATCACTGTTCAGCGTGGCCGTTTTAACATTTTAATCTGCTATAACTGTACTATTTTTTCATCAAAATGGCTCTAAAAACAATATCATCTATATCGAATTTTCAAATTATTTGTAACATAAGATAAATATAAACAAGTTTTAATTTTCAAGAATATAAATATAACATGCATTTTTTTAAATAAGACACCCTGTAAATTTTACTTTTAATGAATAAATAGGTCGCTTTTTTCCTGATTCCAAATATACCGAGTATGTTACCTTTGTCTTTAAAATACATGAGAATGATTGTAAGACAAATGTGTACGTCAAAGAGAATTTGTCTTATGACGAAGTTTTTCTCCATTTCTCGTTTGTTTTTTAGTATATTTGGAAACAGGCAAAATAAACCTATCCACTGAAGGTATAATTTACAAATTGTCTTATTTAAAAAAACAATCCGTAATGTCCTTTGCCTGAATTCAATATTAGCAATAGTGAAGTGAATCCAGTTCTGTACATAGTCATTTAGTAACACATTTGTACTGTCTTTTCAAAAATTTTTATTGGGCGCCATTTGTTCCACCATATTGGATTCCTACCAATATTTTACCAGTTTCTACCTATGCCACACTTGATTTTTGGACATAATTTTTAATAAATTGAATATTAATTATTGTTACACAAATATTTTAAGACGCCATTTTGTTCCGTCATGTTGAATTTGTACTAGTTTATCCCTCTATGGCATTTAGTTTTTATGCAAAATTTAAAGTCAGTTGAATAAGATTTTGTTACGTTGATCTTTAAATATTTTATTTGGCCGCCATTTTATTTCGCCATCTTAAATTCGCACCAGAACTTTACCAGTTCATCTCTATATTACACTTGATTCTGGCACAAAATTTGGAATAATCTAATAAGCAGTTTTTCAGGCTGATTTTTAAAATAATGTATTAGGCTGTAATTTTGTCTTGCTATCTTGGAATCATCCCAACATATTACCAATCCGTTCCTATGTATTTTTTGTCCAAATTTGAGACAAAATGGATAATTAGTTTTTCGGTAATGAATTTTTACCAAATTATTACCAGTCATTCCCATTACCTTAATTTTTGACCAAAATTAGAAGTTAATGGCGCACGAATCTGAGGCTATGAAAAGAATGCAAGTATCTACGGAAACGGTGCATTACTTATTAGTCTATTATTTTGTGTAAAGAAATGGTCATTGCATTCTACTTCTCAACTATTCAATAATTGTTCTAGTTACTGGAGTAAGCCTATCTTTATCAATTACCCTGTATAGTAATATCTTATAAATGCTGTTTTATCGTAATAAGTAACATGAAAACGTATCATTTTATAGAAGCAGGTAGAAAGTGTGCTACATTAATTGCAAAATGTGTTCAGCATTACATGAGCCATCATGTATCATGTTAAAATTTCAATTATGTTTCTGCTTTTATTGGCATTATTTATTCGATAATAGAATTATGTTATGTTAATACGAATACAGTACAGAACTTACATTACAATGCACGATACTGTAATATAAGTTATTAACCAGAATTTTATCTACTATTACGTAACCAGAAAATCAGTAAAACATGGCAAATATTACTTTCAGTGTATGGAGATTTTAGCAAAAATTGAAATTTTAATGTTTTATATACGGTGAAATATGAAAAAAACCCATAACAAAGATCTTATACGCAACTCATTTACTTAAATGCATGAAAAACAAATGTTATCGAACATTCACATTCACATTGGTTGGTTGGAGATTCGTGTCCCTAATGAATGTTTATATGGGTTATGGAACTCGAGTAACTAAAACACCTATTTTTTGTAGTAAGACCAATGGTAGACTGACTGAATTTTTTAAACTAATTAAATGATAAAATAATACTCTATATTAAAATGTTCTACAATTATGGTGGTCTATCTATCCATGTTAGGTTAAATGTCTCCATTAAAAACATGTAGTTGAAATCTCAAACATAATTATTAAAATAGAGTTGAAAATTGTAGTGCTGTAAATTTTAATTAGACCATGTGTTCACAATCGTTCAATGTATGAAGATCATTTTACCTATAATCTTTACTTTCCTTAAAACCTCAAAACTTGTATATTATCAAATGACAATATATACATACCCTCTTTGAAAGTAATGTTTTGATAGAGCTGTTTTCTTTTATCATTCGACCTTTTTTACAACGTATGCCATAAACGATATTTGATTTTTTTTTGGGTGGGAGGTCCTCTAAAAGGGTTTGTTTTTTATTTAATTAATTTAATTATATGTATTCGTCCCGAGAGCTCGAAAAATTATTAATATAACACAAAAAGTGGCCTTCGGGAATAGTGATTTCCATGACCTTACTTGATTCTTCATCACCCATGAACCAAAAACATAAGCATTCATACATAAGGTGTGTGCGGAATGCTTCAGTCTTTGAAGGAGTCTTACTGTTTATATGCATTAGCTTTATTATTTACGATATTTGTAAAATTTGTCCTAAAATTAACAGCAACAGCTGGATTTTAAGTTGCTGCTTTAAAAAATAGTATTAATATCAACATGTTACTGGAAAACTATTATAATAATGAGTAAAATATCAATTAGAATTATAAAAGAAATGAATTTGTCCCTTAAATGTTTTAGCTGAAGATACCCAGCCGTTTATCCCAACAAATCCGTGCCAACCATCACCTTGTGGTCCAAATGCCGAATGTAGAGTAATCGGTGAATCTCCAACCTGTTCTTGTTTACCAGAATTTATCGGCGCTCCACCAAACTGCCGCCCAGAATGTATAAGTAATAGTGAATGCGTAAGTCACTTAGCTTGTATAAACCGAAAATGCAAAGATCCCTGTCCTGGAACTTGCGGATTAAATGCCGAATGCAGGGTTGTAAGTCACACGCCAAATTGTGTGTGCCTGTCTGGCTACTTTGGTGACCCATTTTTACAATGTAACGTTCAGCAGGCTCTAATACCAGAAGTACTAAATCCATGTTATCCTTCTCCATGTGGAGCAAACGCCGAATGTAAGGAACGAAATGGAGCAGGCGCATGCATATGTTCACCAGAATACATCGGCAACCCTTACGAAGGTTGTCGGCCAGAATGTTCTGTAAACTCCGACTGTCCATCCAATAAAGCTTGCATCAGAAACAAATGTTTGGATCCCTGCCCAGGAACATGTGGGTCAAACGCTATATGCCAAGTTATTAATCATCTTCCATCGTGTACTTGCAACCCAGACTACACGGGAGATCCATTCAGCTACTGCCATGCTATTCCAACACTACGTAAGATTATATGTTATAAAAACGTTCACTTTATTTAATAATAGTGTTATTTTTCAATCTTAGCCGAAATAAAATGATAATTTAACGGTTTTATTCTATTTTTCTTTACTTTTAAAATAAACGTATACAAAATATTTATACAGACTGTAACAAATATCTGGAAGACACCAATACTTAGATCTGAAATTAAAATGGTTCCAAAAGTGAAGTCAACAATGTTGCTAAATCAATTATCCTTGAGAAACATAGAATAATATTTATTTATCTTATGGAACGAAATATACTTTATCCGATATTATATTTTACAAAAAAAATACTTTTTGTGTGAAATACTTTTATCCAAATTCCACATCTTTGAGATTTCCGAGATCAGGTATTAATGTTTATAATCACCGGCAGTGTTTAAAGTAGGGAAGAACGGGGAAAAAGCTGCGACCTTAAGGAATATGCTTCAAAAAATCAAAATTTTTAAATATATGTCTAGGAAATTTGTAGAGCAGGGACTGCCACAGAATGATTAAAGTAGACAAATTTCGATAATTTTTATTTTGCGGTATCTTGAAACTTCCTAAATGGGGCTGTTACCTCGATCGTAGTCATGACCAACTTGGCCATTTTAATAGCTTTATTCCAACTAAATTTATATATTATAACAATTATTATATTTATAGCAATTTCTAAATATTTACTTGTTTGTTAAAAATCTGCATTCCACTCTCCTCGTTGGCATTGCTGTGTTAATTTTGTTATGTTTGAGATGACCAGTTCATATCAGTTATTCTTTTATTCTTGATAAACAGATTAATAAAATATTTTATCCAAATCCATTTTATTCTAGTTTGTAGCGGTTTGTACTACCTTAAAGTAATCTTGAGCTAGAAACGTGTGAATTGTCCCTAACCTAAAGATGTTTGGACAATATTTGAAACGAAAAACTAATGGAAATTACACTGGCTGTACCTCGTAAAAACTTGCATCAAACTTATTTATATTTTAACCGTTAAATTCCCAAGACTGTTTCAAACGTGGCAGTATCTTCATGTCACTACTTTATGTTTGCTGGCAATTTTTTTGGGGTTTTTCGTCATGTTTTGGAGGGATAGGCCAGTAGAATTTTTCTTCGGTCTCAGTGTGAGATACAACAACCCTTCTGCGATCCTTCGTCGGAATTGGGCGCGACCGACCCAATCTAAAAACTGAAATTGAATTTAATTATTAAATAACTATAAAATGGCCATTTTTTACTAAATACGTTTTATAAAATAGCAAAATTCCCATTTTTTAGTTGCTTAATTATTAATTTAAATACAATTTTGCATATTTATAATTTTTTTATTCTTTAGGTTGTGACAACGGCGCTGGACTTAAACCATTTAATTTCAATTCTTCAGCACTTTATAGTTTCTTTTCTTTTAAATTGGATTGGCCGATCCCTCCCAAAGCTTGAGAAAGCCAAAAAAACTATGAACAGCCTGTCAACCTATATAACATCTACTTTTTTATTTAATGTAAAAACCAAATGAAGTAGGTATGATTGGCGGTATTACCTTAAGTGGGACTCAAGCGCCGTTTCTAACATTTAAAAACAATAATTACTGTGGTTACTATGTCTATGTTATAACTCTAATGAAGAACTAGTTTTAAGTAACAATATAAAAAAATCGGTAAATTTCCTTTACCCGGAACTTCCCTCATTATGAATCTTTCCTTTTATTAGGAATAGTAAAGTGTAACCCAATTTAGTTCCGCCCATGGTCATTTAATATACTGTCATTTCAACCAGTTTTATTGGGCGCAATTTTGTCCCAAGTCACAACATATTGGATTCATACCAATATTTTACCAGTTTTCCTCTATGCCACACTTAATTTTCGGGAATAATTTAAAATAAATTAAATAAGTAGTTTTTACACCGACTTTTTAAGATCGCCATTGTGTACCATCATGCTGAATTCGTAGCAGTTAATCCTTGTACAACATTCAATTTGGCTGCAAAAGATTTGAGGTCAATTGATTCAGAAGATTTTTTTCGTTTTAGAAGATTTTTTACTTTCTTGGCCCTTTTATTTGGGTGCCATTTTGATTCACCATCTTGAATTCGTACCACAATTTTACTATTTTATCTCTATATTACTCTTAATGCTTGCACAAATTTCGAAATTAATCCAATAAGTAGTTTTTCAGACTGACTTTTTAAATAATTTTTTAGGCCGCCATTTGGTTTCGCTGTCTTGGATTGGTATCAAAGTTCATTCCTATGTCACATTTAATTTTTGTGGAAAATTTGTTTTTTAGTATTTAACATCTCACTAGGCCGCATTTTGTTCCGCCATATTAGATTTTTAATAAAATATTATCAGGTCATCCCCACATTACCTTTAATTTTTGACGAAAATTAGATGTCAATCGGTTAAGTAGTTTTTAGGCTACACCGCGAACTGATAGACAGATAGACAGATCCACAGACACACCAACGTAATTGAGAAAACATATTTTTTTGGCGCAATTTTTGTTTCACGATTACAAACGTTTAATTTGGCCGCCATTTTGTTCCACAATCTTGAATTCGTACAACAATTTTACCAGTTCATCTCTATACCACAATTAATTCTTGCACAAAATTCGAAATCAATCTATTAAGTAGTTTCTTCAGGCTGAATTTTAAAATATTTTATTAAGCCGCCATTTTGTTTTGCCATATTGGATTTTGACCAAAATGTTACCAGGTCATCTCCATATGACTCAATATTTAACCTAAATTTGAAGTTAATCGGATAAGTAATTGTTTAGCTATGCCGCGAACAGACGATCCGACAGACAGACCGACGGAATTGAGAAAACATGTTTTCCTGCATCTAGGGACCCTGCAGGTGATTTTTTCACAATTGCAATACTTCCCTTTTACGAGAAAAGTAAAAACTAAATAGACAATATATTTTGTCCAATTGCTACATCTCCGTGTTTCAGTTTTAGTTAATATATTATTAGGAAAAACTTTTTTTTGTTATTTTAACCAAAAGTTTCTTCTTTAAATATTCGTTTAATTTTAAAGCAAAAAGTATATATAAATATGGATCCCCAAGGACTTTCTTTTTGAAATACAGGGTGCCATTTTTTTTAATTACAAATTTTTGTGTATTTCTTAATTGGTAGAAGTTTAAGTTAATGTTGTATTTTTCATAAACTAAGCATAGATATAGGTCACCTTGTCAAGATTCTTCAGCAAAAAATTGTTTTTTTTGATAATTGCAAAGATTAGATCACTTAAAAATACATAAAAAATAAATTCTCATAATTTTTGATTGGTAATTTTCCAGAATATTTAAATATTTTCTTATAATGCTCAGATCTAAATGTTCCAATTTTAGTTTAATGAGAAGTTACGCCATACTTTACAAATATTAAGTATGCATTTTTATAAAATTAAATGTTTAAATTAACATATGTCCAGAGTTATTTAATTTCTGGATACGGGATTTTTCATATTATCATTATTTCAGCACCCTGTATGTTTTCAGCCCTTTCATTCTCTCAAGAGCATCCATCAATCCACTAGTCCAGTCTAGTTTTTGATCAAACTAGAAAAAGAACTGCCAAAAAAAATACTCTTATTGATAAACAGCGTCCCAAATTTTACCAGTATTCAACATTTCGAGAAAATCAGCAATGGTGGGCGAAAATTAACATTTATTAAGCAAAGATTTATATAGCTTTAAGTTTCACAAATAACTCATATATGAAGGAAAAGTTTTTTTTGCTCTGTGTATAAGATATTAAAAGTTGTTTAAACCTTTATTATTTTTAGCACCAAGAAAACCTTTGGTTAAATTTCGGTTAAGATAATCGCTGATTTTTATGATTTTTTAAACATTAATATAGGCGCTATTGACGAATCTGAAGTCAGATTTTGTCAGCGACATTTCGTTCTCAAGTTATTCATAATCAAAATCTATAACTTGTTTCCATTATTTAGAAAAGGCATAGAAAACTGAATCAAAATGGACAATTTTTTTTTAACCTTTTTTATTTAATCTCGTTATTTTGCGTTAAAAATGTAATTAAATCTTGAGTTCCTAGTTTTCACTCTAACCTCTTTTGCTAAGTCAAATATTTATTTATTATAACGGTTTTTTTGTATAAAATAACGAAACAAATCAAAAGTATATATAATGTCTTTAATTTTATTGTCTCGTTATTTCTTTTACCCGTTTTGTACAGAATTTTGCGAAATATTTGTAAAAAGAAGAGAAAAATAGTAGAAATGTATTATAGATTTTAATTATTAATAACTCAAGAACGAAACGTCGCCGACAAAATCTGACGTCAGATTCGTGATCAGCACCCCACAATCTATTAATGTTTCAATAATTATTCAAATCAGCCATGGTTAGTTTAATTGAAATTTTACCATTATTACCAAAACTTTCATGGAGGATAGATAGCTTTCTGTTTTAAAATTATTAATAAAAAAGTTTTCCATATATTGTCTGAAATTCTCTAAATCGATATAAAAAAATTAAGTGGCGTAAAACTCAGTACTGAGTTATAAGTCGTAACTCACTACTTAGTAGTAACAATATCGACAAGCTACGACAATTTACGGTATTTTTTTAAAGTCTGTATTTCAAGACTAATTTGAAACTATGAACAATTTATCAAAAAACTATAACCTTAATAGTTCTTTCGTTCACGTGAAATCAGTTATAAGGAAACCAACTAGTATGTCTTCTAGAAGCTTCTCTTAAAAGCGGAAAATAAGAAATTTTCTGCGGAATTGCATAATTTACATTGTTCAAACTTTAGTATACCTGGAATAAAAACTTTGCTTTCCTTGCGAATCCAAACATTTTTCTGAACATAAAAATTCCATAATATTTCTGCGGAAATTTTATATTTCCATATTCCGAGGAAATTCTTTACACTTTAGAATACTTTAAATCAGTTACATAAAGCAATTGCTTTCGTTTGAATTTTGAACATTTTTCTTAACATAAAAATGAAAAAATATTTCTGCGGCAATTTGTTATTTCCATTTTTCTAGGAAATTTCTAAACTTTGGAATACCTGAAATCAGTTACATTGAGGTTTTGCTTTGGAAATTTCTCAATATTTTGATTTTACTAAGAAATCAGATACATATACATATTTTAGTTTGATTCGCAATCATTTTTCTGAATATAAAAATGAAAATACATCTGTATGAAGTTATGTTAGGCTTGCTTAAGTTTGCTTTAAATAAAGCGTTCGGGAGCGCGCCAACAAAATTCCGAGCCTATATTAAAACTAGGATTGTTTTAACAAAACATGTACTCTTAAGTGTTAGGTTACCTCAGGATTCTCGATAAAACCATCATTAAAGCCATAAACTATTATTTAAATTATAAAATCACATTAATTTTTTAAGTTCTACATTCAAAAAGCTTTATAGAAGTAAACTATAATAAAAATGGAAACTAGGTTAGGTTATATTTGGTTAGGTTTGCTGTAAAGAAAGCGCGCGGTAGCACGCAAGCAAAGTTCCAAGTATATATTAAAAAAATATTTTTTTTAAAGAAAACCTATACTGTTAGGTGGATCTATCCTGTTAGTTGTTATGTTAGCCCCGGTTCGTCGAAAAAACCATCTTTAAACCCATAAACCATCATTTAAGTTATAAAATCACATTAATTTTTTAAAATCCGCATTCAGAAGGCTTTATCAAAGTAAAAAAAAGTCTTGTAAATTTACCACATTTCAGTGAAGAAAAAGGTTAGAAAGAAAAATTTGAGAGTTTCCGTATAGATATTTTTTAATTTATGGCTTTCAGGTTTTATAGAAGCTAAAAAAATAATTGGTGGGTATATGACATTTCTGCTAAATTTTACAAAATGGCTTCAGAAAATGGAAATTACATATTTCCGCAGAAACATTTTTGCATTTTTATGTTCATAAAAAAAATTTAGAAAGTAAAGCAAAACAAAGTTTCCATGTAACAGATTTTAGCTATTCTAAAGTCTGGAAAATGGAAATTAAATTTCCTCTGAAAATGGAAATAGCGAATTTCCGCAAGATTATTTTTATATTTTTATGTTCAGAAAAATGTTTAGAATTCAAAGTAAAATAAAGTTTTCATGTAACTGGTTTCAGATATTCTAAAGTGTGGAAGATGGAAATGATGCATTTCCGAAGAAAATTTTGTATTTCCTGTTGTTAAGGAGGGCTTCCAGAAGGCAAAAGCAGATTTTTTATGTAACTCATTTCGTGTATTAAATGTCCACGGAAAATGGAAACGACAAATTTCCGCTGGAACATTTTGGCATTTTAGTGTTTTGAATGAGATGCAAAGCAAAATTTTTATATATAACTGATTTCAGGTATTCTAAAGTGTGGAAAATGGAAATTATGTATTTCCGCAGGAAAATGTTTATTTCCCGTTTTTAACTAGGGCTTTTAGAAGGATATGATTTTTTTTTCAAATAACCCATATCAGGTGAACGAAAGTTGCCCCCTAGTTTTTAATGATTAGTAACTCAAAATCGAAACGTCGCCGACAAAATCTGACTTCAGATTCATGATCTGCGTCCCACAATCTATTAATATACCAAAAATCATAGAAATTGGCCTGGTTAGTTTAAACGAAATTTTGCCATTATTACCAAAACTTTCATAGAAGATAATTTTCTGTTCTAAAATTATTAACAAAAAAGTTTTCCATATATTATCTAAAATTCTCAAATCGATTTACCAAAAAAATAAAATGGCTCATAACTCTTTATTGGCAAGCTTTCAATTTATAGTATTTTTTAAAGTTTGTATTTCAAAACTAATTTGAAACTATAACAATTTATTAAAAAACTATACCCTGAACACACTAAAGTACTGCAAACTAGCACAAAAATCCACTTATTAATATTTAATATTACATTGGATTGGTAAATGTTTACTTACACTTACCATCACCGATTTTGATGTTTTTTGATACATCACTAGATTTTCAAACGCTTATAACGAATCTGAAGTCAAATGTTTTCAGATTGATTTCGTTTCCGAGATACAAGCCATCAAAGTTCACAATCTTATACAAAGTTTTTCAACTCATTTTCTGTTCCTTTAGTAATTTTTATAAGAAAACGATTGAATACACAATTTAAATATCAAAATCACACGTATTTTCCAATTTATGACAATATTACTCAAAAATTGTCAATTGCTATTTTTAATAAGGCATTTTTTTTATTTTTTTGTTTTATATTGGTAACCATTGTCATTCAAAGAAAATGCTTTGAATTTCAAATTCGACAAACTTTATCAGAGTAACTGTTTTCAAAACATTTAGTTTTTATTATTAAAATTGTGGGTCGGTACCCGGTTAACAGACGGTCGGGCGCCGAAGCACGACAGTGCGGAGGCATTATCTTTAAAATTATATTCTAATGGATTATAACTTATTATAGCGCTATCGCGCTCCGGCGCTTAACCCGGTGCTAACCCGGTACCGAGCCACGTAGTGGCTCCGCGCTGCAGCGGTTTGATGCCAGACCATGTGCTAACATAATACTGATCCTTTCGATCCTACTTTGATGCTTCAAATTTTTTCAGTTCTTTGGCTTTTCTTAAAATTTTTTCCTGAACTTAAATATTTTTAAACTTGCTAGACAAAATATTTGATTTCATTAAAATGGATACTTGAAATGTGAAAAGGAAATGACTGCAAATATTTTAATAGGTAAAAATATAAGTTTTAGAGAAAAAAAAGGGAGGGGCTGCTTTGGTGTTACAGACATTTTAAAATTTGCATTTTTTTTAAAAGCGGAAATATTGCAATCTTACTCTCTGAATGCTACACAAATAATCATTTTGAATGCTATTCAGTTTAGGTCCTTGCATTAGCTCTTAAATTTTTGTCGCCGTTTTATCTATTTTTATTTTTAAATTAGAAAACTAATGCCTTTGAATAACTAAACAAATTAATTAAAAACCCTTACATTTTTTTTTAATTTTTTGTTCACTCGCAGCTATCATTTATTTACATTTGTTATAAACAATTTAATGCAAAAAAATCGCGCTTTCTTTCGTTTTTGGGTTATAAAATCGTAACTAATAAAGCAATCTTGACGGTGTAGAGAGGTGAATTGTAGAGAATAACATTACAAATAATAGGATACACGACTTGATCGGATCATTAGAATAGGAGAAAAAAACGAATAAATTTGGTTTCAAAAATTTATATCTCCGTTATAGTAGAATTATTTCGGATATGCAGTGACGACAGTACAAAAAGAACGTATTTCTTAGCTGTTAAAGATTAATATACCAAGTAATTTAAGGCATGCACACATTAAAGCGTTCTATCCTATACTGTCATTTGGTCGCCACGGTGGCAGTCATCGCGTCCAAGATCGTGCTGGTGTGTGGCTGCCTTTAAGAAGGATAAATGCCTATTTTAATAACTTTACAGTTCACCAAGCTATGCAGACATTTAACAAAAACTATATATAATTATATAAAGAAATAAAAAAAAGAAAAACAGTATGAAATGTGATTAATTAAAACGTTTAAAAAAATACAAAATATATTTTTATTCTAAAATTTTATATTAAGCCAAAACTTTTCTGGGCTAAAAAAGTTGGTAAAAAATGCCTTTTTAACAACATTTTAAAACGCAAAGATCCTATTATTCTAAATATCCTTTTTTTAGCTAGAAAAACAACAAAATGCTGCATAAATTTCTTGGATATTGAAAATGCGTTCGAAAAAAGAGCTTTCGCAATGAAAGTAATTTCAGGATGGATATTTAATTTAAGTAAAAACTGACTAAAATCAGACAAAAGTTTCAAAGAAGTATCATTAACAAGGGCAAAGGACAAATATTTTAAATACAATATAAACTAATTTTAGAAAGAAAGTCTATAACAATAGAAAACTTAATGTGGAACAAAATTATTAAAATTAATAACTAAAAACTATAAAAATATTTTTAAATAAAATATTAGACGATAAAAATCAAAGATGGTCAATGTCAGAAAACAGATCTTTGCTCTCATCTTCGTCATTGAGTCACTATGACGGGGTTTATGGGTGAAGTATCGCATGCTCTGACTACTTCCCAAGCTTCTAGAATCTCCTTTTGCCAAAACTTCAGAGGATATTCCTCTTAAGGCAAAAACGTATTGGTCATATTTTCTTTTGCACTCTGACCAAACCATTTCGATGAGGTTATATTGACAATGGTATGGTGGGAGGCGAAGAACCATATGACCAAAAGGTTTTACATATTCGTCAAGAAAATATTTTTTTTTCCGTACTTCGATTTTTTTCTACCAAATCCCAGATTTGGTCCTTCATTGTTGCCTTTGGAAAGCCAATATTTTTTCCGGAAATCCATAAAATTAACCTTTTTTTTTGGTACAGGATTTTAGGGGTATGTCTTCTACTAGCCCAGAGTGGTAACTTGTGTTGTCCATGATAATTAATGATTTGCGCGACAAATTAGGAACAAGTTGATATTTAAGCCACTTTTCGAAATTTTGACGTTTCATACTATCGTGGTAGTCCCCATTTTTATCCCGCTTTTAAAAACTAAACTAGCTCCCTTGATATACCCGCCTCCATTGCCGGCATTGACGATGATGTATCTATAACCAAAAAAAAAAACAACAATATTTTATTAACACTGGAGTAAAAGAAAAAAATCTGTTTTTTTATATATATAATTTAGAAGTCTAGTACATTTATCGTTTCACTACATTTCATCACACGAATTCAAGTTTTTCTTTTGATCAAAATTATTAAAAAACTCAGTTTAATATTAACAATTTCTCAACAGTATTTAATAAGATAAATAATATAGGATTTTGACAAAGTAATTATTTTCGTTAAATATCAAAAAATAAACATTTTTATATTTTGCGGCCAGAAACGGTTGTCTTTTAACCCAAATTCTGGTCGTGTTTATCAATTAAATTACACTATCTTTGAAGATTTATAATCCTGATTATAGCGGGGATGTGAAAAAGTTATTTTAATCCCAAAAACATAAATATAAATAGATGAGATTCCCATACTCTCATATTATTTATCTTTGAAATATCGTTAAAAAGAGGTCTATAATAAACTTAGTTTTTTTTATGATTTTGGTGAAAAGAACTGAACAAAATGTAAATTGCCAAGAAAACTAAATTACTTAAACAAAAAACAAATATTGTCAAAATGCTCCATAAAATTACCTTCACTACTTTTTGAAGAGCTTGTGGCTTTCGTATCATCCTGCCAGGTATTTCTAAAAGACTTCTTACTGAATATTCAAGTTTCATCATGGAAGAATTGGCTAAAACCGTTTTCTAGTGAATTCATATTTTTTGTGTACTCCCTCAAAAATGTAATTCTCTTATTAAAAACATCTGGTAAATCCACGAGATAATTGCGGTTGTTAATTCTCTTCCATCGAAAGCCAATTTCTCTTACCCATTTTCGCAGAAAACTAATACAATAGTTGAAACTATTTTCTGATGGAGATACTTTATGGTAATATGTTCTTTTTGGATATACAGGCGATAAATGGCATCACGGATCTTACTTTTTAAGTAGTCGGTTATCTTGATATGCTCTTTATTTCTTCTTGATAATAATTCTTTGAATCTTTTGTCCGATTTTAGTCCATTTTTTGTATCTTGTTGAGTAAAGTAGTACAGAGTAAAAAAATAAAATTTGTGGATGAAGGACTTTTGACCCAGAAAAAAAATAAAAACTGACCAAATTCCCTACAATTTTCAAAACATTGCAATGCAAAAACTCTTAATATGGTATAGAAATAAAAGCACCCTTACAGCGTTGCCAAATTTACTTACATTTCTTGATTTATGATTTAAATATTTTAAACTTAACTCTACGTTTCCAGTGATTGAGCTGTACCGTTTTTTATGTTGTGGCCTTCGGCACCTAACCTGGTGCTAACCCGGTCCCGATTTACCGACGGTATGAAGGTTGGCTTAGTTCTGTACGAGTTTTTATATTATAGCTTTAATGATGATGTCTTCGGTGCCTAACCTGATGCTAACCTTTTATAGTTTCACCTTGTGTTCCCAATGACAGCGATTCAACTATGCAACAAAATGTTATTAACAACCCTACTAAACAGTAATGAATTCTTCGCTGGCAAAATTAAATTAAATTTGTCAACATTGCTTTTTGAATTATAAAATAAACAAATGTCAAATGTCAGTTAATTTTCTGTTTAAGAATTTTTTAGTGGAATAGCTTCAACGCATTTTGTTGATAGACTTTTAACCTTAATTCTTTAAAAACCTAAATTAAAAAACAGTATAACCATATAGTGCCTTAAAAACTTATAAATATTTATTATGCTTTTACAGTGAATCCAAAAAAAGTGAGAAAATTAAAAATACCTAATCTCTACAAGAGCCCATTTTTTCTTAAATTAAATATCGATCTTGAACTTACTTTCATTGCGGAAGCTGTTCTTTCCACCACATTCTAGGTCCAAGGCAATTACTACAGCTACTTGTTTTTCTAGCTCAAAAAAAGCTAATAGATTAAGAATAATAAGCTGGCTTTGCTCTCTTAGTTCGTCTATTTCCAATTTTTTTCGGCATTTTCGATATTGACTTTGTTTTGACGCGTAAACTATTTTAACGTTTTGAAATGTCATACTTAAGGATTTGCCAACGTGACAAGTTTTAGTTGAAATAAGGAAAGACGTGACTTTTTTTAGTAAATTCTCTGTTACAAAGATGTAAAAAAAATAACGTCACTGCATATCCGAAAAATGTCTACTATATTTCTCAAATTGTAGCGAAGGCCCTTTGAGGAATAATAGTTATTGATATATAATTTATGCATACCAAAACCGGCGCTGTGAGATTATTAGTGTTTGCACAATGGATTTGAATTTGTTATGCACTGTTTTTCAGCCTGTCTGGATGCGTTGTGGATGCACTGTTTTGAATTCTGCAAAATCAAAGTAGAAGCATCATACTACAAAACGTATACACTCATTTCGCGCTAGAATTCTGTGAAAAATGCTTCCAAAAATGACCAGAAACGGCCGAACGCGCCAAGTAGCCAAGTGGCGGGGAACGTACGGCATGACAGTTTAGAAAGCCAACAAAATCTGCATAAATATGATTGTTTTAGAATTTTTTCTAATATTACACTGGCACAACACTGAATGAGATCGTTCTACACCGTCTTGCTTATAAAAGTTACCTTTGATACATGTTTTAAGATGGTCTTCTAATATTTTATCACCTGCATCAACATGAAATTTCAAGAATTCGCGAATGTATCATTTGATGTATCAGCTTCAAGTAGGAGTCCATCATCTCTATGATCTCGAAAAGGTATATTCTGCCGCATCATCTCTATGACCTCGAAAAGGTATATTTTGTCGCCTTAATAGTTTTATGGTTTTTATGATAGGTAATAATCGAGCTCGGTGCTCTTTAATTTGCTTCATCCTTTGAAAATGTATTTCATTTCTTACGTCTAAGGACGAATTTTTATAAATTTTAGCAAATGCCTGGCCTGATATAATAGCTATTTTATGGTTAGTTATTGTTATTGGGTGTCTCTAAAATAGCATTCTTCCCTGTTAATTTGGCAAATTTAATCACAATCAAAACCTTTTAAGCCCAATTTTTGTTTAAGAGTAAAAATTACACAATACTTGCAAAACAGCGCTTGAAAAATATGTGAGAAAACAACCCATTCAAAACTATTTATATGGTTGAAGCCTAAGAAATCGTTTTTCAATTTTGTCATGTTCACTATACGGTAAACTATAATTCGATGGGGAATCCAGAAGTGGACGCATGTCCATCATTATTTACACCTTTTGCGGAAGGAGTTACTGGCGAGCACGCTGATACTGCACTAGCACTAGTATCAGTTTTTTTAATTTTCGGTATTTTCGGAGCAAAAAAATTGGTCAACGTACTTTGGTGCTTCAATGTAAAACATATACAAAAAATAAAATATATAAGCCAACAACAAAACTCACACACAACGGAAAAACAACAAGATTTCGCGCCATTAGCGATAACTAATCATGGAGATAAATTGGAGATAAAATTCCTGTCTGGTGAGGGCACCACAATGCAGGATTATTCATGAGAAGGTCTACTATGGAGTATTTCGGCCGTGTTTATTTATTTTGTTCTATATGCAACTAAGAAAATAAGTTTACGTAGCTGTTTTTTGCTTGAGTCGTTCCCTTTGAATCCGCCACTGGTGTATCTCTTTACATCATTTATTAGTTTCGATTTTACAAACCAAAAACGATAAAAAACCCGATTTTTTGCAGTTGCAAATAAACAAATAATAGCTGAGAGTGGAAAACATAATGAAATATTACTGTAGACTATCTTGAGTGTGATGGCGCACTCGGTTTCCGGTTTGGCAACAAATCACTGATTTTTTGCTATCTTGATTGGCCTATAATGTTTTTCATTACATACAAATAATATTTTATCGTTCTTTTATCTAAAAATCGTTCGCTATAAATTGGTACTGCTACCTACATAGGAAAATCGCTAGAGCACAAATCTCAGAGCCTGAATAAGTAGGTAGAAATAAAACAGTTTTTTTTAACAACGTCTTTATCCGTTTACAATAGCAAAAATAATTCGTGCGGCAAGTAAGATTTTTTCCTTGTTATATATTAGCAATGATCTCATTATTAGTTCTGGATAGTAAAATGAATAAAATATTTAGTACATTTCTTAAATTCCACGGTTAAATAACACAATTATAAGATTCCCGCGCTAAAATATATATCTATATATATATATATATATATATATATATATATATATATATATATATATATATATATATATATATATATATATATATATATATATATATATATATATATATATATATATATATATATATATATATATATATATATATATATATATATATATATATATATATATATATATATATATATATATAGTATTATCCCTTTTCACTTTGCTTGACACATGGAAAGTTTGATTACCAGGAATGTTCTGTTAAAAGGGTTACCTATCTTTTACTCAAGTACTCGGAACTTACCTGATAATAAATTATTTTCTTAAGAAATGAAAAAGATGTAACAAAAATATTAACAGGCTGCAATTTTATGTTGTTTGTCAGGCTATAAATCAACGTTTTCTTAAATAGTTTTTGGAGCATGCGCAAATAGGAATTTATGACAATACATCTATTTGATTCATATATCTAACATTCATTTAGATTATGGCGAATAGACATTTATTTATTATTTTCCTCCATTAGACAAGTTTTATTCCGAGAAATAGAATTTTTACCGATTTTTTTAACAATTTATTCGGCTGCCATTTTGTTTTTACATACAGGATTCGTACTAAAATTTTACCAGTTTATCTCTTGTGCAAAATTTGAGCTCAATTGAATGAGTAGTTTTTTAATTATGATTTTTTTAACATTTTATTTGGCCGCCATTTTGTTCCGCCGGTTTGGATTTTTACCAAAATGTTACTGTTTCATCCTCATATGACCCTTGATTTTTGGGCCAAATTTTGTACCGTACGAGGGAAGTAAAAGCCGATGTTGGTGTTTCTTCCCTACTTTAGCGATATTCATTTGTACAGTGTTCAAAATGTTAACAGATTAATTGCTAAGAATAATTATAATTTCGCAACTATTTTAAAATTGAAATATCTCTCGTTTAGGTAAAGAAAATTGAAGGCATTTTTTGCATTGAATAGAGTATTATATATGCAGCTCCTAAACGTTAATTGAGCAAAAACTTAAGATATCTTCATTCAAAGACAATGCCCTAAAAAAAGAGGTTATCAATCTGATCCTATATATTTCTTTTATATATATGTACATCGATTAATCCACGATGGTTTGACCAATTTGGATGAAAAAATGTTAAATTTTAAACTGTTCGTCTCGATGTTACATTGAAAAATATGTACAGAAAGAAAACATGTATGTTACCATTGTATATTGTAAAATAAGACATGTTATTATACAACGATGTTACATAATATGAGGTGGACCCAGTAACTATTTAGTAAACATGACTCTTTCAATCAAACTCGTAAAATAGAACTAAAAATGTTTATAAAAAAAATAAAACCGACTTAACTAAAAAGTAAAAAAAATATTTTAATGCATCTGGAAAATTTTACTCTATGAAGTCGCCGCCAAACTAATAAAGACAGTAAGAGATCGTGGTATTAGACATCAAGGCACTCAGTACATAAATATGTTTTTATTATTATGTAATTAAGAAAAAGTTTGGCGCCGACTTTAGAGAGTAAAATATTCCGAATGAAATAAAATATTATTTTTCACTTTTTAGTGCATTTTTTAAAGTCGTTTTTCTTTCAAATATTTTTTTATTTTTTTTTTGTGAATATATAACGCAGAGTAATCAAAAAAAGAAATGTTTATAAACCAATTCATTATCTGATAGGTAGATTACACATTGGCGAATGTTTATGTATAGTTCTATAAATTAAAATCAACACGTACTTTTATAGCAACACAGGGTTGCTTAAAAAAAATACATTAAAATTAGCTCCAATCCAATTTACATGTTACCATTTTAAATCTGTTTTTAATATAAAGTATAACAAGAGAAGAAAATGTATGATAAATTGTTAATTTTAAATCATAGAATCAATGGTAGGATATTTCAACCGAAATTACATATAACAAACCTGGATTATAATATGTCAGAAATCAAATGTACCCGCTTTCGTTTGGTAGTAGTAAGTAAATAACTGTTTGAGGTAATAATATCTGATTTTGAAAATCTTAAAAATTAGGAAGTTCAATTTTTTTCGTAGAATGTAATTATCAAATAATATGTAGTGTGTTCCATAAATAAAACAAAAGTTGCGATCAGATTTTGCAACATTACCGTTGTCATCAGCAAATATAAAGTATTTACAAACGTAAATGTACCAGATTTCAAAACCAGGTAAGCCCTGTCTTGTTGCGTGTTTTTCAGACTTTTGCTACAGCCTGTATATATTTTCCTATGTTTTGGAGTTGGATGAATTACCCGGGGAGCTTCATTTGAAATCGGAGATAAATATTTCTTATCCAATTTTTATGAATGTAAACTACATAATTAACATAAAATAGGTTCACTTCAGATTGTTAACCTTTTCTTCGACGAAACTATGGGTCGAGGTAATACTTCAAATAAGCCTCCTGGTATCAATAATTTTTATTTTATATTTTTTATCCTCCATAAATGTTTTAATGATGCATCTCTTTTAGCAATAACCTATTTACCAAAAACATCATATTTTAGCCTTAGTGAACGACATATTTACCAAACCTTGCCAGCCAAGCCCTTGCGGACCGAATAGTCAATGTCGCGAAGTAAATAATCAAGCCGTATGTTCATGTCTGCCAAACTATTTCGGTAGTCCACCAGGTTGTAGGCCCGAATGTACCGTGAGCTCAGAATGTGCCGCTGACAAGGCATGTATTAACCAAAAGTGTTCGGATCCATGCGAAGGAACCTGTGGACTTAATGCTTTATGTAAAGTTGTCAAACATAGTCCTATATGTAGTTGCAAGAACCAATTTACTGGAGATCCATTTACTAGATGTTATCCTTTACCACGTAAGAATTTGTATACAGTAATACTATTACAATTTTATCTTTTAAAACTTAAATTTAAGTTTTTCCCTTATATTTTTATTTTATATATTCAAGATCAATATGCCTATTGTTAACTGCGAAAAGGTACTAAATGAAAAGTTAAAGTTTTTCTTATAACAAATTAAAAAAAAGAAGGTAAATGCTATGCCATAGAGACAAATATACTAAGACCTAGAGCTATTTTATAACATACGAGTTAAACTGGTCAAAATAGAACGGAAACATCACAAAGTTCTTATCAGTTTAAAATTTTCGTTTTCAAAGCAGCTCCAGTTTTTCACTGGCTAAAGCACTTTTTATTATTTTTTGTATTTTTATGATATTTCCCAGTATTTTTTTCTGGTTGTTTTGGTCCACAATATTAAGTATTTTAGCAGTTTTTCATTTGCTTCCACATAACCAGTAGAGTAATAATTTCTTACTATAAAACGCCTTTCTGATCGACTTTACTTTACGTCACCAAACTTATTATACATATATATTTTATTTATTTTATAGAACACAGATAAAGTATAGATTATTATCTCTTTTAACTTTTTTAACTTCGTAACAAAAAATGTTTTTTTCGAAAAGACCCCTAAGTAGGAAGCATACCAATTTAATTAAGCCTAATTTGTATTTTTATTGTAAATGATATCCGTAATATTTTTTTAGGTTCTAAGTTTCAAAACATATACAAAGAGAGAAAATTAAATTATAACCATTCAGTAGATATGTATCTTTTTAGGAATTCTAAATGTACCGGGTTTAATACCTTTACCCTTAAAAATTATATCTCACATGTTATGGCGAAGCTGATTTCTCTCTCTCTCTCTCTCTCTCTCTCTCTCTCTCTCTCTCTCTCTCTCTCTCTCTCTCTCTTCATTATCTCGTTTTTTTTTTAGATAAAAATTATATTTAGAATAAAAAAAGACATATTTATTGAAAATAAAATTTACATGATACAAAATTCAAGTAATAGTTATATGTCTCACAATTGACTTTTTTTTATTTTCTAATTATACTTAGTAACTAGTCATACAATTTGTTCTGTTGTATTATTTTGATATCTTCAAATGCAAAAATAGCAGATTAAAATGTCGAAAAGTTAAAATTACCACGCTACATCCAGCAATGCTCTCTATTAAAACACATAAGAAATAAATTTAAAAAACAAAACATAGTATTGTATCGGATTTTACTTCACACATTCCAGATTCCTCAAAAAAAATTATTTTTTTTGGTTGCTGGAAAAATTAAAAACTATCAGCAAAATCCCAAAGTAAACTTTACCTTTTTTCTGCGAAATTAACAAAAGGCATTTCTTATTACAATTGTTCATATATAATTGCTTAATTTCCCAAACAAAAAAACATTTTCACTTTTATGCTTGTGAAAATCAAAGTATGTATAGGTTTTTAGGCTTATTAAATGTATTTTTCTCGTAAATTGATTATGTCATAAACTTGTGGAAAGTTTAAAAAATTAGAATTAAAGGATTAAGAGATTTTTTGAAAGACGTGATAAAAGTACTATTTAGAAATATAAAAATTGAAAAACAATTTTTTTGTAGGAGCAAAGAACTCATTAACCGGCAAAAACGTCCTCAGATAATAAACATTTAATATTATAGTCGAATATAAGAAAAATGTATTAACCCACACTAAGAGTCTTTAAAATATGTCTTTTAAATCAGTTTCAGTATATAATAGAAATAATACAATAAAAAGTGCAAAGTATTTTTTTATATAAAACAGGCTGTAAAATTCCGAAAAACTTGTCAAAATTCGTTAAAGGTTTTTAAATTACAATTTAATTTGAAATTAAATTTTTGTTGTACCGTTTCTATTTTTGACCAAGTTATTTAAACGAAACCACCTTTTAAATTACAATTTTTCAGCGCCTCCCCCGGAAAAGATACCCATAATAGTTGCAAACCCATGCGTTCCTTCTCCATGTGGTCCAAACAGCCAGTGTAGAAATATTAATGGTGCACCGTCGTGTTCATGTATACCTAACTACTTCGGTAGCCCTCCTAACTGCAGGCCCGAATGTAGCATTAATTCAGACTGTAGCAGTAACTTCGCATGTATCAATGAGAAATGTCAAGACCCATGTCGGGGATCATGCGGAGCTAGTGCACTTTGTACTGTAGTCAATCACATACCCATATGCACATGTCCCGACGGATTCACTGGTGATCCATTTAGTTACTGTAACCCCAAACCACCCGAACCTGTCGTAACAGAAATAGACCCATGTCATCCATCCCCATGTGGACCAAACGCCCGATGTGATAATGGAATTTGCACCTGCCTACCGGAATACCAAGGTGATCCCTATAGAGAGTGTAGGCCAGAATGTGTTCTTCCGAGCGACTGCTCAAGAGACAAAACTTGTATAAGAAACAAATGCAAAGATCCTTGTCCAGGAACGTGTGGCCAAAACGCCGAATGTACCGTTATTAATCATATTCCAATATGTTCTTGTTTACCAGGCTTCTCTGGTAATGCCTTCTTAATTTGCTATGCTATTCCAGGTAAATATAAAAAAAATTATGTATATTTGCCTTTAAAAACAAAATGAACTGAAAAGTATTTTAATATAATATACGAACTTTTATAACGTAGAAAAAACCGTCAGGTTCAGGATTTAAATAAAACAATATTAAAAGCTTTAATATTTTTCTCCAAAAGTATGTTTATTTATTTATTGTCTAGTGGAAGTTCCGAAAAATCCTTGCAGCCCTTCACCATGTGGTCAGAATAGCCAGTGTAAAGATATCAATGGTCATGCGGTCTGCTCATGTGTAATCGGTTTTATTGGAAGCCCTCCAAACTGTCGTCCGGAATGCGTTACCAGTCAAGAATGTATATTAAGCCAAGCGTGTGTCAATCAAAAATGTATAGATCCATGTCCCGGAACTTGCGGAATTGGTGCGAGATGCCAAGTGGTTAATCACAGCCCTATTTGTTCTTGTCCAGGAAAATTCACGGGAAATCCATTTATAAGATGTACTCCAGTACAAGGTAATCACATATCAAATTACAAACTCGATCATGCAAATAATAATATTTGATACATATATTTTAGAAGAGCCAGTAGTTGCGCAACCAACCAACCCCTGTCAGCCAACGCCTTGTGGACCGAATTCAGAGTGTAGAGCAATAGGCGAATCACCATCTTGCTCATGTTTGTCAGGTTTTACTGGATCTCCCCCTAACTGTAGGCCCGAATGTGTATCCAACTCTGACTGTGCCTATAACTTGGCTTGTATCAACAATAAATGTAAAGATCCGTGCCCAGGTACTTGTGGGATTAACACAGAATGCCGAGTCGTTAGTCATACTCCAAATTGTATATGTATTCAAGGTTTTGTCGGCGATCCTTTCCGGCAGTGTTCATCCCAACCTCGTAAGTTGATGACGTTTCAAATATATACCCCAGGGATTTAGAAAGTAAATTGAAAATAAACACTTTTTCGAATTTATCAGTTTTATGTTGCCGTTAACAAAAATGTATCTACTTGAGATTTATAATTAGTTCCCTCATTACATTATTCCACCAAAAAATAACTCTACCCCTTAATCCAAAAAATGTCCATTTATTTTAGAAATAATCCAAGAAATCAGAAGACCGTGCTCCCCGTCACCTTGTGGCGCAAACGCAGAATGTAGAGAACAAAATGGAGCTGGTTCATGTACTTGCTTCCCTGATTACATTGGTAACCCATACGAAGGTTGCAGACCAGAATGCGTACTTAATTCGGATTGTCCATATAATAAAGCCTGTGTAAGAAATAAATGCCAAGACCCGTGTCCTGGAGTATGTGGCCAAAATGCTGAATGTCAAGTTGTTAATCATCTTCCTATGTGTACTTGCAGACCTGGTTACACCGGAGATCCTTTCAGATTTTGCAACATTCCTCCTGAACGTAAGATTCCATACTGTAATATATTATACAGGCTTCATGTTAAGAGTCTTGAAAAAAATATATAACAGAAGTGGCGAAGAGCAATTGACTGAAAACATTTTTAAGTTTTTAAATTGACCACAAGGGGGTGAAATTGCTAGGGTAAACAATAAATTTCAAAAATTCTACAATAACTCCCAGAACTAGATATAACTTTGAATACCTCAATGGAAAGGAATACTTATTTCATATCACCCTTGATAAGGGTGGGGGAGCTGTGGATTTACAGAAGATTTAAATCGCTATATCTTCTGAACCCTTTTTTCGAATTTAATGAGCTTAACCTTATTTAAGAAGTGATTTTTTAGGATTCAGATCGAGTGATACTCCCTAGTTTTCCAATAATTGATTAGATGGTGCTGTTTGCATAGATTACATTTTTTCCCAATTTTCTTAAAATTTTTAAATGAAAGGTTATACTTCTCTTACCCTGACACTCTACGAAGTTGGCGAAAACCGTGCAACGATTTTTTTAAGCTTTTGCCAAATAACTGAATTAATAGGCATATTCGGACGAAATGATTAATCGCGAGTATATCAGAGTGAAATTAAAAAGGGACGTTCCTAGACCCTTGCTATTGAGGGGGAGGGGGCGCAAAAACTCATGCTTTTCGTATTACAGTAACTTCGGTATAGATGTCAATTCTGCTTGTTGGTAATTGTGCTTCGTAATTTGCCATCTTGTAAATTCAACCACAATTTAGCCAACTGCTTAATATGTTGGGGGGAGGTCTATCTCCACTCTTAATGACGCCCTTGAAAATCTCGATTCTACTGCACGCAAAGCACATGATACCTGCGATGTGGTAGATCGATGTTGGCCGCTGAGAAAAACTTTATTAGTCTAGCAAACGAGCCAAAAGGTAAGCCAAATACAAGATATGGCGGTTTACCTTAAAAATGCATCGAATTTTCTCAATTTTCGACGAAGAAAAAGATTAAGATTATAGGAAAGTCTACAGTTTTCCAATAAACAAAAAAAAACTTTTTCAAAACAAAAGAAAATTAAATTAGAAAAAAAATACTGACTTTCCGATAGTCTTAACGGGAAAAACTTATTCGGGACATTTTTTCTCTGTCAAAAAATAAAAACTTGAAAAGTCGGTGCATTTTAGAATTACTCCTGTCAAAAACGGTATTAAAAACCTGGTGGAACGGACTATGAAAACAACATTATTTTTGAATACTGGGCAGATTATTATTTACAATTTTATTAAATTATAAAATAGACAATATTGCAATACTATTTGTTCCTTTTGACTTTCCGCCCTTCACACTTTATCTAAGCTAGAGCTGGTCCAAACTTTGTCAGAACCGAGGTTTGGAGCGTGTTTAGATCCTAACTAGCCAAAGCAACAAAACGTAACAGTACCAGGAAGGCAAAACACAAGTAAACAACAAAATGAACATTTTAATAATATTGTCCAGCATCGTTCGAGTGAATTTAACTTGTTTAGACTTTTATTTACGGAAAATGATCAAAAGTGTTTGGTTTATGAAAATCGACCAACGATCCTGGAAAACATCACTGAGAGGATAAAAATTGCCAGAAACAGTATATCAAAGGCAGAAATTGAAACTGTTATTTCATTGACTCTCTGAAGGCTAAATCGATGCATCCTAAATTATGGAAAACATTTTGAAGATTATAATTTTTACTTTTCTTTGTTGTCTAGTTACCAACAAAGTATTGTTTTTGTTGTTTACTTGCGTTTTCGCGTTACTTCTACTGTTATGTTGTTGCTTTGGCTCCTTGGCCTCTAAACATGCTCCAAACTTTGGTTCTGATAGAGTTTGGACCAGTTCTAAATCTAGATAATGTGTGAAAGAAGGAAAGCCGAAAGTAAATAGTAATATTGCATTATTGTTAATTATGAATAATTTAATAATATAATCAACCAATATTCAAAGATAATATTGTTTTCATATTCCGTTCGACTCCACATAATAGTTATTTAATACCATTTTTACGAGGATATCGGAATAACTCTAAAACGCATCAACTTTTCAAGGTGTTATTTTTTTTTCGTTACAATTATCGGAAAGTTAGTAGTTTTTTTAGATTTTATTTTTTCTGTTTCAAAAATTTGTTTTTGTTTAGTGAAAAACTGTGGACTTTCCGATAATCTTAACGAAAAAACATTATATTTTTACTCGAGTAATTTGTTCTTCGTCGAAAAATAAGACCTTGAAAATTTGATGTATTTTTAAGGTCAACCGCGATATCTTGTATTTGGCTAATATTTTGGCACGTTTACTAGACTAATGAGGTTTCTCTCAGAGGCCCACATCCATCTGTCACACCACAGAACTCATGTGATTTATGTGCAACACAAGAATCGAGATTTTCAAGGGCGTCACTAAGGGGGGGGGGGCTGTGCCCTCCAGTATATTAATTACGAGACACAGTTACCAATAAGCAGGATCAGCATATGTACTGAAATTACTGTAAAACAAACAGCATGACTTTTTTTGTGTCATCCCCCTTCAACTGCAAGGGTCTAGGAACGATTTTAATTCTACTCGGATATCCCGTTATTAATGATTTCGTCCAAAAAACACCTGCTAATAATTCACTTATTTAGCAATAGCTTAAAAACGAATAAAGATATCGATGTGCGGATTTCGCCAAAACTTCGGTCTTTTATTACTCTTTATAACTAGCATAAGAGAAGTATTAACCTTCCATTTAAAATTTTTAGGAAAAATTGAAAAAACTGTAATCGATAAAAATAGCCGCATCTAACCAAGTTGTGTAAAACTAGAGAGTGTCACTCGATCTGGATCCTAAAACAGCTTAAAATTCTCTTTTAAATAAGCTTAAGCTCATTCAATTCGAATAACGGGTTTAGAAGATATAGGGATTTAAATGTTTCGTAAGTCAACAAATCCTCCCACCTTTATTAAGAATGTAAGGATGATATGACAGTAAGTAATAAAGGTTATATTCAGTTCCTGGACTTTTTGTGGAACTTTTAAAGTTTATTATTCACCCTTGCTACTGGGCCCCCTTACGGTCAATTTGGAAACTTAAAAATAATTTCAGTCAATTGCTCTTGGCCACTTTTGTTATATTTTTGTTTCAAGATGCTAACATGAAATACATCCGAGATATAGATAGTGAAAGCCCTTAACTGATCACGCTGTATATTATAAATATTGTCGAAACTCATTCACATATGTCTAAGAAAAAAAAACAAAAATTTTTTATTATGTAAAATACACTGTATATCCGCTTTATTCTTTTAGCTGATCTTGAAGAAATTGTTCCACTAAATCCCTGTAATCCCAGCCCTTGCGGTCCAAATAGTCAATGTAGAGAAGTCAATGGTCAAGCAGTTTGTTCGTGTTTGCCGAATTACATTGGAACTCCTCCTGGCTGCCGACCAGAATGCACTGTTAGTTCAGAATGCCATCTAACCAAAGCCTGCATCAATCAAAAATGTGGTGATCCTTGTCCAGGATCATGCGGCCTAAATGCCAAATGCCAAGTTATAAATCACAGCCCTCTCTGTAATTGTAATGAAGGATATACAGGAGATCCGTTTTCTAGATGCTACTTTATACCACTACCCCCTTTACTACTTCCAATAATCACAGACCCTTGTCTACCTTCACCTTGTGGGCCTAACAGCCAATGTAGAAACGTAAACGGAGCACCAATTTGTAGTTGTCTGGTAAAATTTATTGGTAGTCCACCAAACTGTAGGCCAGAATGTACCGTTAATCCAGAATGTTCTAGTAACCTAGCGTGTATCCGACAGAAATGCAGCGATCCTTGTTTAGGGGCATGTGGCAGTGGCGCTCAATGCTCTGTAATAAATCATACGCCAATATGTACATGTCCGGAAGGCTATACTGGTGATCCATTCACCTACTGTATCTTAAAACCAGTTGAAATTGAAATTGTACAAAAAGATCTCTGTAATCCATCGCCTTGTGGATCTAATGCGCAATGTGACAATGGCGTATGCACATGTTTGCCAGAATATCAGGGTGATCCATACTACGGATGTAGACCAGAATGTATTCTTAATAATGACTGCTCAAAGAACTTGGCTTGCATTAGACAAAAATGTAAAGATCCTTGTACTGGAATTTGCGGACAAGGTGCTGAATGTAGTGTCGTTAATCATATACCGATGTGCTCTTGTTTACCTGAATTTACCGGCAATGCTTTTATCCTCTGTGCTCGAATTGAGAGTAAGTAAAATTTAATTATGTACATACCAAATAAGCAGAATAATAGCTTTCTAAATGATTATTCATATTTTAGAACCGTTACCTCAAAATCCATGCAACCCTTCACCTTGCGGTCCAAACAGCCAATGCAGAGAAGTTAACGGTCAAGCAGTTTGCTCATGTGTGCCCAATTTTATTGGTAGTCCTCCAACATGTAGACCAGAATGTGTCTCTAGTTTTGAATGTCCTTTAAATCGGGCCTGTCTAAACCAAAAATGTATCGATCCATGCCCAGGTACTTGCGGCATTGGTGCAAACTGTCAAGTAGTTAACCACAATCCAATTTGCAGTTGCCCATCACGATTATCCGGCGATCCATTTATACGCTGCATACCTTTTGGTAAGTGTTCCAAGTCTAAATTTGTGAGACAATCGTTAACATAATCAATATTTTAGAAGAACCAGTAATTTTACCAGCAGATCCATGTCACCCTTCTCCTTGCGGTCCAAATTCACAGTGTCAACCAATTGGAGATAGTCCGTCATGCTCGTGCTTGCCAGAATTTATTGGTACACCCCCTAATTGCAGACCGGAATGTGTAAGCAATAACGAATGTTCTAGTCATTTGTCTTGTATCAACCAGAAGTGCAAAGACCCTTGCCCTGGAGTATGCGGCACAAATGCTGAATGTCGGGTCGTTAGTCATACACCTAACTGCATTTGTATAGTAGGATTTGTCGGCAATCCATTCAGTTCTTGTTACATACCTCCTCCAGCTTCTGTGGAAATTATAAATGTCTGCAATCCTTCACCATGTGGAGCAAATGCTCAATGCAAGGAAAGAAATGGTGCTGGAGCATGTGTGTGCTTACCAGAATACATAGGAAATCCTTATGAAGGTTGTAGACCAGAATGTACTATCAATTCAGATTGTCCTGCTAATAAAGCATGTACCAACAATAAATGTACAGATCCCTGCCCGGGAACGTGTGGAAAAAATGCGTACTGTCAAGTGGTGAATCATGTTCCATCTTGTACTTGCCAGCCTGGTTACACTGGAGATCCCTTTAGATATTGTAATATAATTCCTATAAAACAACGTAAGTCATATACACATACAATCTCAAATATACGGGCCCTACTTCACATTGGTAAAATTAAATATTTTGCTATATTGTTTTAGCTGTTGAAGAAGAATCTACAAATCCTTGTCAGCCATCCCCTTGTGGTCCAAATAGTCAATGTAGAGATATAAATGCACAAGCAGTTTGTTCGTGTCTGCCAGAATATTTCGGTACCCCCCCTGGCTGCCGACCCGAATGTGTCGTTAGCACAGAATGCCCACTACAAAGAGCTTGCGTCAATCAAAAATGCATCGATCCGTGTATAGGAACATGCGGAATAAATACCAATTGTCATGTGGTCAACCATAGCCCTATTTGTAGTTGTAGGCCAGGACATACTGGAAATCCATTTACCAGATGCTATCCAATACCACGTAAGACAAAAACAAAACTATTATAGACTTATTTTGCTAACTACTTTCATAATTAAATGTTAATAAAATATTTTAGCGCCTCCACCCCCATCAATTCAACCAGTAATTATAAATCCATGTTTACCGTCACCATGTGGGCCTAATAGTGAATGTAGGGATATCGGGGGTACTCCATCATGCAGTTGTAGACCTACCTTTATTGGTAGTCCGCCAAATTGTAAACCTCAGTGTGTAATTAATTCAGAATGTCCAAGTAATTTGGCTTGTATCAGGGAAAAATGTAAAGATCCTTGCCCTGGATCTTGTGGACTAAATGCCGATTGTTTAGTGATCAATCATGTTCCAATTTGCTCCTGTTTCGATGGATATACTGGAGATCCTTTTAATTCGTGTTTCCCTAAACCACCAGGTAACTTAAATATAATATGTATTATTAATTCATTGACTCATATAAATGTTGAAAAAGAATTGTTTATAAATATGTATTTTATACAATTATTTTAGTTATCATTGAAGAATCAGATCTTTGTAATCCCTCACCTTGCGGCATAAATACACAATGTAGTAATGGTATATGTAGTTGTCTTTACGAGTATCAAGGAGATCCATATCAGGGATGTAGACCAGAATGTGTTATTAATAATGACTGTCCAAGAGACAAAGCATGTATTAGAAATAAATGTATAGATCCATGTCCAGGAACTTGCGGACAAAATTCCCAATGCAATGTTTATGACCACATTCCCATGTGTTCTTGTTTACCTGGATTTACTGGAAATTCATTTATTTTATGTTCGGAAATTAAAGGTAATTTTAAAACATCGTATATTGAATTACCTAGGTAATTTTCAAATTAACTGCGTTCAATTATATTTCAGTACCTCAACCCATTAATCCCTGTTCTCCATCTCCATGTGGACCGAACAGCCAATGTAAAGAAATCAATCAGCAAGCAGTTTGCTCATGTTTGCCCAGTTATGTAGGTAGTCCCCCAACTTGCAGACCCGAATGTACTACCAGCTATGACTGTTCGCTCAGTCAAGCTTGTCTTAACCAAAAATGTATAGATCCCTGTCCTGGTACATGTGGAATTGGTGCTAAATGCCAAGTTGTTAATCATAACCCTATCTGCAGCTGCCCACTGGGACAAACAGGCGATCCATTTACTAGATGTCGACTTATTCGTAAGTTTCCCAAAATATTATATGCATATTACTTTAGACAAGAATCACAAGAATTTAATATGAAATCTTAAATAATTTTAGCCATAGAAGCTCCAACTCCAACAAACCTATGTCAACCTTCACCGTGTGGTCCTAATGCCCTATGTAAGGAAGTTAATGGTTCTCCATCATGTTCTTGTTTGGAAGCATTTATAGGATCTCCACCGAATTGCAGACCAGAATGCGTCAGTAACAGTGAGTGCGCTAGTCACTTGGCTTGCATAAACCAAAACTGCAGAGATCCATGCCCAAGTACTTGCGGACAAAATGCAGAGTGTAGAGTTATTAGTCATACACCAAACTGCCTTTGTGTGCCGGGTTATACAGGAAATCCATTTACATCTTGCTTAATTTTACCTCTGCCAGTACCAATAGAAAATATAAATCCATGTGTACCATCACCATGTGGTGCTAATGCCGATTGTCGAGTTCAAAATAACGCAGGAGCTTGCACATGTTTAACGGATTATATTGGAAATCCCTATGAAGGGTGTCGACCAGAATGTTCCCTTAACTCGGATTGCCCGTCAAATAGAGCGTGCATCACTAACAAATGCAAAAATCCTTGTCCAGGAACATGTGCTCAGAACGCATATTGTCAAGTTATCAATCATTTGCCAACTTGTAGCTGTAATCTTGGATATACCGGAGATCCTTTCACATATTGCAGTGTAATGTATCCAGAACGTAAGTCTGGTCTTGTAAAATTGACAAAATTTACTTACTCACACATATGATTATAAAATTGTACAGAAAATGCTCTAAAATTCAGTTTTCTTTTAGCTATTATTAGCGATGTTCCACAGAATCCCTGCCAACCTTCACCGTGTGGTCCAAACAGCCAATGTAAGGAAATAAACAGTCAGGCAGTTTGTTCATGTTTGCCACAATATATCGGTAGTCCGCCTGGTTGCAGACCAGAGTGCACAGTCAGTTCAGAATGTTTACAACATAGAGCTTGTGCCAACCAAAAGTGTGTCGATCCTTGCCCAGGCACATGTGGACTTAATACGAATTGCCAAGTTGTTAATCACAGCCCTATTTGTAGCTGTAGAGTCAGCTATACTGGTGATCCATTTACAAGATGTTACCCAATTCCACGTAAGTTTTCTTAAGACACTGTGGTTTTCTGCTTTAATAACAAAATAATTATTTTAGCGCCACCTTTGGTACCAACTGTGGAACCAGTCAGAGATCCCTGCGTCCCATCACCTTGCGGACCTAATGCGCAATGTAGAAATATTGGAGGTTCGCCATCATGTTCATGTTTGGCGCAATTTATCGGAAGTCCACCAAACTGTAAACCAGAATGTACTATAAATTCTGAATGTCCCAGTAACTTAGCCTGTATTACACAAAAATGTAGAGATCCTTGTCCAGGATCTTGCGGTGTAAGTGCAGAATGTTCTGTAATCAACCATACTCCGATATGCACATGTATCGATGGCTATATAGGAGATCCGTTTACGTACTGTACACCAAAGCCTCCGCCACCGCCAGAACCTGTTGAAACCGATCCTTGCTCTCCATCACCTTGCGGTCCAAACGCTGAATGTGCTAATGGAATTTGTACATGCCTGCTGGAATATCAAGGGGACCCCTACAAGGCATGTAGGCCTGAGTGCGTATTGAACAACGATTGTCCTAACGATAAAGCCTGTCTAAGGAATAAATGTATCAACCCATGTCCTGGAACGTGCGGACAAAACGCTGAATGTTCAGTTATGAATCATATCCCCATATGCACTTGCAATTACGGCTACATTGGAAATGCATTTGTTTTATGTTCTCCTATTCCCAAACCAGTAGTTACAAATCCATGTAACCCTTCACCCTGTGGGCCTAACAGTCAATGTAGAGAGATTAATGGACAAGCTGTATGTTCTTGTGTCCCAGATTTCATAGGCAGCCCACCGTCCTGTAGACCAGAATGTGTAACCAGCGCAGAGTGTTCTTTAAACAAAGCATGCGTAAATCAAAAATGCATCGATCCATGCCCGGGCACATGCGGTTTAAATGCTCAATGTCAAGTAGTGAATCATAATCCTATATGCAGTTGTTTGGTCAGTTATACTGGAGACCCCTTCGTCAGGTGTTTACCGAAACGTAAATATTCCATGGAAATATATATACAATTACATACTTGAACCATATACATTTTTTCTTAACGTAAATTGTCAGTCAATAACGTCTTTCTTTATATATATAAATAAATAAATATATATATATATATATATATATATATATATATATATATATATATATATATATATATGTATATATATTTATATATATATATATATATATATATATAAAATTATTTAATTTGTTTCTTAAACCCGGTATATATTAATTGGACTTCTTTCTTGGGTATAGGTTTATTTGTAAAATCAAACAGTGGGATTAATTTGACGTTTCGCCTATCGTAGTAGGCTTTCTCAAAAATTGCTCATTCCTTTATTTTTTTTTTTGGTGTATAAGGCTTTCCTTTCCTATCTACAATTAATTTAAAAAACATTTAGTGATCTAATTATACAAGACATTTAAAATTTTTTCTAAAACTAATTTAAAACTTTATACAATTGACAAATAATTATTACAAAATTAATAAAATAAGATTACATACCTCGAAAAATGCATGTTGTTATTTATTTATATTTGATGATAGGTAGTTAGTTAGCCAGGCAACTCATGGCACAGTTTTAGGTAAAACGGTGTTCTTATCGTAGTACGTTTTTTTGAGGAATTTAAAGATAATTTTTTTTGGCTATTTTTTAATTTAAACCTTAGAGTAGAATCAGACATTCACAATTATATACTACATTTTAAAAATAACGGCTTAAACGAAGTTAAAACAACTATACTAAATTATCAAATTGTGGTATATATGACTTAAATTTTTTATGTCTTGTTTGTCATTTACTGCATTTTTTTCTTTTTTTATGTGAATCATTTCTTTGATAATTAATTTTTGATACCGGTTATCTTTATCAATGATTTTGGTTTCAGAAAAATTAAATTCGTGTTTTGTGTTTTTTTCATGTTTATGTAATGCAGTGGATGCATTCTTTGTATACTTATGCCCTTTTATTCTATTTTCTAAAAGTTGGGTTGTCATACCAATATATTTCATAGGGCAGTTTAAACAAGGAATTTCATATACGAGATTGGATTTTTTATTTTTAGGAATTTTAGTTTTTAATTTTGTAAATAGGGAGCCTATCAGGTTCTGGGCTTTATGACACACAATTATGTTATATTTTCCTAAGATATGTTTTAATTTTTCAGATAATTGAGATGTGTATGGCATTGCAATATATGTTTTTTGCGTATTATCTTGTCCTACGTTTTCGTTATGATTGTTATAATATACGTACGTCCTTTGTTTGATAATTTTTTGTATTAGTTTTTCTGGGAAATGATTTGTATTTAAGGTCTCTTTAACTTTATTAAGGGCTTCAGGACGATATTCTGGTGACGTTAAAGATATGGCACGGTCAACTAGACCAATCACAACACTTCTTTTTTGTTTGTATGGATGGTGGGAATTGAAATTAAGATATCGTCCAGACCAAGTTTCTTTTGTAAACCATTTAGTTTTTAAATTATTTTCTTTTTGTCTTATTATAGTAAGGTCGAGAAAATTTATTTGGTTTTCTGTTTCAACTTCAAGAGTGAACTGAAGTTTCGGGTGAAAATTATTGAATGCGAAAACTAGTTCTTCTATTTTATTTTCTGGTACTGATGCTAAACAATCATCCACATATCTCTTAAAAAAAGTAATATTAAAATTCAATTTTTCGATAACTTCTTCTTCTAGGTATTCCATAACTAATTGTGCGATTGTAGAGGAAATAGGTGAGCCCATAGCACATCCATCAAGTTGTTGATAAAATTGGTTTTTGTATTGAAAATAATTATTTGACATTATAAGATGTAAGGCTTCTAAGAATTCAGGTTGAGTTAGAGTTGTAAAATTTTTTAAAATATTCCATTTGCCTTTTATAGCACTAACTATGAGTTCATTTGGTATATTTGTATACAAAGAAATTACATCTAGTGATATTAACTTTGAATTAGGTGGTATTGTTAATGTATCTAGAAAATGTTTAAATGTAAATGAGTCTTTTATGTAATAAGTGTTTTTACCTGTGAAGAGACCTTAAATACAAATCATTTCCCAGAAAAACTAATACAAAAAATTATCAAACAAAGGACGTACGTATATTATAACAATCATAACGAAAACGTAGGACAAGATAATACGCAAAAAACATATATTGCAATGCCATACACATCTCAATTATCTGAAAAATTAAAACATATCTTAGGAAAATATAACATAATTGTGTGTCATAAAGCCCAGAACCTGATAGGCTCCCTATTTACAAAATTAAAAACTAAAATTCCTAAAAATAAAAAATCCAATCTCGTATATGAAATTCCTTGTTTAAACTGCCCTATGAAATATATTGGTATGACAACCCAACTTTTAGAAAATAAAATAAAAGGGCATAAGTATACAAAGAATGCATCCACTACATTACATAAACATGAAAAAAACACAAAACACGAATATAATTTTTCTGAAACCAAAATCATTGAAAAAGATAACCGGTATCAAAAATTAATTATCAAAGAAATGATTCACATAAAAAAAGAAAAAAATGCAGTAAATGACAAACAAGACATAAAAAATTTAAGTCATATATACCACAATTTGATAATTTAGTATAGTTGTTTTAACTTCGTTTAAGCCGTTATTTTTAAAATGTAGTATATAATTGTGAATGTCTGATTCTACTCTAAGGTTTAAATTAAAAAATAGCCAAAAAAAATTATCTTTAAATTCCTCAAAAAAACGTACTACGATAAGAACACCTTTTTACCTAAAACTGTGCCATGAGTTGCCTGGCTAACTAACTACCTATCATCAAATATAAATAAATAACAACATGCATTTTTCGAGGTATGTAATCTTATTTTATTAATTTTGTAATAATTATTTGTCAATTGTATAAAGTTTTAAATTAGTTTTAGAAAAAATTTTAAATGTCTTGTATAATTAGATCACTAAATGTTTTTTAAATTAATTGTAGATAGGAAAGGAAAGCCTTATACACCAAAAAAAAAAAAAAAATAAAGGAATGAGCAATTTTTGAGAAAGCCTACTACGATAGGCGAAACGTCAAATTAATCCCACTGTTTGATTTTACAAATAAACCTATAACCAAGAAAGAAGTCCAATTAATTTATATATATATATATATATATATATATATATATATATATATATATATATATATATATATATATATATATATATATATATATATATATATATATATATATATATATATATATATATATATATATATATATATATATATATATATATATATATATATATATATATATATATATATATATATAAAAAAAACCAAATATATTTTTCTAAAAACATTTTAGCGATCGAAGAGCCAATACCTATAACCCCATGTCAACCATCACCTTGTGGTTACAATTCCCAATGTCGAGATGTTAATGGTAGTCCGTCATGCTCTTGTCTGTCAGAGTTTATTGGTTCGCCTCCAAACTGTAGGCCAGAATGTGTCAGCAATAGTGAATGTGCAAATCATTTGGCTTGTATTAACCAGAAATGTAAAGACCCATGTCCCGGAGTTTGTGGCCAGAACGCTGAATGTAGGGTCGTCAGTCATACTCCGAATTGTGTCTGCATATCGAACTACGTTGGCAATCCGTTTATAGCTTGTTCTCCACCACAACGTAAGACCATAAATATATTTTTGGTTTTTAATTTAAAAACAAACTAATGTGTTTAGTTTACTTAAATATTTGTCGTTTTAGTACCTCCGCCTAGAGAAATAATATCACTCTGTTCTCCATCACCCTGCGGCCCTAATACGATTTGCAAGGCTCAGAATAATGCAGGTTCATGTTTGTGTATACCAGATTATATTGGTGATCCATATCAGGGTTGTAGACCAGAATGCAGCGTTAATTCCGATTGTCCGTCAAACAAGGCTTGTATAAATAAAAAATGCAAAGATCCGTGTCCAGGCGCTTGTGGACAAAATGCTGAGTGCCATATTCGAAATCATTTGCCCCAGTGCACTTGTTTCCCTGGCTATACAGGAGATCCCTTCAGATTTTGCAGTGTTGTTCAAGGTATTATATTATTTCGAAACAGGAAAAAAGGAATACGAAATTAATCATAATAAATTTTTAATTAACATTTTAATAAACAAAGAATTATATATGTTCTATTGTCATAAAACTATCTAATTTTTGACATTGCTCATTTGCAAAAAATATGTAAAATAATAGTTTCTTTGTTTGCATATATAACATCCCAAAAGTTAGGAAGTGTTAATCCTATAATTATGTTGTAGCCATTGAAATACCTTTAGAACCTCAAAATCCTTGCCAGCTATCACCATGTGGTCCAAACAGCCAATGTAGAGAAATAAATGCTCAAGCAGTATGTTCATGTTTACCAGAATATGTTGGTTCTCCCCAGGTTGTAGACCTGAGTGTACCGTAAGCTCTGAGTGTTCACAAACTAAAGCATGTTTAAACCAAAAATGTAAAGACCCGTGCCCAGGAATCTGCGGTCTTAATGCCCAATGCTCAGTAATAAATCACAGTCCCATATGTAGCTGCTCCTCCGGACATACTGGTGATCCTTTTACCAGATGTTATCCAATACCGCGTAAGTTACAATCTTTGTTGTTTTGAATATTTATTTGAAAATAACTAGAGAAAAAGCATTCAAACTTTCAAATAAAAGCGCAGTCGTAACAAATAACATAACGGAATATATTGAAGTTGATTCTTACAGATTGATTTAACTTTTTAGTCCCACCACCAGTCCAAGAAGAAATACCCTACCGAAATCCGTGTGTTCCTTCACCGTGTGGTCCCAACAGTCAATGTAGAGATTTAAATCAATCACCTATATGTACTTGTTTGTCCAGTTATATTGGCACTCCACCCAACTGCAGGCCGGAATGTACAGTTAACTCAGAATGCTCAATAAATCTTGCTTGCATAAGAGAGAAGTGCAGGGATCCATGTCCAGGATCTTGTGGAACTAACGCACGCTGTTCGGTAATTAATCATACACCAATATGTACTTGTATAGAAGGTTATTCCGGTGACCCATTCAGTTACTGTTCACCTAAACCACCTCCACTACCACAACCCATTGAAACCGATCCATGTAATCCATCGCCTTGTGGAGCAAATGCACAGTGCGACAATGGACTGTGTACGTGCCTTCCAGAATACCATGGCGATCCTTTCAGGGGATGCCGACCAGAATGCGTACTAAATAATGACTGTCCTAGAAATAAGGCTTGCCTAAGAATGAAGTGTATGGATCCATGTCCCGGAACTTGCGGACAAAATGCGGAATGTGCAGTCATTAACCATATACCCATGTGTACATGTATTTCAGGATATAATGGCAACGCTTTTACTTTTTGCTCGAAGATTCCAGGTAAACTACCTCGACAGTCTATAATTATTTAGTCTTTCTAATATAGGATTAGTTTCACTTTCTTTTTTAAACAATATCTTCCAACTGTTTAAGGAAAACAAAACCTCTTATACCAATTGAGATGAATTTACGAAATGTTAAAGGCTATCTATCATAAGTGAGGCAAATTTTATGTCTGTATTTAAAAAATGAGTCAACGGATTTTGCTAAGCTCCTTAAAATTTTAACCCTCGTTTTTTGGGAATTTAGAATCAATAAGCTATTTTGATTTATTGGGCAATTGGCATATTGCTTATTATACGGAGTGGTAAAAACTGAAAATGTTGGGATATTTCCCATTTTCTAAAATTCATAACATTTGTGGAATTAGAACTTTTTAGTTATTGCGCAACAAAAAGCAAAATATTTAAATATATATAGATTGAAAAATATTTTAGGAATTCACCCATCTTAGCACATATAATAACCTCCCAACGATAGCTTTTGTTCAAGATTGGAACATTAAACTGGAATAACTTTTTTTTATATATTGAGGCTTTTTGTTTTTTTTTTTTTTGAGAAAATTTACAGAAAATCCTCCATTTTTAAAATATGTTCTTTTTACGGACGAGGAAAACTTCTCTCAAAATCACATAGGTAACAAATCTCACAACAATTACATCTAGTCACTAGAAAACCCGCACGCTCTCAGTGAAATACAGTTTCAATACCAATTTGCAGGCTCGGATCTAGGGGGGTACAGGGGAGCACTTACCCACGGCGGTGTCTTAAGGAGGCGGGAAAATAGCAAAATTATGTTATTATGTCGTCGTTCCCCGATAATTGTTAAAAAAAAGGAACAGGGACGCAAATGTTTTAACGATAGAAAGTTAATTTAAAACACACATAATTACGCATGTAATTTAGTAGATTTTAGTAAAAATGGCCTATCCTATAATTTATACTTTCGCCCGGTATACTCTAAAACATTAGTATGCTTCGGAAACGAAAAAAATTTATATAAAATGATATCGGATTACAATATCAAATTGTTACTCTCGGGTTTTGTTTGCAATTATTCGACTTGCGTTTTATTTGGAAATTCAAAATGAGTTTCACGAACGACGAAGCTGTTTATTGCAATCAAGACTCAAGATAAATTATTTGACGTTTTAATCTATTGGAATTTTACATTTTTTTTGTTTTCAAAGCTTACTATAACGTTTTAGAGGATAAATAGCTAATTATCGGTCAAAAGTATAAATTATATATCATATACACATAGTTTTTACAAAACTCTAGTAAACTACATACGTAACTATGACTGTATTATTAGATTCACTTTTTAGCATTAAAAAAATAGTCCTCTTTCTTTTTAATAACTCACCATTCGAGTTACGCCCGCTAGCGGCAATTTTACGAACATAAACAATAATAATAATTTCCGGCAATTTCTCTTGGTCGTATTTACTAATAATATTTTTTCTGGAAGCTGCATGGTGAACGGTTTCCGCGGCGTAATCAGTTTTGGTGTCAGCAGGTACACAAATCAAGCGTAATTTTACACGGTACTTATGATGTGTTCACTCGAAGGTCCTCACAGCAAATATCTCACCTGACCAAAGTTGGCCAGTCCGACACTGCCTATTTATTTCTTTTACGTTAGTATCTACAGTTCCTGAGAGGGCTTGAGTAAAGGCTTGGCTTATAGACCACATAAAAATAGAGCCTGCCCGTATCTACTTTTATTATATCGAGTTTAAAAAAAAAAGTATTATTTAAAAAAATTAACATTTGGATATATATATTTATATATATCCAAATGTTTGTCCTTTTATTCTATTTTCCAGAAGCTGACTTGTCATTCCGATGTATTTTTTCGGACAATTGGTGCATGGTATTGAATATACTATGTTAGATTGTTTTTTAAGAGAACTTTGCTTTTTAGTTTTGTAAAAATTTTGTTGATTAAGTTGTGTAATTTATCACAGGTTGTGTTTGTTAAGAATGTATTTGATTTTTTGTGGAAGTCCCTCTGTATAGGTGAGGGCAACATATTTTGTATCTTCTTCTGGAGCGCGGTTATTCTTATAACGAGACGTGTTGTATAACTTGTGTGTGCGTTGTTTAATTATTCTATTATTGTGTTGCTCTGGGAAATGATTTTTTAGTAATACGTTTCTTTTCTGTATTCTGGTGACGTTAACTGTAAGGCTCGATCAGCTAAACCGGTTATTACACTTAATTTTTGATTTTTTGAATGATTTGAATTATAATTCAGATATCTCTCAGACCAAGTATCTTTTGTGGAACCATTTTGTTTGAATTTTGTTGTTGTTCTTTATGAGGGTCATATCTAAAAAGTTTATTTGATTATGTTACTCTACCTCATACGTGAATTGTAGTTTGTGGTGAAAGCTGTTGAATTCATGTACAGTTTTATTTAGTTTATTATTTGGAAAGTAAAAGAGTCTTTAATGTAGAAATCGTTTAGACCGGTAATATTGGAAATGCAATTTGACAGATATTTTGACTAATAACTAAACGACTTCTACATTAAAGACTCTTTTACTTTCAAAAATTTTATAGATTCAGTAGTGTATACCAGATAATCACATCCTAATATCTCTGGATGTGACTTCCTTTTATACAAACATACCTAATGAACCTCTACCTATTATTATTAATGAAGAATGGAATCTGTTAAAAGATCATACACAATTATCATTAGAAGAGTTTATAGAAATTATTAAAATCACATTATCAACAAATTATTTTCAATATAAAGAAAAATTCTACGAACAAATTGATGGCTGCGCAATGGGTTCTCCAATTTCTTCAACAATGACACAGTTAGTAATGGAGTACTTGGAAGAAAAAGTTTTAGCTAAACTAAATTTTCAACCTATATTCTTTAAAAGATATGTTGACGATTGTTTAATAGCAATTCCAAATAATAAACTAAATGGCACTGTACTTGAATTCAACAGCTTTCACCACAAACTACAATTCACGTATGAGGTAAAGCAACATAATCAAATAAACTTTTTAAATATGACCCTCATAAAGAACAACAAAATTCAAACAAAATGGTACACAAAAGATATTTGGTCTGAGAGATATCCGAATTATAATTCAAATCATTCAAAAAATCAAAAATTAAGTATAATAACCGGTTTAGCTGATCGAGCCTTACGGTTAACATCACCAGAATACAGAAAAGAGACTCTAAAAAAAGTAAAAAACGTATTACTAAAAAATCATTTACCAGAGCAACACAATAATAGAATAATTAAAGAACGCACACATAAGTTATACAACACGTCTCGTTATAAAAATAACCGCACTCCAGAAGAAGATACAACATATGTTGGCCTCCTCTATACAGAGGCACTTTCACAAAAAATCAAATACATTTTTAAAAAACATAACATTGTTACCTGTGATAAATCACACAACTTAATCAACAAAATTTTTACAAAACTAAAAAGCAAGGTTCCCTTAAAAAAACAATTTAACATAGTGTATTCAATATCATGCACCAATTGTCCAAAAAAATACATCGGAATGACGAGTCAGCTTCTGGAAAATAGAATAAAAGGACATAAATACACAAAGAATGCCACAACAGCATTAAACAAACACATACAAACCGAAAAACACAACATCAACTATGAAAACACCAAAATACTAGCTAAAGACTCTAATTAAATTAGCCATCAAGGAAATGATAGAAATTACTAGAGAAAAAAACTGCATGAATGACAGAACCGACATAAATAATTTAAGCCATATGTATATAAATTTATTAATGTGATACCTTAATTTCAATTATTATTATTATTATTAACTCTCCACACTTAAACTGTATTTAACATAAAACAACAAAAAAGCGTTCCGTTTCTTTTACGAGAGAACAAAAAAAAATACAAGTGATAAATATTTCATTACTGCTCTAATACAAGTTCTGGCAGCATAAACAAATCTGTCAATAAATATCTGCTTATTTCAAAGTCTGTACTTTTATAGTGTTGAATGTAAATATGTTTTAACGTGGTAATATTGTTTTATATACAGTATGTCGCTTAAATGTTAATGACTGTATTTTTATAATTTTAGCATCAAAAAAATTTTTCTGAAGATGCCCTAAATTACAGGGCGAAACGTCAAATAAATGAAAAATTAAAATTTGGTATTTAATTCGAACCTAAACCCAAGAATTTTCCACTTTTGTATACAATAACGGTTCAAGAAAACACAAGATATATATATATATTTCGCTGTGATAAATTACTATAATGGAAATACAACAAAATAGTTTTTTTTAACGAATGAGGTGACATCTATGTTTATGTCAACCTTTTTACCAACTTAGAAAGGAAGCTTAACGGCTCTAGTCACTTAAAAAATGATGGTCCTTGATAGTAGACCATGTCAAATTAAACTTACTATTTTTTCTTTCACTTTCTATTGCACTTTATTATTATTATTTATTTTGTATTATAAAAGCAATAATTTTATGACTAAGCTAAGAGATTTGTTTATATATAGTATTAGTTCGATAATATAAAACATGAAGTTCATTGGTGTATGTTAATAACAAAGTATGGTTTTAGAAATTATACCTCAAAACCCATGTAACCCGAGTCCTTGCGGTGCTAACAGCCAATGTAGAGATATTAATGGTCAAGCTGTATGCTCGTGCGTGCCTGGATTCATTGGCAGTCCACCATCCTGTAGGCCAGAATGTGTGTTAAGCTCAGATTGTGCATTAGATCGAGCATGTGTAAACCAAAAATGTGTCGATCCATGTCCAGGCAGTTGCGGAATAGGTGCCACGTGTCAAGTAGTGAACCATAATCCAATATGTACTTGTCCAATTAGGCAAACAGGAAATCCCTTCATCAGATGTCTACCTAGACGTAAGATAGATTGATTTTCTTTAAATAAACATAGTTATTTACATACCTTTCATTTTTATAGGAGAAGAGCCACTCACAATACCACAAAACCCATGTCAGCCATCCCCTTGTGGTCCCTATGCAGAATGTAGGGTTGTAAATGACCAAGCCTCATGTTCTTGTCTGCCTAACAATATTGGGTCGCCTCCCAACTGCAGACCCGAATGCATCAGTAACAATGAATGTAGCTACAATTTGGCTTGTATTAATCAAAAATGCCAAGATCCCTGTCCCGGTGTATGCGGTTTGAACGCCAATTGTCGCGTAGTGAGTCATACTGCGGAGTGCTATTGTTTATCAGGATTTACTGGAAATCCTTTCGTTGCTTGCACAGTACCATTACGTAAGCCTTTCAGTATTATGCCTTTGCTTTTATTATTTGCCAATCAAAACATAGCCATACTAATTAAAATGCTTTGAAACTAATATACGTGATGAGGTGCGATGACAAATGGTTGAATCAACTGAAACGTTAAAAGCAAATACTTGAATACAGGAATAAATTAATATTTCGTATAACGCTATCTTAACATCAAATATCCCTTAAAGTGTCATAGTAAATGTTTTAATCGTCATTTAGTCAATAACTTATCAAACATTTTACCATTTCTGACAAAACATTTTCCAAAAATTTCCACTTGTTTGGTCTAAGATATTTCTTATAAGTGGAACACAATACTTGATTTGGATCGAAAAGGTGTATAGAATACTAACTCCGTGTTGCATCGAGGAAGTTATTCCAAATAGAAACTTAAAACTCTTAAAAAATGCAACTTACTTACTTAAATATTTTAAGTTTATTTGTTTTGCTTTGTAATAGTTTTAAGTTCTATATACAGGGTTCAAAATGAAGCATTGCAACGCTTGTTCAATATCACAGTTTTGTCATTTAGAAAAAAAATGTTTCTGTGAAAAAAAGCGGGAACTGATTACATTGAGAAGGGCTCAAACTAATTTTTGTCAAAAGAATCGAGGGTCGGTCGGGAAGTTTTCGAGCTGTATCAAAACAAAAGGTTAATTTTGGCGTAACAGGGGTTACTTCACTGTTAACATAATGTATAAAATATTAATTTTTAAATAATGAAATTTAATCAGAGTATCTGGTAAAAATATTAATTATATTATAGGTATATATACAGAGTGTTAATTATCTTTCGACTGAAAAAATACAGATATCTTGATTTACTTTTCTCTCGTTTCATTAATATACCAAAAAAAAATGCCGTAAATATCAACCATATGTACTACGTTTAAATACTAGATAATATGATTACTAATTAAAAAAAGAGAATATATATATATATATATATATATATACCTAACAGCTAGAGCCCCAAGATTGGGATTATGGTCTGTCCTAAATATTTGCGAAACGTTTAAAGACTAGATAATGAAATTTGGGTGTTTTGGTAACTTTTATATGCTATATGAGTCGAATCCTAAAGTCAGAAATATCAATACTAAATCAGGGGAGTCCTGAATGGGAAGGGGAATGGAAAAAGTAGCCCTAACTTTTTCCTGTGTAGAGTTTTTCAAACTAAAATTCCAAATTATAAAAACTTAAGTTTCTCCTGAAAAGAAAGGTACTGTTGGTTTAATTCATTAGGATACACTGTTTTCGAGAACAATTGATTTAAAAATTGTCTTATATTAAATAGCTTAAAAGGACATGGAACCAATTATACGTATTTTGGGTTTAGTAAATAATTAAATTACTTCGTTTCTTTTTTCAACTGAAAATTGTGCGTTTAATTCCATGTAAGACAAATCATTTTTTCTCTAAAACAGTGTATCCCAACGTATTAAACGAAAAGTACCTTTTTTTTTCTTTTTATAATCTAGAATTTTAAATTGAAAAGATTTACACAGAAAAAAGTTATGGCTTCTTTTCCCGCTGCTTCGACTCGAATTACATAATCTAGTCCTTAAAAGTTTCGAAAATACTTAGGAAAAATCTTCCGATGGGTTCATTCTCGGGGCTGCAACCATTAACGAAACAATTTTCAACATACATTTACATAACATTTTATTTCTTTTAAGGCATCGATTACACTGTAAAAATATTAAACCTTAATTTCGGGACGCCCTGTATATAATTTCACTTTTATTTCGAGTCCACCGGCTTTGGAAAAGAATATCTCATCATCTCTAGAATATTCATTAAATTTGTAACGAAAAAGCATATTTAATTTTTTACAAATATGTACATAGCTTTCATTTATATTTTGAAACCTAGTTACATCTTTAACTATAGGAGATACAAAAAAACATTAAATATAAAAAAGTTGTAGGATTTTTCTTCTGTTATCTTCTAAGAATATCAAAATGTTCTTAAGATTATTAAAAAGTGAAAAAACATATAATCTATATATTTTTATTGTCTTGCGTTACACCAAATTTTGAAATTGCTATATTTCGTAAACAAAACTTTTTTGTAAAAAAAAATCATCACAATTGGACAAAGCTACTAATGATAGTAGGTCTTTTTAAACATTTTTATGCCGATAGATTCACCACTGTTTAAACTTTGTTATACTTAATTAACACCATAAAATTTTATTTTGAATTAACATATTTTAGAAAATATTTTTTCTGAATCTCCAAAACGAAGGATTTAAGGCCTCCTGTTAACACGACTTTTTTTTAAATTTTATGAGAATGATCGAATCCCGAAGTCGACGACATCACTTATTTAATAGCCTGTTTTAAACTCTTTGGTTTTTGGCTAATTAACAAACGCATACTTTTAATTCAGTCTAATGATCCCTAAAAACAAAACACTCTTTACAAATAACAACTACTATCAATTGGCAGATAGCCATATTGAATTTTTGACACATTTTGATCTCAAATATCTCGAAAATGAAAAAAGCTATCGAGGTGCGGTTTTCACTGAATATTTTCATTTTTTCCCAAACAATATGTCGTTTTATTTTGACAAGCGGAAGCACCGAAAACAAAATGGCCGATTTTCAGATATAGGGCAACTTTATATTAAATGGAACACCCTGTATATTTTTCCAAAATCATAAAGCATGCTCCTTCTCTTTTGAAAAATGTAATACAAGTTATAGTTTGTTTAAAAATAATGAGTTTATTGATCTTCTAAAAAATACTACATTTAGAAAAAAACATCCAAAGATGTTATTAGATTATTGAAAATATTAGGTATATTTTCAAGGTTACATTTCGAATGTTTAATTTCAATTAATTCCTTTCGGTACCTCAAAGAAAAAAATCTGAAACGGTCAAGTCTGGAGAGTGAGGAGACATTGTTTAAAGAATCTCTGGTAATTCTGGCGTAATGTTTGTCAAAAATAAGTGGAATTAAGTAAATTTTCGTGTTGAAGCTGAGGGTAGAAGAAGAATTCCAACATATCGACATATGAAATAGAATTAACTATTTGTATGGCAAAAAGAAAAGCTCGTATATTTTTTATTTAAAGATTCCACACCAAACTCTTGTCTTGGGAGAATCTCTGTTGAATTCTTGAAAACATCTGAAATTTTCTGATGTCCATATTATACAGTAGTTCAGTTTGCCATTTAGATGAAACGTGACTTATAAAATAACCATTATTTCTTATTAATTTTTTTATAGTTTGACACAATTGTACCCTTTCGGAAAAATCACTTGATTGTCTTTACTGTTGATTGGGGTATTGCTGTACAACCAACAATTTTACTTGTTGACAAGCTTGGTTCTGCTTGCGTTAGTAACTTCTAGAACATGCAGTATTCTGTTCAATACATTTTCGTTATTGTCTATTCTTTTTTTTGCGCTTCAAAGACTTTGTAGTCCAAAAGTATCTATACCATGACTCAATCGAATTGAAGGTGGACGTTCCTTTTGAAACATATTCCTAGATCTCCTTTATGTTTGTTTTAATGACTTAGTTTCGGCAAACATTATTGAACATTTAGCTTTTTCGCTTAAGAAAACGATTTACATAGCTAATGACTTGTCAAAACTGACATTGACGTTTTAACAGTATAAAACACGCTTACCTGAATTTGTTTGGAAAGCCGACTATTCAAAAAATGAAATTAATTTTCACATACAGTATTTTTTTGAAGATCAATAAACCCTATATTTTTAAAAATAACTATAACTTTTACTACATTCTTGAAAAGAGCATGGAACAAGCTTTATATTTTGAAAGAATATACATAGACTTTCATTTAAGATAACAAAGTTGCTCTATACCTGAAAATCGGCAATTTGTTTCCGTTTGGCAAAATATAGCAACATTTTTGGAAAAAAACTATTGGTAAAATGAAATTATTCTGTGAAAACCGCCCCTATACATGTTTTTTTATTATTTCCAAGACCTTTAAGATCAAAAGGTGTCAAAATATGGAGAGTCAACCTTTATATTACTGTGTGCTGGTGGACATTTGCGGTCATTATTTTGATTCAGTTATGAGATGAGAGGAAAGTAAATTAATAAAGCCACATTAATTTATGTCACAAGGCCAAAAATATTTTCACCTAAAGTACTAGATATTCTATAGATAGATTTTCGTTATTTAAAATTTAATATTTTATACAACGATTTAATATTAAAGCAACCCACTCATATTTGTATTTCGCGCTACAACAAAATTGCTCCTTTTTTCACCATAACTCGAAAATTACCTAACCCCTCCGTTTTTCTGCAAAAATAATCTCAGATTAACATGGTTCATAATAAATAAAAAAATTCAGGGAGTGACCAAAACCTTTTTTAATGTAATTAATACTTGATCATTTTAGACGATTCAGTAATCCAAATGTAAACATCAAGTTAGGAATTTTAGTATAATTCCTAGTTTTAGATTTTTTTTTTTGCTGGAAACCATGCTTCACATTTTATCACTATGGCTAGCATTGAATGAAAATAGTCTTTCGTTTGTTGCTATTTTGCAGAAGAAATAATCTATTTTCTGATTTTTAAAATAACTTAAACCCCTCAAAGAAGATTCATGTTTTCAAGGCTCTGACCTTATTTAATGTTTTTTATTTATTTTCTGGACCGGAATTTTTAATTTAAGTAAGTAGGAGCTTGCGTCAAAGGACCATTAATATTTAATGCAATGTAAATACTGTAAACCAAAGCACCAAACATTTTTTTATCTTTTTATTTAAGATATTTATTTTCAAAAAGCCTAATACTTATCAGTGGTCAAAAAATAAGACCAATGAATGGCTCAAAAATGTATAAACATATTGACTGTAATTTCTACGCTCTTTTATGTATTGTAATTGGCATATATGAAAAAAGTACGTGTACAAAATGTTTTATTTAAAAAAAATGTAATTTTATATTTTTGCAAAATACTTATATTCTAAGATGCGACTGCATAATTACTATACCAATCCGTTTTGTAATATTTAATTAAAATTTCGTTAATTAATTTTTTTAAAAAATTTTGGTTCATTTCGTTGTAAGATAAGTTAAAATTCATTTCAAAGACAGATATGTAAAGAACTTGAAAAGTTTGGGTTACCGTTTTTCTTTTGACCGCCGGGTGTAAACACGTATTACTCTATTTAATGTTTCCATTCATAGCGTATCTTAATAAATTATATATCAAAAAAAGTTTTCTTTACACGATGGGATACGGTCGCCTATGTAGAAGTGCCCGCAAATAGGGGTTGCTATATACGCAACGAGAAAAAATAATTAAAAATGTATGAAAAAAAGGGAAAAGTTTCGACTCAACTCATATTAGACCGTCCTGGAAATTCTTGAAACAAGAATTGTGGCGGACGATCTTTGTTAATTCGAAGTAGCAAAATGCCTCTGGGCCGGATTGTATTAATTTTAGCGCTGGAAATAGCGGTTGGTTTTTAAATGGTTTTCTAAAGTCAACAGGGTTCGTTGGAGACTCTCGCCCCGTTAAGACGAATATGTGATTTATGATTCAACTACAGAATATTCTGAGAATGCGGATGATGATTCTGATATTTGTAGCTATGAGAATGAGAGCTCCGAGGAATCATAGAACGTGTTATTTAATATCCTTTGAAATGTATTATAAAAAAAGTATCATTTAAAAATGCGTATATAAATATCGTATACCGGGTGACAATGGAACTACTACCCTGGCCCACATTTTAAAACGGCTTTAGATTAAAGTTTAAAATTTCGGTCGACGAATGGGTTGAGTAATATGCATGTATAATATTTTAGGCAAAAAAAACAAATAACAATTATTTTCGGGTTTACCGGAAACGACTAAAATTGTTGCTATTTTGAATGGAAACCCTGGTATATTTTTGCATTTTTGAGTTCTACGAAAAATTCTAAACATTTTTATGTAACATGTCCTATACCTAAACTTAATAGATTTGACTTATGGAGCTCCAAAAATTTAACATATTTTAACATTTATTTACATTTTTCAAACAAACGAAGTGCGCTACGGCCAAAACAAATAATGCGATTTGTACTTCAATCAAGGCACTCTAGGATGGCAGAATAAAAAAACTGAAGTTAACAATTTTCAAAAATTGATATTTTTGCCACTGTCACAGGTTGCTAAAAAATTGCCAAAAACAATTCAATTTTGACAGGTAACTTATTTATTACCTGTAAGTTTGGGCAGATTGTTTAAAGTTCACCCTAAAAAAAAGAAATAAAATACAAATTATTTGTAAAAAAATAAATAAATAAATATATATATATATATATATATATATATAAAAATAAAAAATGTATATATGTATATATGATGGTATAAATGCTATGAGTGTATGTGCTGCATTATTTATTATTTGCGTTTTTGACCAATACTGGTTATGGGTAAGGGTAAAGTGTTCATGTTATACTGATATATGCAGATAAAAAGTTTTTTTAGTTTGTATTTAAATACAACATATGAATAAATAAAATGCTCTAAAACAACACTGCATTTCGCTGATCAGAAAAAATTAACCCAGCGGTACCAACAGTAACGGATGTGTTTGTCTTTGCCCTTAGCATGATGTGGTACGGTTTCTTTACCTTTTTAGATTGGGGGCGTAGTTATTTTCTTCTCAGCGGGTTTGCCTAGTTGTTGCAGACTCAGGAAATTACATATTTTAATAAAAGAAAATTAATAATTCTTCTAATAATCATAGGCAGCTATGTCCATATCAACTAATAATTAGTGATATATCTTCCATCTTAGAAATATTCGACAAGACATGGTTATTGAACATACAGAATTAAGTAATAATTTTAAAGTAATATCTGCATTTTTTATGGTTGAAACCACATTGTAACAAAATGATTGCTGTAACTAATGTAGCGATTAAATCTTAAATAGTTACGTAGGTGAGTAACCAGGTTTATATCATCCTTATTATTAATATATAAAAAATTCTTAGTCTGATGTAATTGTTCGTGTATGTGACATTATGATTGTCTTAGCCTGAAGAAGATGCAATAAAAGCATCGAAACATTGCTTGGTAATAAATATAATTTAAGCAGAACTACTGTCCTTTATTCCCGAAAAATTTTCAACCTAATTATTAATAATTGTAATAATTCGGTTTCTTAAAACGTCTAGATTTTTAGGTGGAGTTAAATAGATTTTTTCTGATATGACTCGAGAAGAAAAAATCTAGACGCATTAAATCTGGGGAATGACCTGACCACTTCATAGGGCCGTTCGTTCCTATCCACTGGTCCTCAAATTTGTCATTTAAATAGATGACACAAATCCTAGTATTATGATCCTGTTGAAAATAAATATTGGGAATTTGGGCAAGAGGTAAATTGTTCATAAAATCCACCGTTGTTTCCAAAAAGTTCAAATAAATTTGCGATGTAAGGGGCTCGATAAAATAAACTGGCCCCACAATTCTGGTTTCTAAAACACCCAACGATATATTAATACAGAAGCTTCTTGAAAAGATCCTTTTCTGAACAGATGTTGATTTTCATTTGCCCTATATCTCAAATTTTTCATATAAAACATTCCCAGATTTGTGAAGTGAACAGAGTGAGAATGAATCAGAAAACAATATCATGCTACTAAAGTTATTATTATAGTTATAATTCTCCATAAATCATCGGCAATATTGAACTCCCCTAGCAAGTGTTGGTGGATTTGGTATTCGCATGGTTTATACTTGTTTCTATAAAATTTCTATTCCACTTTCTCTGCTAACTCCGATTACATTTTCAATCTGACGCATAGAAATGTTGGAATCAGCCCTCACACATGCCAGAATGTTTATTTCAGCATCTTCACCAATAATGAATTTTTCTTTACTTTCATTTCATGGAACCGTTTTCAAATGTTGTAACAGCCACGGAAAATATGGGTATATAGCCGGGCTGGTTTCTGTCTGGGCATCGTTCTGCATAGAGTGTTTGAGCCTGCCTTTTACTTTGCAAGCACTACCATAAACGAGAAGCATGTTTGTTCAACTTTTTTAAAACTTGGTATTTTAAAAAAATTACAAAGAACTTTTACTTTATACCAAAAAATCACGAAACAAAGCACGAAAATTTACAAAAATTTGCAACAATCTGCCAAACTCTCACGTAATAAATAAGTTACCTGTTAAAAATTTATTGTTTTTGAATACCATAGCAACATGTGACAGTGGCATGGCTAATACGATTATTTTAATAAACTAGGTATAACAAAAAAATATTATCCATCGTGTGAAGGTGGAAAATGAGGATATCAATAGATTGAGGATGAAAAGTAGGATTGAGTAGTGAAAGTCTTATGGTTGTAAGTTATACCGTTTTCACACAAAAAGGGAAGGAAATTTTAAAATCGTCATATCGAAAATACCGATTTTTTCTACTATCCTAGATTGCCTTGATTGAAGTACAAATTGCATCATTTGTTTTGGTCCTAGCACACTTCGTTTTTTTGAAAAATTCAAATGAATGTCAAAATAAGTTAAATTTTAGAGCTCAAAATTTTAGTCAGAATCTGTTAAGTTTAGGTATAGAACATGTTAGATAAAAAATATTTAGAATTTCTCATGGAATTCAATTATGCAAAATTATACCAGGGTTGCCATTCAGATTAGTAAAATTTTAATCGTGGGTAGTAGTTTCGTTGTCACCCAGTATAAGTATTATTAAAATATAATATATATGATTAAAATATATTGTCTTCATTTTGTTGTTTAATAATAAATAGTCAAAGTTAAGATCTAAATTTTCAAACGGTAAACCAATTTAGATTGATGTCATATTTTTAAAATCTTTAATTAATTAGTAACGTAGTGTACAAACTCAAGTAAAATCGAACTTATTCTAAAATATTATACTTGCGAATTTTTTTTACATCTTATTTTCCATTAAATGCCAAGGTTTTTTTAATTATTAACAAAAACTCATTTTTTGTTGCAATTTTATAAAAAATAAAGGTCGATTCTACTGCTTGCGCCTTAAATTGAGCACCCTAATTATCAACGCATGCGCGGTAGTTTTAAATATCTGATGAACGGTGTGCTGCAGTAACTCTCTTTCGCTCTTATGTTTCTTTAACAGTTAGCAACCCCTATTTGCGGGCATTTACATTGGCAACCGCATCCCATCATATAGAGAAAAAAAACTAAGTTTAATTTGATATATAACTTATTGACATACGTTATAAATGTAAAAATTTAACGGATTAATACCTATTTACACCTTCTTGCCAAGAGATTGCGACTAAGTGAGAAGCGGCAACCCAATTTTTCCAAGTTGTTTACATATCTCTCTTTGAAATAAATTATAACGTATCCTACAAAAAAGTGAACGAAATTGTTGATAGGTTTAACTCAATTTTAATTAAAAGTACTTGCGACCATATTTTGATAGGCAACCCCTCAGAAATGTATTCCTCTATTAATAATTATCTCTAAAAATCACATTTTGATTAAAAACAGATGGGTGTAAGCGGATGTTTTAATATTTGGGAATTTAAAGCAAAATACTAAAGTTATTACCTAAAACGATTGGCTCGAATAAGAGAGTAATAATTAAGAATCAATTTTTAGTGCTACACTAATGCTGCATTTAGTAACCGAGCCTGTCTGATGTTGATCCAATTTTCCATCCAGCACCCTTTCATTACAGCTTACACTCAATATATACTTAAATTTTCACAAAAAATATAATTTTAAATTAAATTATAAATTCTTTTAGTTTCCACAATTAGTTAATTGAAGAGCTTTGTTTTTTTAGGTTGAACTTGAACATCAAAAAAACTAAACTAAAATTGTAATTGCTAGAAATTTAACCAAATGAGGTAGGTTTCTTATTTCAGTTCAAAATAAGGCAACAAAAAAATTAAAACATTAAATGTTACTTCGAAAATAAAATTACATCAAAATAAGAGATCTCCTCAGATCTTTGAACTACTGCTGGCAATTGCTTTATAATTATTATTTAAAACACTTTTCAAACAAGTTTAGATATTAGTTAACAATTTTGGTTTATTTCCATTAACCTGAAAATAATATATTTAGGATATTTTATTAAAGGTAAAAAATGTAATGTATGTATTTTTGCTACATTTACACACTACACTGTTATACATTTTTAATCCATTATTAATATGATTTTTTAATCTATTTTTAAATAAATAAGAAAAAAAAACGTTGATTTGGTCTAAATTGCTGTATTTAAAATATTTTTTATTGAAGATAATTTACTTGAGAAATTTAAAAAAATAAGACTAATATAACTAGATAACTAATTCTATATTGTTAACAATAAATGTTTAAAAATGTTTTCAATAAACACTAATCAAATGGTAATAGAATCCGAAGCTCGGATTTTTCAGTAAAAGTATAATTTTTACAAATCTACGTAGGAATCTCAAAAAAACCCCAATTTTTTTTTAAATCTTGTTTTCAGAAACTTTTTTGGAATATGCCACAAGTATTAATTTGTATGAAAATATTAAGACATTACAAAAGAGAGTAAACAAATAATTTTTAAAAACTTCGAATGAGCCTAGACATAGAAAGACCGTATTTAAATATATTTTTTATTATATAGGGTTTTTAAATTTTAGGTTTTCCTCTAACAGGAAATATTTCAATCGGACATTTTCACCAAGCCATTGATGAATGATTTAAATATATAATATTTGTTGTCAAAATTTGGCCAAGCTTCAGTATTATTCCAAAATAAAGATTTTAATATAATTTGTTATACGAAACAATATCAAATTAATCCACTCTCAGCCATAGAATCACAGGATATGTAAATAACATTTTAGCATTCAACTTAATTTGATAACGTATTCGCTGCAAGTATTGATAAGATATTAAATTTTGCTTTTAACGTGTCATTTGAAAGCTCAGTTACTTACAAAATGACGATATTTTAGCTCCACTCCCTGAAACAATCAACCCATGCGCCCCGTCACCCTGTGGAGCAAACGCTATATGTAGAGAACAAAACCGCGCGGGTTCTTGTACCTGCCTCCCCGACTACATAGGCAATCCTTATGAAGGTTGTAGACCAGAATGTGTCCTTAATTCAGACTGTCCTTCCAATAAAGCATGTGTTGCAAATAAGTGCAAAGACCCGTGTCCAGGCGCATGTGGTCAAAACGCTGAATGTACTCCAGTCAACCATCTCCCTGCTTGCATTTGTGTTCCAGGTTATACAGGAGATCCGTTTACTTATTGCAAATTAGCACCAGAACGTAAGAGATATTTACTTTTACTTTTTATTTTTGTTTAAATAAATTACTTAAATCATTCTATAATCCCTGAAAGGAAATTCATGTATTACATTTGAGGTAAAATCTCTTCTAAATAATTAGGCATACTCAAAACAAAGTGTGTATTTTGACAAGAAATATAGATGTACAATTTGTTGCACTCTTGGACCTTGTCGTTTAATAAACTAGTTTCGATATGGTTCGTTTTTTAAATTAAATTTTAAACATTTGCGATAAAACCATATCTTAGGAACTTAGGGAACTATGAGTACCTGCTTTAATGTACCTTTATTTTTATATAATTAAAGTGATGATTACTAGTTTTCAATTCAAGAATTGTCGTTTATGATTCCAAACTGATTCTAAAACAAATCGATAAGGTTTTTATTACCGTAAATGAATTTCCTTTAAAACGTCAAACAAAAATGTTAAACGAATAACTAATAAATTAATCTTCAAGAATCAATGAATCGTCAATTTTACTTTTTGAAATATATTCTGAAATTTTTTTCCATGTTAATTCCTGCATGTTCTAAAAAGCAATTATATTGTAGCAAAGGATATTGATTATCTTTGATTGTAGACATATTTCTTTAACTTTAACAGCAAAATAATTGAAAGGTGAAAATAACATTTTATCTTTTTTAAAACGCTGTCAAATTCAAACAGATTAATTAACTTAAAGCCTTTGGTATGTTTGGTATCTTAGTTTTTGAAATACGTATCGTCTTAGTGAGTTATACTAATTTTCACGATTTTCGGTTAGGCTGGAGATTCTTATTAAATAACGGACACAGGAATAGCAACTATACCTAAGTGCAAACTGTTTTGATTCTCAACAGTTTCAACTAGAAAACGGTTAAAATTACTACTTATATGCCTAGAATTAAAAGCAATATGTGAAAATGTATAAAAATTGTTACTAAAATATAAAATTTTATAAAAATATTTAGTACTAAGCAACAAAAAAGGTAAAATCGAAAGTTGCATCCTATTTTTGATTAAGTTGTAATATGCACTTGGTCCGTAGATAGAAGTCACAAAAGGACAAAACAACTAAAAGTTTTTGAAAAATAAACATAAAAGGGTCTGCTTTTTTTTAATACGATTCCCGATGCTAATTTTTGATTTTATCATACAGGGTACTTAAAAAAAATATTGTCAAAAGCAAACAAGGTTTATATTTAATTTTAAGTCAAAATGTTATATAAAGAAAATATTTTAACTTCAACACGTATGTTAAGTCTAAAATGTTAGTTAAATATTCGAAAAAATTAAGAAATTCCGTATATTTTTGAGACGCTGTATTTCAATAGGTAGTAATTTTGTTTCATTTTTGTAATTGCTGTCTAATAAATGGATAAATATAGAATGATACTAATACTAAATAAAATAACTAATTCAAAGGAATGGGTAAAAATAGGTATTAAAGATAAAAATATCAAATTATGAGTGATTGAATTTTAAAAATTATTCTCAATATTTAACTGATATTTTGGATTTAACCTGTATGTTGAATTTGAAATGTTATCTTTAGGTATCATTTAGTTTTAAAATGAAAAATAAGGCTAGTTCACAGTTCACTTTTGACAAAATTTCTAATTTTTGCATTTTTTATGCACTTTGTGTGAGAAAATCGAAAATTTGCAACGTGTTCGTAATTTTTAACAAAGCGCATCATTTATAAACAGCCTTTTTTCGAAAAATTATCTTTTAATTAGTTTATCCTCTTGTCACCCCTATCCCCAAACATACTGTATTTGATGATATTTAAGTAAATGTGATACATCGTGGAACATTCAACTTCATCAGTAGTTTTTTTATATCTATAACGATAGAGAAATAAACCCAAGTAAATTTTTTCCCAGGTCTGAATTACATAGAGAGTTCCTCGTACTATTGCGAGATATTTTTATACAATTAAGGGTTTTTTTCGGAGGACTTACCATAAGAAAATTTTTTCGGGTTTTATTTCCTTTAGGGTTTTATTCGACACAAGATTTATAAATTGTGTAATTATTTAGCACAAAATGATTAAATAATACGTTAATAAAACGAGCACATTTAAAAATAATATCTCTATATCCGTCTATAAACCAAAAATTGCATGTTTATCACCATGTCGAATCAAATTGTTTTGCCTTAGAAGACGATGTACGTATTAAGGTAGAGAATTTCCATGCATTTTTTTATGTTTTTATTACATTGGTTTAAAAGTAGGGTAAATTGAGCTGATATGTATTCATTTATTTGTAGAAGAAGGTAAACGAGAATTAGTTTTGTTTTAATTATTAAATTATTTATGGGATTTATATTTTGCTCAAATTTTTTATATATGGTCTATCGTTTATAGCATTATTTCGCGTTTATAACATTTCCAAAAATTATGTCTTTTTTTGGTTAATTTATTCTATATAATATAATCTTTATAAGCACTGTTTTATTTTTATTTTTTTATCATACTTGTGTGCATTCACTCTATTTTTAAGAAGTTGTGTAGTTTGCCCTATGTATACTTTTTGGCAATCGTTACACGTAATTTTATATATGGTATGTGTTTTCTGAAACGTAACTGCTTTGAAAGAAGAGAAGATTTTTTTTGTAAGGTATTGTGACTTTTATGACATGGTTAGAACCTGTTTTTAAGTGATTTTTGTAAAGTTTCTGAGAGACCTTGTATATAAGGTATTGAAATATATTTATTTTTATGATTTGGGTTGTTTTGTACGACGGCATAGTAGTGCCACGCGAGAAATATTTAAATCGAATTATTAACATATTAAATCTATCAGTTGACATATTAAATCGGTTAATTGACAAAAAAATATGATATGATAGATTTAATATGTCAATTATTCGATTTAAATATTTCTTGCGTGGCACTACTACGCCGTCGTAGTTATGATTATTGGTGGAGTTGGAATTTCGTTTTATTTATGTTGTTTAAAAGGTATTTAAATATAGGGTGTATTCATTTTTATGGGTAAATGTTTTTAGCAGGGTATCTTTTGCTTTTTAAATAGCTTCTTGGCGAAATTCTAGATCAGATCTTAGTTTGATCGCCCTATCTGAGAGCTAAGTAATGACAAATTTTTTTGGGGAATCTGGGTGTTGTGAGAGATAATTTATATATCTATCAGACCATGTGTCTTTTGTGTACCTTTCTGTTTTTATGCGTATTCCCCTATTATATAAGGTCATTTCTAAAAATTTATTTTTTCATTTTTTCAATATCAATACTGTTAGTTTATCGTGAAAGTTATTAAAAATGCTAAGTATATAGTCACATTTTTCTTTTGGTATGTTTGTTAAGCAGTCATCCACCTATCTATAGATTGGAAGTTTATTATTTAAGTTTTTAATAACATTATTCTCCAACTCTTCCATCTCTAATGGTGCAACGACACTTGAGAGAGGTAAGCCCATTGCGCAGCCGTCAAGCTATTTATAAAATGGATCCTTGTGCATAAAGTAAGATATTATTATGGCTCATTCTATTCCTTTTAGAAATTCGGCAATTGGGATATCCGTATGTTTTTTGTCATTCCATTTTTTCCTTTTTATTTCGAGTGTCAATTCAATCAATAGAATATTGATATGTAATGAGATTACGTATAACTTTAACATTGCTGTGTAATGGGCTCATCTATATCAAATGTTGTTACACAGCTAGTGATGGAAGAGTTGGAAAAAAATGTTATCAAAAACTTAAATATTAAACTTCTATTTTTTTATAGATACGCTGATAATTGTTTAACAATAATACCAAATGAAAAATGTGACGATATCCTAAAGCTTTTAATAATTTCCACGATAAACTAAAATTCACTATTGGAATTGAAAAAAATAAATTTCTTAGATATGACTTTATATAATATGAGAACCTGCACAAAAACAAAATGATACATAAAAGACACCTGATCTGATAAATACATAAACAATCTCTCACAACCTCTCGAATTATTGGGTTCGCAGATAGGGCAATCAAACTAAGTGATATAGAATTTCATCAAGAAGCTGTCCATAGAGCAAAAGATACTCTAATAAAAAATAGTCTATCCAATAAAATCAATAAACTCCATCTTAAAATCCCCATTAAATAACATAAATAAAACCCATTCCAACTCCAATAATAATCATAACAACCCAAACAATAAAAATACATTCATCAGAAATTTTGCAAAAATCATCTATATCTAACCATATGTCATAAATGTTACAATACCCTACAAAAAAATCTTGTCTTCTTTAAAACCAAAAACACCTACATTTCAGAAAACACATACCATTTATAAAATTCCATGAACCGCCAAAAAAAGCATACACAGGACAAAGTACATATATCTTAAAAACCGATTGAATGGACACAAGTTTGATAAAAGGAAATAAAATACCGCTTACAAAACATGAAACAGAACATAAATACACTACAAAATTTCAAAATAATACAATCCTTATCACGGAAATAAACTAAAAAAAAACAGAAAGGCTTGAAATATTATATATTAAACGGAAAAATAATGGAGCAAATGATAAAACAGAAAAATTTGAGCCAAATATTAAAACATCATTAAAGAAGTTCATATCAACCAGAAATCTCATAAATAAATTAATGATTAAAACAAAATTCATTCTCATTTACCTTATTCTACAAATAAATAAATACATATAAACTTTAAAATATTAAAAAAAAATCCAGTTTAATTAATTTATACTTACTTTTAAACCAATGCAATAAGAACATTAAAAAAATTCCATGGAATTGCTCTGTCTTAATATGCATGCTGTCCTCCTAGTCAAAACAATTTTGTTCGACATGGTATAAATGTGCTCGTTTTGAATGTTGTTCTGTGCTTTTTTAAAGAAGTAATTACACAAATTATTAATGTTGTTGTTCCGAATAACACCCAAAAAGGAATGAAGACGGAAAAATCATTCTTATGGTAAGTTCTCCCAAAGAGAAATATTAAAAATCCACAATTGTATAAAATTATCTCTTAATTCTATAAGGATTTTCTTACGTAATACCCAAGTATATTATTTATTATTATTTATGATCGTTGGTAATACTTACCTAGTAAAAGCGTTACTTAGAGCAATTTTTCTATTGTTACATGTCCCACTAATTTAAAAAAAAGTATGTATATATATATATATATATATATATATATATATATATATATATAATATACTTTTTTTATGAGACCAGTGGAACATTCTAGCCATATTTTATGCAACATATCCAATAGATACCCAAATTCAACAGTTTTCGAGAAAATGGCGTCTGAAAGTTGTCATTTTGGGCCAGTTACAGCCCTATATTGTCCAAACGGTTAAAGCAAGAACAAAACGACTTGCATTTTTCTTAACTTTTGAATATCTACTGGATTATGTCAACTGAATATCAAAATTCGGCACTTCTCTTTAAATCAGCAGTGAATACTAGTATTTTGATATTTTCAGCTAAAGTTTGACTATTTGGCCGGTATAAGGTTCTAAAGTGTACACCATTTTCTTCAAAACAGTTGAATTTTTGTAAAAAACATTGCAACCTAAAATATGCTAAGAATGTTCCAGTGATTTAAATAGACACGGATGACGTCATGAAAAAATCAGTATTGCCAAAAAAAGTTATATTTTTGTTGTAAACAGCTTCGTATTTTAGATACAACGGTTCTATAATAAATATTCATAAAACACGTTCGTGGAATTATCAAATAATTTATGTAAAACTAAAATACTTTTTTAAATTTTAAAATATTTTTCTATAGAACCTAACGTAACTAAACAAGTGGTGCACTAGATCCATGTAATACTTTTACTTTTAGTTTTTACAAACCAAGCCTCAGGATCTCGGGAAAGCAAAAAGTCGCTAAATTCGCCTTTACCCACAACTTTCCTCGTATATAATTTTACTACCGCCATATAATACATTGTATAAATGCATATAATTATTTGGTAACAACTTTCTAAGAATCGTATAAACTGCTTCAGTTTTTTTTAATTTATTATTATTATTAGTTTCATTAAATAAATAGTTTCTTAATAATGATTTTTCAGACATTTTGAGGCCGCCATTTTGTTCCGCCATATTGGATTTTTAATAAAATGTTACCATTTCATCCCCATATGACCCTTCTTTTTCGACCAAAATTTGAAGTTAGTCTAATGAGTAGTTTTTGAGCTATCCGCGTACAGAGTCTCAGAACGTGACGGATTTATAGGAAAAAAATATTGCGATTTTTTTCGTATTCTGTTATTTATTATTAACCTTTCTGTACATTGATCCGAGAAAATAACTTCTCGTACTTTTTTCTATTATGTATATAAATAACTGTATTAAAAAACATGATATAATTTGAAATAGCGGTAAATGAAGAGAAACCACCTCAAAATCCTTGTCAGCCTTCACCATGTGGTCCCAATAGCCAATGTCGCGAAGTTAATGGACAAGCAGTTTGTTCATGTCTACCAAAATATATTGGAAGTCCCCCAAGCTGTAGACCAGAATGTGTTGTTAGCTCTGAATGCCCGCAAAACAAAGCTTGTATTAATCAGAAATGTGCTGATCCTTGTGCTGGCACTTGCGGCATAAATTCCAGATGTTCCGTTATCAACCACAGTCCAATATGTAGCTGCTCACCAGGTCATACTGGTGATCCGTTCACAAGATGTTATCCTATTCCACGTAAGTTAAAAATATTGAAAACGTAAGACAATACTAAAGATTTTATTATGCCAAGACAACTTAAAATATGGAATTAGTAATATACCCTGATTCTCTTTTAGCTCCACCAATTCAACCAATCTTAGAAATTGATCCTTGCGTACCATCTCCTTGCGGACCCAACTCAGAATGTACAAATGTTGGTAACTCCCCGGTATGCAGATGTCGATCAACTTTCTTCGGGAGCCCGCCGAACTGTCGCCCAGAGTGTACTATTAACCAAGAATGTTCTAGCAATTTAGCTTGCATAAGACAAAAATGTACCGACGCTTGTCCAGGATCTTGCGGATTTAGAGCCCAATGTTCAGTTATTAACCACACACCGATATGCGTATGTCCCGAAGGATTTACCGGCGATCCCTTTACGAACTGTGTTTCTAAACCTCCGGAACCACCAAAGCCGTCTGAAACAGATGCGTGCAACCCATCTCCATGTGGTCCGAATACTCAATGTAACAACGGCATATGTACCTGCCTGTCTGAGTACAAAGGCGATCCCTATAGAGGCTGCAGACCAGAATGTGTTCTGAACGAAGATTGTCCCTGGGACACGGCATGTACTCGCAATAAGTGCACTAATCCATGTCCAGGAACATGCGGTACAAATGCAGAGTGCGCAGTTGTCAACCACATTCCTATGTGTAGTTGTGTAGAAGGTTATACCGGAAATGCTTTTATTTTATGTTCGAAAATACTAGGTAGGTATATCAGTGCATTGTAATCTTCGCGTTTTAAAAAAAAATCATTTTATATTATACCATGCGTGCCAATGTTTTATAACGTCTATTTAAGAATGGTTAACTAAAAAATCTTATTGGCGGAAGGTAAATAGATTCAACGTAAGCACAATCTAAAAACAGTGAGATGTGTACCGGATCTCCCGAAAGGCCTAAACCAAAATAGCGCTACATTTTTATAAGGCCAATATTGAACCGTATAGTTTCTGGCACTGAAAAAAAGGTTGTCAGTTTATGACACTTCAACAAAACGTTTAAAGTAAAGTATTTACATCATCTATAAATTGTTTCTGCAAAATTTACATAGTAGAATTTTTCTAGCGGTTTGGCACCTTTGGATCAACTTGCATGTTATCCGAAGCCTCAAATATTCAAATGAGAAATCATTTTTTACTATAACTTTTAATTTTTTTGCCTACTATGGTCCTAAATTTGTAGATGTCGTTAACAACAAAACCAAAATTTCATTAAGGAGCCTAAATTTTAGCGTTATATTGATTAGTCGGAAAGATTATTAACTATATAATGTACACAGAAACTATAGTTCAATCATCATAATATCATGAAATAAAAGAAGGTATAACAATATGGAACTATTTTTGTTTAGTAATTTCTACTAATTTATTTCAGTTTGACAGTTGTTTCGACACCCTGTGTCTTTTTCAAAAACCAACTCAAGACTGATACTAAATCTGGGGGTATATGAATTAAAAAGTTGTTCTAGTGAAGAATTATATATTGGTGAAACGGGTAGATCTTTTTATAAACGTATAAAAGAACACTAAACATCACATATTAATCAAAAAAATAGATTATAATTATCTCGTCACAATTTTAGCAATGAATTTAAAATGTTGCATTCAGCCAATAAAAGTAACAAGTCGAATTACTTGGAAAGTCTAGAAATTATTATGAGGAAAATCCGCAATATTTTTTTGTACGATCAAACGGACTTTATCGGCTCCCCATTGTTTAACCTTTATACCTAATGTCTGCATGAGTTAAGTAGGTAGAAATTTTACCCTTTTTTTGTTGTTAAAAATTCCAGTTTTAGTATCAGTTGAGTTGGTTTTTGAAAAAGACACAGTGTGTCGAAACACCTGTCAAACTGAAATAAATCAGTGGAAACTACTAAACAAAAATAGTTTGTTTATTATACTAGTGATAAAGAATTTCCATCAAGTAAGGGCTAACTCGATACCTTGACCGCAATTATATTTTTAGCAGACCGGTATATGAAATGAACCCCCGCATGGAATATTATGAATTCAGTCAGTCTGATTTACCTAAACTGCCAAAATATACCAACGTATTTAATAAGTCTTAAACTTCTTAAAATAAATATTCGATTTACAACTAAATATCCATTTTAGCACCAATACCACAGAATCCATGTAACCCGTCGCCCTGCGGCCCCAACAGTCAATGCAGGGAAATAAATGGTCAAGCAGTATGTTCATGTGTACCAGGGTTCATTGGAAGTCCTCCATCATGTAGACCAGAATGTATTACCAGTTCGGAATGTCCTTTAAATCAGGCGTGTGTAAATCAAAAATGTATCGATCCATGTCCAGGCACGTGTGGCATCAATGCCTTATGTCAAGTAGTGAATCATAACCCGATTTGTAGTTGTGCCCCTCGTCATACAGGAGATCCATTTATTAGATGCACATCAATCCGTAAGCATCATGAATGAACGATAGAGTTTACAAACTTAACCTTATACATTTGTAGGTGTAGAAACACTAGAAGTCAAAGATCCCTGCAATCCATCACCATGTGGTCCTAATTCACAGTGTCGAGAAATTAATGGTTCTCCATCTTGTTCTTGTTTGCCTGAATTCATAGGACTACCACCGAACTGCAAACCAGAATGTATAAGTAACAGCGAGTGCCCGAATCATTTGGCTTGTATTAATCAAAAATGTAAAGACCCGTGTCCCGGTGTTTGCGGACAAAATGCCGAATGCAGAGTGGTCAGTCATACTCCTAACTGTGTTTGTTTACTCGGTTTTATTGGAAATCCTTTCTCGACTTGCACTCAACAAGGTAAATTTTGCTTTTCAAATTTTTAAACTGCATTCACTCTTTTTAGCTGGGAGCTGGCAACAGAAATGTTTGACTTGTTTCATAAAAACTATTTTTTTAACATAATTTAATATAGTACTTCTGGACCTTGTGCCCGCGCGAGGCCAGTTACACACTACAGTTTAACTGTAGAGTATGTACAGATAATATATGTTTTAATTAGTTGTGTTTTTTTACGCTGGCTTTAGTCAAAGACGATTTGCTGACACACTTCAATACCCAGTTTAACTGTAGAAAATATCGCTGGCCTATATTTATTTTTACTTTTTTCTCTGATTTAAGTAATTTTTTTAACTTAACAAAATATTCACGGTTATATTGAAATGGGTCACTCAAATGTAAGTGAGAGATATCATTTGTCCTTTACAAGACTGAGTGGCTAAATATTACCTCAATGAGAGAAGTTTTAGATAAAATTATAAAAGCAATTTTTTTTGTATTTATAAAAGTTTATGCTTCCAGACAAAAAGCAACTTTGCTAAAACTGTTAAACTAAATTGTTTGAAACTTTCTGTAGCTGGTGCATATAAATTTATCTCTCAAAACTGTACCTATCATTACGAATTTATTTGTAGTTATACAACCAATCGAAAGACCAACGCCCTGCTTACCATCACCGTGTGGAGCCAATGCTGAGTGCAGAGAACAGAATGGTGCAGGAGCATGCATATGCTTACCAGAATATATTGGAAATCCTTATGAAGGCTGTCGACCAGAGTGTAGCATTAACTCTGACTGTCCATCGAATAAAGCCTGTATTAGAAACAAATGTATTGATCCATGTCCGGGTACCTGCGGTCAAAATGCTGATTGTCAAGTTGTTAATCATTTGCCCTCCTGTAGTTGCTTACCACTGTACACTGGAGATCCGTACAGATATTGTAATTTAGCTCCACCAGAACGTAAGTTCACTACAAGAGATTTTGACTCTTGTAAACAAATATTTGGACTTATTTGCATAAAATTATCACAATCCAATACAGCATGAAACACAATAGAAATTACATCATTGACGTTTCCGACAATTTACGTCAAACTTTATTTTTCTTTGTGTATTTTTCCGTGTTTTGATAGATACTTTTGAAATATCGGTTAAAAACGGTTATATTTAGTTAAATTATCACCCATTTTTGTACCACAAAGAGTACTTTCTTTTTAAGTTTCGTTTTTGTAGGTTTGTTTTTAAAAGTTTACGGGAGGTCCATTGTGTTCGAAGCCTAAACCAAGATTTAGAACTCAAAAAAAAATCTATTTTTTTTATAATTGTGAGTCTTTTAAAGAACTTCCAATTTAAAAAATGTTTATTAACGTACAATATCATCTACTGTGCAATTATCGTGAAAAATATTTTAGATAAAGTTCGTTTAAAGATCAGTAATGGAGTTTGAGAAATTAAGTCTAAAAAAGTTTTTTTAGTAAATAAAATTTTTTTAGAGATTATTATTCCCAACCATCCATTTTGTATTATTACAGAGAAAATAATTAAGTTTTAATACTGTATAAATTACTAATAAACATGTCACATTAAAAATAATAACTACTTCAATAGCTAATGAAACAAAATATTTAATATCAAAATTAAATGAAAACAGTACTGTAAAAAATTGTTTTTCTAAATGTAACGTTAATTTATATTGCCACATCCATAATTTAGATGTTTACATGCCATAATAAATATTGGTTTTTAATGTTTTTATTATGCCGATAGATTTTCATATGTATAAAATAGTTATATCATCAGTATATAATCTAATGTCACCTCTTATTTTCAATTTAAATGTATGTGATGAATGAATATATAAAATGTATATAAATAGGATTGCCATTTATCTAAAAAGCAACATTATCAAAATGTAACAAAAGTTAATCTTTAACATTGTTTTTAAACGTTTTAAATAATATCGGTAAAACTTAAATTGCCTATAATTATAAAGTTGCTGATTATCTCCAGACTCAAATATTGGTTTTACATTAGCAAATTTAATTCCTTCAGACACTTATTATTGTTTATTTATGTAAATATGATATAATAATATATTTTAGCGGTTAAAGTGACCCCTCAAAATCCATGCCAGCCATCACCATGTGGTCCAAATAATCAATGTCGTGAGATTAACGGCCAAGCTGTTTGCTCTTGTCTACCAGAATACATAGGAAGTCCACCAGACTGTAGACCCGAATGTGTAGTTAGTACTGAATGTCCACAAGACAAAGCGTGTGTCAATCAAAAATGTATCGATCCATGTCCAGGTACCTGTGGATTAAATGCCAACTGCCAAGTAATTAATCACAGCCCGATATGTAGCTGCCATTCGCAGTACACCGGCGATCCATTTACCAGATGTTACCCGATACCGCCGCCTCCTACAAAGCCACAACCATTGCCTCAAAACCCATGCGTACCTTCACCTTGTGGACCAAATAGTCAGTGCCGCGATGTCGGAGGCAACCCATCATGTTCTTGTTTGTCCAGCTATATTGGAAGCCCGCCAAATTGCAGACCAGAATGTTCCATTAACTCAGAATGCCAAAGTAACGTAGCTTGTATTCAACAGAAATGCAGGGATCCTTGCCCAGGATCTTGTGGGGCAAATGCCCAATGTAATGTAATTAACCACGTGCCAATTTGTAGCTGCATTGATGGATATACTGGAGATCCGTTTACTTATTGCTCACCAAAACCACCTCCTCCAGAACCCTCTGAAACTGACCCATGCAATCCGTCACCATGTGGTCCAAATGCTCAATGCAGTAATGGAATATGCACTTGTCTACCAGAGTATCAAGGAGACCCATATCGAAGCTGTAGACCCGAGTGTGTGCTTAACATGGATTGTCCGAGAAATAAAGCGTGTATCAGAAATAAATGCCAAGATCCCTGTCCCGACACTTGTGGCCAAAACGCCGAGTGTTCGGTTATTAACCACATTCCAATGTGTTCCTGTTCATCTGGCTTTGCTGGCAGTGCCTTCGTTTTGTGTTCTCCTATACCAGGTAATAAATCTATGTTTATAAATAATAGTCGAAATTAAGAGAAAATTTTATGGGTTGATCAGTTTATTACGGTTCATAAATTCTTCCATTCTTTTTATAGCGGAATTGCCACAAAATCCATGCCAACCGTCTCCGTGTGGACCCAGCAGTCAGTGTCGTGATATTAACGGCCAAGCGGTATGCTCATGTGTACCAGGCTTTATCGGAAGTCCACCAACTTGCAGACCAGAATGCGTAACCAGTTCTGAATGTCCCCTGAATAAAGCCTGTGTTAATCAAAAATGTATTGACCCCTGTCCAGGAACGTGCGGGCTAAATGCTCAATGTCAAGTTGTAAATCACAATCCAATTTGCAGTTGTTTGCCCGGCCAGACTGGAGATCCATTTACTAGATGTCTGCCCATAAGTAAGAGTACAGCCTCTTTCGAGAAGAATTCATTTTATTTTAACCTGAATAACCTTTTTTTAGGAGAAGAACCAAGACCACAACCGGCCAATCCTTGCCAACCAAATCCTTGCGGACCAAATGCCCAGTGTAAATCGATTGGCGATGCTCCATCATGTTCATGCTTGCCAGAATTTACTGGTACACCTCCAAACTGTAGACCAGAGTGTGTTAGCAACAGTGAATGTCCGTCACATCTCGCATGTATCAACCAAAAGTGCAAAGATCCTTGTCCAGGAATATGCGGACAAAATGCTGAATGTAGGGTAGTGAGTCATACGCCAAACTGTGCCTGTATACCAGGTTTTATCGGCAATCCATTTATTCAATGCATTCAAAAAACTGAAAAACCAGTAATAGAGAGACCTACACCTTGCATACCATCTCCATGCGGAGCAAACGCTCTATGTAGAGAACAAAACGGTGCTGGCGCGTGCCAATGTATGCAAGACTATATCGGTAATCCTTACGAAGGATGTAGACCTGAATGCACACTTAACTCCGATTGTCCGTCAAATAAGGCTTGCATTAACAATAAATGCAAAGACCCATGTCCAGGGGCTTGTGGAACAAACGCGCTGTGCCAACCAATAAACCATTTGCCTTCTTGCAGTTGTATTATTGGATATACTGGAGATCCATTCCGCCATTGTAGTATTATACAAGAACGTAAGTTCAATATTATATTTTAAAACCGATTGTTTTATAAACGTGACTTTTTCACTTTAGCTATCATTGAAGAACATATAAATCCTTGCCAACCATCTCCTTGTGGACCTAACAGTCAATGTCGGGAAGTAAATGGTCAAGCAGTGTGTTCCTGTTTACCAGAATATATTGGCTCTCCTCCAGGATGCAGACCTGAATGTACAGTTAGTTCAGAATGTCATCCAGATAAAGCATGTATAAATCAAAAATGTGCAGACCCTTGTCCAGGAACTTGCGGATTGAACGCAAAATGTCAAGTAATAAATCATAGCCCAATATGTAGTTGTTCTAATGGATTTACCGGAGATCCGTTTACTCGTTGCTATACTATGCCAGGTATTTCCCATGATAATTTGTTGTAAAATAAATATAGTTTATTTTTTGTGTAGTTAATGACAAAAACTTTACAATCAAAATACTTTTAGCACCTCCAGTAGAACCAGAAAGGCCAGTAATTAAAAATCCTTGCTTCCCATCGCCATGTGGAGCCAACTCAGAGTGTCAGGATATTGGCGGATTACCATCTTGTAAATGCTTAACGAGCTATATTGGATCACCACCAAACTGTAGACCAGAATGTACTATTAATTCAGAGTGTCCAAGTAATCAGGCTTGCATTCAACAAAAATGCCGCGACCCTTGTCCAGGACTATGTGGAAGTGGTGCACAATGTAGCACATTTAATCATATTCCAATATGTATATGTTTGGAAGGATATACAGGAGATCCATTTACATACTGCCAACTAAAACTTCCAGAGCCAGTTATCGAGCAAAATCCATGCAATCCATCTCCTTGTGGTGCTAATACCAATTGTAACGACGGAATATGCACGTGTCTATCAGAATACCAAGGAGATCCTTACGTTGGATGTAGGCCGGAATGTCTTTTGAATAACGACTGTCGTAGAGACCAGGCTTGTATAAGACAAAAATGTGTTGATCCTTGTCCAGGCGTGTGTGGACAGAATGCGGAATGTGCAGTCATTAATCATATACCAAGCTGTTCTTGTTTAACTGGCTATCAAGGAAATGCTTTTGTGGCTTGTCAACTTATACCACCTGAATTACCGAAAAATCCTTGCAACCCAACTCCTTGTGGACCCAACAGCCAGTGCAGAGAAATCAATGGACAAGCAATTTGCTCCTGTGTACCAGGCTTCACAGGAAGTCCTCCAACATGTAGACCAGAATGTATATCTTCTAACGAATGTGCGCTAAATAAAGCATGTGTAAATCAAAAATGCGTAGATCCGTGTGCGGGAACTTGTGGATTCAACGCATTATGTCAAGTTGTAAACCACAATCCTATATGTAGTTGTCCCAACAAATATTCCGGCGATCCGTTCTCAAAATGTATTCCTATAGGTAAATATAATTTTTGCTTTAATTTAGATGTAATCTTTGTTCGTTTATTTTATTTGGTTAGAAAATAATAATAATAAATTTGTTTATAGTTGAAAGACCAGTGGTTTCCTCTGATCCATGTAATCCATCACCCTGTGGCCCACATGCTCAATGTAAAGATATCAATGGTTCTCCATCATGCTCTTGCGTACAAGAGTTCATAGGTCAACCTCCAAACTGTAAACCTGAGTGTGTCAGTAACAGCGAATGTGCAAATCATTTGGCTTGTATTAATCAAAAATGTAAAGATCCATGCCCCGGAATCTGCGGAGAAAATGCTGAATGTAGAGTTGTTAGTCACAGCCCCAATTGTATTTGTATACAAGGTTATGCTGGAAACGCTTTCATAAGATGTAATGTTATCGAAGGTAATGTTTTTAGCAATTTAAAAATAATAATAAAAACATTGAACGAATCTAATATTTTCAGCTCCTAAACCAATTGATCAAATAAATCCCTGCTATCCTTCTCCATGTGGAGCAAACGCTGTTTGTAGAGAACAAAACAATGCCGGCTCATGTACCTGCATTCAAGATTATATCGGCAATCCTTACGAAGGTTGTAGGCCCGAATGTACCTTAAATTCTGATTGTCCTTCCCACAGAGCATGTGTCAGAAATAAATGCGTAGATCCATGTCCAGGCACTTGTGGACAAAATGCTGAATGTCAAGTAATAAATCATTTGCCTTCTTGCAGCTGTATAATAGATTATACTGGTGATCCCTTCAAATACTGCCACGCTATTCCACCTCAACCGGGTAAGTAGCAGCGATGATCGATCAAAAAAACAGAAAAATCAGATAAACTGCTTGTCAGAAAAACAATACAGTGCAATTTTACGCTCCTGTGTTTCAAAAACACGTTAACAAATTTGGATGCCTGGTTCTTCGGTAGTTTAAAAAGATTAAGAAAAAGAAAAGTTTACAAAAAGTGCAAAAAGAGAAGATAAAGTTCTAATTAAGAAATAAATATATTTTGGTTTTTTAGAAGATTAAGAATAATGTCAAAACTCAAAGAATTATAGGTAAATTAGAATTTTACTTATAGTTCTTTGTTTTTTATTTCATTACAATGATTAAGAACAAGTAGATTAAATTGAAAATTTCTTAGGATCCACACACTTTATATGGTAATTTATCATTTGACTTCTACATTATATTTAATATCATAATTAATATAACCCACTTTTTAACCTCTCCGCTTTTTTTTCACAAATCACTGTGAATTTGTAGAAGGCGAAATTGTACGCTTAAATTAGTATACCAGTTTTCAAAATTCACCTATCATATTTACTCAAACAGAAAGATTTCAAGAAATAACTGGCTATAATATTATTGATACATTTAACTATTTATGACAGACTAACTCAGTTTACTCAAATTGTGGTCAGTCGGTATTATTTATAGTATTATATGTATCTGAAAAATAAGATTTTTTTTTATAACATAGAACGGAAGATTTCACGGGCTTTGATCAATTAAGAAATCATGGTTCTAGGGATTAGACCATGTCAAATTGGAATTACTATCCGGAGTTTCGCCTTCGATTGCACGAGGCATCTTCAGGGAACTTTACTTCACGAGATCTGAACACTGAAAAACATTAAATGTTCAGATCTCGTGGAGTTAAAATCCCTGAAGATGCCTCGTGCAATCGAAGGCAAAACGTCGTATATTAATTCCAATTTGACACGGTCTAATCCAAAGAACCATGATTTCTTAATAAGATTTTTTTTATAATTGATCTAAAGAAAAAAATAGGATAAATCTTCCTGGCGTTGTTTGCCTGTTAATTGTATATGCCTGTAATTAGTATTCAAATAAAATGTTAATTCTTTGTTAAAAAGGTATGTGTTTGATAGAAGGGTATTAAATGAAAAAATTATCAAACATTTCGAGATATTAATCCAAATTTCAAAATACAAATCAATGCAATAAATATGTAACAAGACAAAATATAAAAAGCGTACGGATTGTATATACCAAAGAAGCGAGCTTTAAAATTCTTGTTGAAATCTCTTTAAGTCGTTCAGACATGAAAATTTGAAGTTATAATCTTTCTTTTTCAAGATTTTTTAGATAACCAAAAACTTTTTTCTGATTTAGAGCGCGAAGAACCACCCAGAAAACCCTGCCAACCTTCTCCTTGCGGACCCAATAGTCAATGCCGCGAAATTAAAGGTCAAGACGTTTGCTCTTGCCTGCCTAACTATGTCGGTGCACCACCTGGTTGTAGACCGGAATGTACTGTAAGCTCAGAGTGTTCCCAAAATCAGGCTTGTATTAATCAAAAGTGTGGCGATCCCTGTCCGGGGACGTGTGGCTTTAGCGCTAAATGTACTGTTATCAACCATAGTCCAATATGTAGCTGCGTGCCAGGATTTACTGGGGATCCATTTACTAGATGTTATTCGATTCCACGTATGTTTTCTTCGATACTCTTACTACTTAATTTACTAATTTTTGTACTACATAGATAAACAATATAATATATTAATTTCTTTTTAGCTCCCCCACCAAAGCCTATTCAGCCGATCGTGACAAACCCATGTGTACCATCACCTTGCGGTCCTAACTCGATATGTCAAGATATTAGCGGCGCTCCCTCTTGTTCCTGTATTTCCAATTACTTTGGAAGTCCTCCAAACTGCAGACCAGAATGTACTATTAACTCTGAATGTGTTAGCAGATTAGCTTGTATCAGAGAAAGTTGCACGGATCCTTGTCCAGGATCATGCGGCTTTGGCGCGCAATGCTCCGTAATTGATCACACGCCAATATGTACGTGTCCAGAAGGATATACAGGTGACCCATTTACTAGTTGTCATCCTAAACCTCTACCACAACCAAAACCAATCGAAACCGATCCATGTAACCCATCCCCTTGCGGACCAAATGCTCAGTGTAATAACGGCATATGCACCTGTATACCCGAATACCAAGGAGACCCATACGTAGGCTGTAGACCAGAATGTATTTTAAACTCAGACTGTGTTAGAGATAAGGCTTGTATTAATAAAAAGTGCCGAGATCCTTGCCCAGGAACGTGTGGGCAAAATGCGGAATGTACCGTCATCAATCATATAGCAACTTGTACGTGCATCCAAGGATTTACAGGAGAACCGTTTGTTATGTGTTCTCTAATACCTCCAGCAATACCGAAGAATCCCTGCAATCCCTCCCCATGTGGACCAAACAGCCAATGTAGAGGTATTAATAATCAAGCCGTATGCTCGTGCGTACCAGGCTACATCGGTAGTCCACCGACTTGTAGACCTGAGTGTGTAACATCAACAGACTGTCCTCTAAATCAGGCATGTCTTAATCAGAAATGTATCGATCCCTGTCCAGGCACTTGTGGATTTAATGCTATATGTCAAGTAATTAATCATAACCCGATATGCAGCTGCCCACCCAGAAAAACCGGTGATCCATTTAATAGATGCCTGCCAATAAGTAAGTGTAAATTTTTGTTTTAAAGAAAATCTCTGGTATTTCAGTATCTATATCTGTTGATACTCACAAATTTAAGATAATAGAAATCTGAAAAAGAGATACTTTTAATTTTGATAGGCTTATTTAAACAAATGTATTTTGTATATTTCTTATATTAGTCCAGTCACTGGAGCGCCCAACATCAAGAAAATTAGGGAACAGGCTATTTTTTTATTGTAGCTCTTTAAGAGCTGTTTTGAACTAGCCAAATTTTACTTGGTAGACTCACCGCGAATTCAAGAAATAAAATCAATTTCGGAAAATATTCAACAAAGACAACTACAATGGTATGGTCACCCTAGCAAAATGTCAGATGAAAGATGGCCAAAAACGTTATACCAATATTACCCTTCAAACAAAAGGGGGAGTCCAATGAGAACTTGCAAACAAGAATTTATTTTTTGGAGTTGCAAAATCAAATATAACTATATTGTTATGAATAAAAAATGAAATACATATACAAGTACTTTAAAGTAAAAATGTTCGAATGATTAAAAAAATACATAATTTAAAATTAAACACAAGTAAAGTAATAATTAATAGGTTATTTTAGATAAAACATTCAAGCACATTTTCACATCAATAAATATCAAAAGTGGCAAATATTTGCAATTAAAAGTAAACAGAGAGAACTCTATGTAATAATGACCTAGATACTCTTCGGCCTGGTACAGACAGAATTACAAAGTAAATCAAGATTGAAGACTTGACTAAACTAAATAAAACATATACACACCTTTCTTAAGAATGACTTACGCTGTAATGTACAGTGTTCTTGACTGCTGTACCTGTGTAATCGGAATATTTTGTTTAAGTACAATTAAATTTTGAAAATGTGTTTAGCTTGAAAATATATTTCTACTGTTAAACTTACTTACCAAGATATTTTAAAAGATGTGCTAATTTTATTAAAATGCTGATAGTAAAATATATTTAAGTAAGCCTGCTAAAACTGTAGAAACGGATTTTTTTAAGTACTGGAAAAAACCGGCAAATTTTATATTTACTGTTGGCTCTGTGTTTTTGGGGCCTTTTTTTCAGAACACTTGATTGGACATTACTTAATTAATATTAAATAAATAAAAATATTACAATTTATTACTTGTAATTTAAAACGCAGTAAGATTATTTTATATAAAAATATTCTAATTTTTCTTTAAATTATTGATACTTTTAAGTTCCTCATTTAATTATATTTGAAATAGCAGTATAGATTTGGGATATGGCATTAGCCTAAACCTTATATTTTATATATAATGGGAGAAAAATAATTTATTTTTCTTAACGCATTTTAACCCTTTTAGGAGAGGAACCAGGACAAATTCCAACAAATCCATGCCAACCGTCCCCTTGTGGACCTAATTCTCAATGTCGAGATGTAAACGGTAGCCCATCATGCTCTTGTTTAGCCGATTTCATAAGTACCCCTCCCAACTGTAGACCAGAATGCGTTAGTAACAGTGAATGTGCTAACCATTTAGCTTGTATAAATCAGAAATGTAAAGATCCTTGCTCAGGAATATGCGGACAAAATACCGAATGTAGAGTTGTTAGCCACACTCCTAATTGCGTCTGTTTAGCTGGATATTATGGCAATCCTTTCCAAAGGTGTGACGTTGCCGAAGGTAAAAATTATACTAAATAAGTAGGTTTCCTAGAATCCGTTAGCAAAATACAATATAACATCTCTAAAAAAATATACTAACAACATACGTTTTAGTGCCTCGTCCTGAACCAACCAACCCATGTATGCCATCACCTTGCGGCTCAAATGCTATTTGCAAAGAACAACGAGGCGCTGGATCATGTATTTGTATTCCTGAATTTATTGGAAATCCTTATGAAGCTTGCAGACCGGAATGCTCCTTAAATTCCGACTGCCCATCGAATAAAGCTTGTATAAACAACAAATGCAATGATCCCTGCCCAGGTACTTGTGGATCGAATACAGAATGTCAAGTTATAAATCATCTACCTTCCTGCGCTTGTTACCCAGGATACACTGGTGATCCATTTAGAGTGTGCTATCAATTGCCAGAACGTAAGAAACATAATTCAGTATTTACATATTTAGAGTTTTTTTACTCAAAAACATTTTTTTTCATAGATTTAGCTTAAATATGTTTAATATGTTAATTACTACGGGTTAATAAATAAAATGCACAATATTTATTTAACATGCTATATAGTAAGCATGTCGACTCGTAGTATAAAGAGTTTAGATAGTAGATAAAATAATATTACCTTCCCGAATTAATATGGTTCCATAGAAGTAAGTAATAACAAATTTTACTTGTAGCTGTTATTACGCCGTCAAACCCATGTCAACCATCCCCATGTGGAGCAAATTCCCAATGTCGAGAAGTAAACAATCAGGCAGTGTGTTCATGTCTGCCAAATTATATTGGCTCGCCTCCTGGATGCAGACCTGAATGTACAGTTAGTTCAGAATGTGCACAAAATAAAGCATGTATTAATCAAAGATGTGCCGACCCCTGCCCGGGAACCTGCGGTCTTAATGCCCAGTGTAACGTTATTAATCACAGTCCGATTTGTACTTGCTCGCCTGGGCACACTGGAGATCCGTTCACTAGATGTTACTCCATACCACGTAAGATATTAAAAACGTCGCTAGTTATAATAACTAAAAATATTAAGTCTTACTCACAATAAAAAGTCATCACATACCAAATGAAAACGATAACTATCAAATATTTTGAAAATTGCGATAATCTGAAATGTTCTTTGGGCGCATTCGTCAGTCTATCAATAAGTTACATCGACGGTTCGTTATTAAGGTTTGATTTTGAAATGTGTTCAGATTATTTGTTGCGTTTAGATTGACAAACAAAAATCTTTTTTGGCTTTTTCGCAACTGAATAAAAATATTTAGCTTTAAATTGACTGTTTGCTTCAATCAATTCAAAGCTAAATATTTTTATTCAGTTGCGAAAAAGCCAAAAAAGATTTTTGTTTATTAAGGTTTGAGTTAACTTTATTTTCACGTGTGACTGATGTTCTCGGTAAATAAGGTTAACATTAAACTGAATTATATATAAGTAATAGTAATAATATTTATTTAGCAAGAAAATGATACTAAAAAATATTACAATACATTAAAAATATGTTTATTGGAAAATTAGATATTTTATGCTATATTATTCTTTTTCTAAATAAGGTCTTTGTAATATTTGCCTAAATTTTTAAAAGAACTCAATGCTTCAGATTCAATTCAAAAGCCATTAGCACTGCTCAGAACCATATTTTGTTTTATCAGCATAATACCTTGCACTGTTAACCTTTAACACATTTGATGAAACGTTCAATTTATAATTTAATGAACCTACATCAGAGAAATTGTTACCATAATATGTATACAGCGTCTGTTCCATTTTAGTTATTAAATGGATTTTTTTATTATTATTGTTTGACTTATGAAAAAATAAGAAGTTTAGCTATTAAAAATTTCCGTATAGTTACTATGTATGTAAACTCAAGTAGGCAAAACAAAAAATTGTAAAAGCAAAATTTCTGAGTTGGAGAGCGTAACAATATGAACTTAAAAAGTTTTTTTATAAAAGGTGTAGTTTTTGGGTAAATTAATAAATCGGATATTTCAAAGGACGAATTGATTTTATTTACATATTTACCATTCATTTCCTCAAAAACGGCGACTATTACAATACTAATAGTTACAAAAATTACAAAAAAATTTAAAAAGCATTTTGATTTTTATTTGCCGGCTCTTACGCTGTCTCAAAAATTTGGATTTAATTTTTTTTTATTTGCAAAACTTTTATTTTTGTATTTCTTCAATTCAATCTCATTTTTAAAATAAGCTAAAATTTTTAGGAAGAATAACTTTTTTGCTATAGTCGATAATAAAAAAGTTTTCTGTTTGTTAACTGAAATTGAACAGACCCTGTAGATTAAGTAAACCACTTGTGAGCACTAGTACCTTTAAAAACATTAATATAAATTAAAAGACAATTTGTCGGTCAAATGCCCGTTTAAAGTTCAGAAACATTGTCACTACAATTTTTTCTTTACCCAACAGACTCTTCCAAATTTTTATCACGTCCTGTGCTATTAAACAATAATATTTTAGCTTCACCACCCACTCCTTCACCAGTTAAAAATCCATGTGTACCGTCACCTTGTGGACCTAACAGTGAGTGTAGAGATATTGGCGGAAATCCCTCTTGCTCTTGCCTACAACAATACATAGGGGCACCACCTAATTGCAGGCCAGAATGTACAGTGAACTCAGAATGTGCTAGCAACATGGCTTGTATAAATGAAAAATGTAGAGATCCCTGTCCAGGCTCTTGCGGAATCCAAGCTACTTGCGAAGTCAGGCAACACAGTCCTGTTTGTGTGTGCCCACCTGGATACATTGGAGACGCATTTGTTGCTTGCACGCCCAAACCATCACCACGTAAGAGTTATTTAATCTTTTACAATATTTTGATGGTTTTGACAATAAATGACGAAATTAATTTCAATCGCTACATTTAATACTTACCTATTACATAAAAATAAATTCACCCGAGATCTCAATTCAATGTCAGCAACATTATATATTTATATTTTAGCTCCTCAAGTAAGAGACCGGTGCACTCCTAATCCATGCGGTACAAATGCACGATGTGATAACGGAACGTGTAGTTGTTATCCTGAATACCAAGGTGACCCTTACAGAGAGTGTCGACCCGAATGTGTCATAAATACGGATTGTGGAAGAAATAAGGCTTGCATAAATCAAAAATGTAGGGACCCATGCCCTGGCGTGTGCGGCGAAAATGCTGAATGTACTGTGTTTAACCATATTCCAATTTGTTCCTGTATACAGGGCTATACTGGCGATGCGTTTGTAATATGTAATAGAATAACATGTAAGTGTATATGTTTATTTGAGTTATAAATGGCTCGCGATAAAGACGTTAGATACTAATGCCATTTTATTTTCAATAGCGCCACCCCCTCCATCTGACCCTTGTAACCCAACGCCCTGTGGACCCAACAGCCAGTGCAGGAACATTAACAGCCAAGCTGTATGTTCGTGTCTATCTGGTTACATCGGCACTCCACCGTCCTGTAGACCGGAATGTGTATCCAGTATAGAATGTTCTCTTAATAGAGCATGCGTTAACCAAAAATGTATCGATCCTTGCCCAGGTACTTGTGGAATCGATGCTATTTGCCAAGTGGTTAACCATAACCCAATTTGTAGTTGCCCCCCAAGATATTCGGGAGATCCGTTTGTTAGATGCAGAGTCGTTGAGGGTATGTTATGGTCATTAAAAAATGAATTACTAATTTGCTATTCAGTATCGATAATTGTTTAAAAACTTAGTTTGTACTATGAGTAGTAACCCATTTTATTTAAGAATCCATTTATATGAAGCGTTTGCTTAATTTTTACTTCAATTTTACAATGCTGTACTTACTGGTGTAATGTTGAAAGCAATTGCCTGTATAAACTACACAATATATAGAAAAAGGTTAACGCGGCAAGAACTATAATATAGTAGAAAGGGGTTTTTTTGATATAACCGCTAAAACACAATAAAATGTATGCTAACCATAGACACGTGTTTCTGACTTAAGGTCTTTCTTTATCAGTACAGTCAACTAGTTAAGAGAAGATTTTGATGTTCTCTTGGTAACCACAAAAGTCGGTTTGGTGACTCTGGTGTGGTTTTGTGTGTTAAGTCTGGCGCTAGTTGTACTCATATCTCAACTAGTTTCTAGACTGCACTGATGAAGCACTTAAATCAAAAACACGTGTCTACGGTCGGCCAAATTTAATTGCTTTAACGGTCATCCTAAAATACATATTTTTTCTATTTATATATATATATATATATATATATATATATATATATATATATATATATATATATATATATATATATATATATATATATATATATATATATATATATATATATATATTTTTGGTTTAAGGTCACTCGTTAATAAAAAATATATTTTAAACATTATAATCGTGTATAATGTTTCGGCCTTGGTTTTGGCCGTTTTCAAATCTAAATGATAATTTTAGCACATTTTATAAAAATAAAGAATAGTTAGAATGTAAAACTCAGCATAAAACGTGAATATTCTCAATTAAAAATTAGTCTTATATATATATATATATATATATATATATATATATATATATATATATATATATATATATAACAAAAATATTATTTTGTTTTGTTAACTTTTATTTAAGTTTGACAATTCAGTGCATATTCTTTTAGTTTTTACAAAAATTCTATAATAATCAAAAACTACTCCTATTTTATATTTACAGAATGAATACGTCTACGTATGTGCTTGTGTATTTTTAGAGATATTAGAGTAAATATGCATAAATTACAAATTAAAAAATTTGCTATATTAGGCATATATACGTAGAAGATAGCTCAGGTAAATTATATTAAACCATCAAATATAGCTTATCTAAAACATCTCAGAGTGGATACTGGAGATCATTATAATTATAATCTCTGAAATTCATCAATAGGTGCCAACATTTATAAACCTTATATAACTAATATAGTTATATAATATTACTAAACACTGCATATTATAATCCAAATGAAATATCTAAAGCACTTATCGCAAATTGAGTATGCTAATCTTTAGTTCTATGCATATTTATCAAAATTACCAAATTTAAACAATAATCAAATGTTCAAAAAATTCTAACATCTATATAAATCCCAATAGTGAAAGAACGACTACCTCCGACACAACCACCCATACTGAATCCGTGCATACCATCCCCCTGCGGTCCAAACGCTCAATGTGAACCGACCCCTGTAGGAACGGCTAAATGCTCTTGCTTATCCAATTACTTTGGCGCGCCACCCAACTGCAGACCAGAGTGCGTCACCAACAACGACTGCACCCAAAATTTGGCGTGTATTAATCAAAAATGTTCCGACCCTTGCCCCGGATCATGTGGCTTAAATGCTCGTTGTCTTGTAGTAAACCACGTACCAAATTGTATTTGTATTGAGGAATATGTTGGAGATCCTTTCACTTTGTGCACCCCAAGACCACGTAAGCATGATTTTTTTTCTGACTAACATTTTTCATTTCATTTTTTTATATAATACTCTGTCACACCTGCACTATTAGATTTTAAGTACTTTTGCATGCTTTAGTTTAAGTCACTCGTATTTTTTAGAAGATGTATAAAGAATTTGAAGCCAATGTATATGTTTGTATAATGACAACCACGATGATTTTTAAAAAAAAGTAATTAAGTGATTAGTTACTGCAATTTTCTAGCATTTTTACATCGAAAAGTTTATTTTGTGTTACTTTTTAGTGCCCATTTAAATAGGCATTTTAGTATTAAATTTGTTAATTTGAATTTCATTATAATTAGATCTTTTATAGACAAATAATGCAGAATGTTTGAAAACAAATAAAATTTAAATTAATGTAGTAATTTAGTGCAAAGAGCATCGTTTTAAAGAGTCCAACCTTTAATTTTATTTAAATAAAATTTGAATTACCTAGGATCCCAAAAAGATCCTAAATGAGCAAATTATCAATTAGTAATATAAAAATAATTTCGAAAACTTTAATATAAATAATATAATATAATAAAACGAAAAAGCAAATTGCAGGAGAAAAAAAATAACATCAGCTAAGAGAAGTTCGATAAATGTCTGAAAACGTGTTTTCAGGAATTTCTGGAAGAATTTAAAAGCATAATAAAAAAATTCAAATCTTGACGTCAAAAAATATTAACTTTTTTAAATTGCGATTTCAAAGCACTTCAGTAATTAAAATCGTGTCTGAGTCGTTCTCGAAATATATATTTTTACGAAAAATTGTGTTTTGAACCAGGCCTCCAGTTACATTACGTCGAGAACAAGGAATATTCTGTTCTCATCAGACATTTAAAATTAGTAGAAAAACCGTATGGTTAGAATGAGATAATATGTAGGGAGTCTCCGAGTGTCTAGGCTCCCGAAAATTAATAGGTAAAATAATATCCTAAGTTTACGTAACTTTTTTTAATGTAACTCTTCTCAGAAATCGCTGTAAATGATAAAAAAAAGCGTTTTTGTCGATAGTTAATATGAATGGGATACACCGCTTTCAAGAAAAACCATATTTTATGACCGAGGTTTATTTCTTTTCTATCTCCTATTTTTTATTGTCATCAACATTTTTATTTAACTTTAGTTGTTAGTCAGATCATGTCAAATGTAATCTCACTTTAGTTTTGCTACCAGCTTTTCTTTTATCATACCCGTACAATATTTTAAAATTGGAAAAAATGAATTAAACTATATTTTCAAGGAATATTAAAAAGTTCGGCTTATTTTACTAAATGATAAGCAACCAATAAATTCAAAATTGGACCACATTCTAATCTGTTATATTTCTAATCTAATTGGGCCACCTAGTTCCAACCTATAGGAGTGAAGATAACTTATAGAAAATGAATAAATATTAACTAGCCTTAACGTAGAAAGCATATGTGTTCCAATACTTTCATTGAAAAGCAAAAGGTTTTTTTTCTACATCAGTCAGATTATAATTTCAAACGAAAACCTGTATCTAAACGAGCATTGTTTTTCTATTATATTTTCAAAATCAACAGAGCTCATATTAAACCCACTTACGAATTTTTAAATTGAACTAGGTGCTTAATTTTCCAGTATTTTTTAAGTACTATGTTACATAAATTAACTTGTAATTTATCGCCGAAAAGCTAATTTTGAACTGAACGCGATAAATAAAAAAGAAGTTGAGGGTCACTTGAAGTAAACCCAGAAGTAGTTATCAATTGTATTTTTATCAAAAAGTTGCCTCATAGCGAGTTATATAAGTGTGCCAAATTTCAAACTGATATAATATCTGCCTGATATCCTGTGTCATTCTGTATCACCCGGTATATATACGGATATCACATAGAGTACAACAAAGCTGTATCTTTTATGAAAAAACTACTCCTTAAATAATTAAAAATATTTTAGGTACACCATCGCGTAATTTATGAACAAAAATTCCAATAATAGTTATTAAGCAGAAAAAGTTATTTTTTAAAAACATCATTTGCCAAAAAGTTATGATTATATAGTACCACTTATACAATGTGCCTGTGGTCCAAGTCTAACAACTCCTTTGTTATATGCCCTAGAACACATTGTAAAAATCAAAAATTATAGTATACAAGACTGGATCGGTTTTAAACATATTTTTAAGTACACAGGATACTTTGGAAAAGTGTAAAAAAACACCTCATGTATTTGTAAACGATATATTTGAATTTTGGAATTATGTGTAGACTTTTAAGCAAATAACCTATTCTATATCTAAACTCATTAATTTCTTAATTTTAAATAAATAAAAATTGTCTTTTTATTCTGAACCGTCACACAGAAAAATGTTTAAAGATGAAAAATAAAAATTGTAAGTTCATATCCTAATTTCAGATCTGTGCGAGGATTGCGATTGAAATGAAATTCCAATGGGACCTATTATATGGTATCTATCCGACGAAACCACCGCTTCAAAAAGTTTAACATAGCCAGTATAATTAATTTCTTCATATTCTTTTTACGCCCATTTTTATTTAATCCATAGCTATAAATACTGATACATTTAGATATGAAATATGTTACAACAATTGTGCTTAAAGAATTACACAAAATTTAAAAATGCAAATATACATATACATATATGGGGAATTTTATAAAAAAATCTTTAAATATTTTTAAAAAGAGCAATTCTTGTGCCTTTTATAACTTTTCTATTGAACGATTCCTTCTAAATATTGTAACAAGGGAGTTTTTGAACTTAAATGCACTAATAGTCCACCCTGTGTGTATTTTCTAATTTTCTGGAGATTATTTACATATTCTGGGGGTTTTACCTACACCGCTAGAATTTTTTTATCAGAATAAACCAATGAACATCGTAAATTTGACAAAAAATATCAACTTTTTTTTTAATGGAACTTACTATTTATTATTTTTACATTGGACTCCTCACAATCTTCAGATATTATCAATACATTTAAAAACATACACATTATATATTTACTTTAACCCTTCTTTCAATGTTTCATATAAAAAAATTACCTTTAAAACTGGTGTGCATTGCAGTTAATACCGACTGAGTATCTGTTATTATCAAAACTATACTTTTATTTTAATTACTGTATTATATGGACTATTCATTTCAAAAAAAAACTTAACATAGTGTAGTTTTATTTTACAAAGGAAACACCTGTTGCCGAAATTCAACGGGAATATCGCAGGATGTAATGCGATCAGCAAACACCTTCAATGTCAACTCTAATAGGTATGGCAGTTGTGCAGACTACCTGAGCATGAAGCTTAATTAGTCCGCTTTTCTTTAATATAATCAAATATAAATTTTAAAAAAAACACGCCTGCTTAGACCTAGTAAATTACATATGATAATAAACTCTGTACGTGGGCGTCAAAATATACGTGAACACCCTGTACATTCAAACTAAATGACCGCATGGGTGCAAGGCCACAATATTTGGGAACATGGTTATTTAAGGCAAGTCTAACTGATAATACAAATAAAACAAATGTCTATATCTCAGGCATTTCTCAATTTAAAAATATAAAAACGAAAACTTAGATCATATTGGGCTTTATTAAAGCATAAATAATCCAGGTCTTTTCAATTTTAAGTCTAAAGTTGGCGCTACTTCGGGTTTAATCGCAGTAGTGTAGTAAAATACATTCTCGTGGTAATTTAGTTAGGTATTTCTGGTTAATTTTAAAAATTTTGAAACATAACTTCCGGGAAAAAATATATTATCAAAAAATAAAATAGAAATATTTTATTACTTTGGTTTTAAAAATAAATAACTCTAACATTAAAAAAAAATCGTTGGTTTCGTTTAATAAATAATTCTCTTAAAGTATATTATAAGAAAATTAATAGAGCAGTCTTTGTCTGAAATTAAATTTTATTTAGTTATACTGATAATCAAGTCTAAACTAGAAACTAAAAATTATACGAGTCGTTGTTGCATGTAGTCAACTATGCAAAATCAAACAAATGCTTATAGCTCCTCCATTTTTTATCTTAAAATTTAGAAGCTCATTTGTAAAGAATATTAAGCTTTATTAAGATCAAAATAAAAATTGGAGGTTTTTAATTTGAAAATCTAAAGACCAAAAGTGAAATGAATTGTTAAATATGGGCAAAATATTTCAACTTGATATTTAAAAAAAACAAAGAAAAAGAGGGACGTGCATTAGTTCTCGGTCACCTTGTACATTATTGCTATCACTCAGCAAAGCAACAAAATTCTTTGAGCTGAGTTAGGAAGGAGAATTAAACAAAACGAACAAAGAAGATTTATGTTGACTACTATTTTGAAAACTAAACCATCAGATAAATATTGTAAAACGCTAATACCCAAACAATTACCGAACAAAAGTAAAATATTTAAATTAAACAATCAAACCTCATAAAAAAGTAGTAATTGGCTTCAAAATATCTTGTACATCTAAATTGGTAATTTAAAAACTAAAATCGTCCTTATTCCAACAGCTCCGCCACCACTACCGGCCAAACCACGAGAAGATCCCTGCTTCCCGTCACCATGTGGACCCAATGCCCACTGCAGAACTGAAAACAACTACGCCATCTGCGAATGTCTGCCGGACTATCGCGGCAATCCTTACGAAGGCTGTCGGCCAGAATGTTTATCAAATTCCGATTGTCCAAGCAACGCAGCTTGCATCCGGAACAAGTGCCAAGATCCCTGTCCCGGTACCTGTGGAGTCAATGCCGTTTGCACTGTAACCAATCACGTGCCAGTATGTACTTGCCAACAGGGCTATGCCGGAGATGCCTTTAGATACTGCAGTATTGTTATTGTCGGTAAGTATCCATATTTCAACAGTACTTTTTTATTTTCTTTTTGAAAATCATTTCATGTTACTTTAAAATACATAACTTTTACAATATATACATTTTCTAATCCTCTAAACAGTGTTTAAAACCTCTGGTATTGAGAATATTATTAAAAAATCGGTAAATTCGCTTTTACCCAGAACTTCCCTCGTACAAATTTCCACGGCGTAAATAAGCATAACACAGTCTATATATAGATATAATTATTTAGTAATAACTTTATACATATCCTAGAAACTGTATGTTATTTCATTTTTTCATTTTATTTATTATTATTTATATTTCATAACTTTATTTAAATACAGAGTTTTTAAAAAAAACTATGTCATTTATTTCCGAGTCCTCCAGTTTATTCCAGGAAATGGGATTTTACGTGAATATATAGCAATTGCACTACAATTTTACCACTATAACCCTGTTTTACACTTGATTTTTCAGCAAAATTTCAGGACAAGTAGTTTTTTGGTACTTTAAATGGTAATATTTAATTAGGCGGCCATTTTGTTCCGCCATAATGGCTTTACATACAAATTTGACCAGTTTATCCCTATGTATATGCATATAATTATTTGGTAATAACTACACAAATCAACTATATGGCCTCATAAAATGTAGTGGAATTCTGTATGGGGAAAGTTGTGGGTAAAAGAAAATTTACCGATTTTTTTAATATTAATATCTTTTATATTATCATTATTATCTTAAATAACAATCACTCCTCTTTAATAGGGTATTTGACGGGTTCTTACATTTTTCAGGCATGAAGTTCATCTTCTTAAATATTTAAAAATGTTCGCACAATGTGGCGTCTTTGCAATATTGCTGTATTGGGAATCGTTCTCAGGAGACTTCTAGGAAACCTCAGCTATTCCAAGTTCTTACTGAAGCTTTTTGTTACTACCCCAGTAGCAGATATAACGACCGGTATTATCCGCCAGTTCTTATTGAAGCTTTTTATTACTACCCCAGTTTAGCGCTTGTTTTAGTTTGGTGTGTCTAAGGAAAAAATCTATGGACCATTCTTTTTTCAAAATCTAATTGTACATTCCCGTGCATACGCCGATATGCTGGAAATATTTTATATTCTCAATTACAGCAAGAAAATATATCTAATACAGTGTAATATATTAAATACAGTGTAGATTGAGCTATTAGTCTTTGAAAACAGGTGAATTGGAAGAGGAGGTTCTGTTCCATGGCTTCCTCGTTCCCCTGACCTAACTGGTTCCGACTCTTTTTTATAGTGGTATGTAAAAGAATATTGCAATAATCTGCGGCCATAACATTATAGCAATTAAAAACAAATACTTCTAAGGTGATAGAACATATTTTAGAAGAGTATTTAGTCCATAGTTTTAATAAGTTTATAATAAATGTATTGAAGTTGCCGGAAGACCCTTCCACCATTTGTAATGGTTATTTTTGTATAAGTTTAGTTTCTTGGTTTATTATTAATTTAATAATTGTTACATTTTTTTCCATAAATTTATTATTATCTTGAGAACTGCACGCAAAAAGTGAAAAACTAGCGACAAGGTCTAGTCAAGTTGAAAGTAATATGGAAAAGTACCTACGTATTAGAAAAAACTTCCTGCACGTCCGACCTCAAAAAAATGTATTATGTATAGGCAATTTAAATTACATTTCGTTTAAAAATGGGTTCAAAAGGGTTCACGCGCTGCAGAAATACAAAGCCATGAGTACGATTTACTATTTCAAATTTTGCAGTTACGTAGACAAAGGATCAATGCAAGGCGGTAAAGAGCCATTTTGTGGAGAAAAAAATTATATGCACCGGCATTTGCGTCAAAAAGTGGTCGAAAAATGGTCGAAAATGGACAAATCTACTTCTGTTTTATAATTCTAGATTTGATTTTTTCATAAAAAATCGCATTTAGCGCCCAACTATACATATTTATCTATTGAAATCACATTGAAGCTAATACATATCTCTTATAGTTTTAACATAATATTACAGCGGCGGAAGGCTTGTAAATGATCCATAATACTGCGTGCAGTTCCCCCTTAAGTAAATTTTAATCGCTTACTGTTTTCTTACGTTTTAAAGATCCTATATTTCAGAATTGTCTATACTAGGCTTTATTTGCGTGTGTTTTGCTGGTGGAATTTTATTAAATATATTCCGAAAGTTTTTGAGTTACTTTTATTAGCTAAGTTTCTACAAACATTAGAATATGCTTCCCTTTTCACTTAAACAATAATTGGTTTGAATAGCCGACTTTTCGAAAAATAACATTAACTGCGAATTAGGAATAGCGAAGTTTGACCTAATTTAGTTCGGTAATTTAGTAGCACATATATATAGTGTCTTTTTAAACATTTATATTGGGTTCCGTTGTTCCACCATATTGGATTCCTATCAATATTTTACCAATTTCAACCTATACCACACTTGATTTTTGGGTTTAATTTAAATTAAATTGAATAAGTAGCATTTACATTGACACATACCACCACTTTGCTTCGACATGTTAAATTCGCACCAGTTTACCCTTATATCACATTTTATTTTTCTGCAAAATTTAAAGTCAATAGAATAAGTTTTTTCTACGTTGATTTTTTTTTAATTTGGCCGCTATTTTTGTTTTAGCCATCTTGAATTTGTGCCACAATCTTACCAGTTTTTCTCTATATCATACTTAATATTTGCACAAAATTTTAAATTCTATAAGGAATTTTTCCAATATTAAATTTTATTTCAATATTATTTTATTAGGCTAAAATTTTGTTTAGCTGTCTTGGATTCGTACTAAAATGTTACCAGTTCATTCCTATGTAACACTCGATTTTTGTGCAAAATGTGAGGTAAATTACTTTTCTTAGTAATAATTATTTAACGTTTCAGTAGGCCGCCATCTTGATACCGCACATGGGATTTTTAGTAAAATATTACCAGGTCATCCCCATATGACTCTTAGTTTTTGACTAAAATTTGAAGTCAATCTGGTATATAGTTTTAAGCTATGCTGCGAACTAACAGAGAGACAAACCGACGAAATTGATAAAACATATTTTTTGGCATCTAGGGATGCTAAAACGTGAAGATATGTAAAACCTAAGAAGAGGATTTTTTTTTACGATTACAAACGTTTTATTGTGCCGCCATCTTAAACCGCAATTTTATTATTTCAACTCTATATTACAGCTAGTTATGGCACACAATTTGAAACCAATCCACTAAGTAGTTTCCATAGAGTTGGCTGTTACTTGATGGAAATTCATAATTCAATGTAAAAAAAACACGAAAATTTCCACTACTGTATTCAAAAAAATACTATGGCAATATTGTTTCGTTACACAGTAACTTCTTCAGATAGAATGTAATATTCAAACTAACATTTAGCGTATATATATATATATATATATATATATATATATATATATATATATATATATATATATATATATATATATATATATATATATATATATATATATATATATATATATATATATATATATATATATATATATATATATTGAATATGAAACTAAGAAGTTTTTCAAGCTGAATTTTTAATAATTTTATTAAGCCGCCATTTTGTTCTGCCATCTTGAATTCGTACCACAATTTTACCAGTTGTTTCCTACATAATACCCTGAAACGTAAAGATCTGAGAAAATCTCGGAGAGGGATTTGTTCAGGATTTAAAACTTTATGATTTAAAAAAAGATACACTAGCTGTTCTATTTGAAACAAAAAAGTTCTTCTATACCTGAGTATCGTCCATTTTGTTTTCTGTATTTCATGTTATAAAAAAATTACATATATTTTTAAAGAAACTTTCAATAAAATGGAATTAATTATTGAATGAAAATCACACCTCGATAGCTTTTTTCACCATTTTTTCTAGATATTTAAAATCAAATTGGGTAAAAAAAGAAAAGCCACCCTGTATTACGTTTACCGGTTAGTATCCTTTTAAATACGAATTTTATTTTCCAGAACCACCTAGGGATCCATGTAATCCGTCGCCGTGTGGTATAAATACCATCTGCCGTACATCTGGTAAATCAGCAATATGTGAATGCTTACCTGAGTTCTTTGGCAATCCTAATTTGGGCGGATGTAAGCCGGAATGTACCATCAGTTCGGATTGTTCTAGAGACAAGGCATGTGTCAACACCAAATGTGTGGATCCATGTCCAGGCGTATGTGGCTTCAAAGCTGTTTGCAACGTTATTAACCACAGTCCAGTATGCAGTTGTCCGCCACCATTGATCGGCGATCCATTCAATCTCTGTAGAGAATTGGTGAGTTATAAAACAGAAATTCTTACTAGTTCAGGAAGCAATGCTATTTTTTAGTCCGAAACTAAGGAAAGTTAGAAAGCAGACCAATTTTTTCCATTGTAGCTCTTTGAGAGCTCCTTAAAACCAAAGTTTACATAACTAGACTCTCGGCAAGTTCAAAATAAATTGCAATTTTTTTTCAACATCTGTCAAAATATTGTATGTAGACGAATTACCAGGTACACCGGGAAGCAGGAGCGTGAAAAAGAAAGAAGCAATTTAAAGATAAAAGTCCGAGTTTGACAGTTGTGAGGGATATTTAAAACTTTAAAAAACTGGAACACTTCGTAAAAAAAAAGAAAAACTAGACATTTCAAGCTTCCCAGTGATATCAAATGTGAAACGTTATCATAATTTCTGAGGTTTTTATTTTCCGGACAGGGTTAAAAAGCAAGATGATTAAATGTAATATTATTTGCCGCATGAAAGGCGAGGTTTTCAGTGCAATCCTAGGTAAATATTCACTTTCGCATACCATCGCCTATCTCAACGAAATTTGATTTCGGGCACTGATCACAAATCTAAAATTTTTTTTTTCGGTCCCCTCTCGTTTCAGAGTTATCCATCATCAAGTTTCACAATCATATATACACAGTTTTTCACTTTTATTTCTCTTTTGCCCAGTGATTTTTGTAAGAAAAGGATTGAATACGCAATTAAGATTTCATAATTACACATGCTTTCCAATTTATAATGCCACCCTGCGCCGTGGTACCCTACAGCCCTACACTATGGTGGTTCCGCCACTGGATTCACCGAGTGCCTCCGCGCTACCCATGCTCCAGGGCCAGACCATCTGCTAACATGATACTGATCCACATATGTAACAAAATATCCAATAATAAACACTACATTGATCATCTTTTAATTTTGAGTATTTTTTCAAATGATAACGGTTGCCAACATAAAACATAATATCAAAAAAAAAAAGAAAAAAAATAATATTACTGATATGATTTTTGAGTAATATAACAATATAAATTAGAATATATGTGTAATTTTAATATTTTAATTGTCATACATAACGAGGATATATAACAAAGCCGAAAAAAATGGACAAATTCGTGATTACCACCCCAAATTCTACCTATATGCCAAATTTAGTTAAAATCGGGGATGGTAGGTGAAACTGAACATTTACCCAATCCCGAGAGTCCAATCCTATTTTTCCAGGTCCTCTAAAGAAGATAATAAGCAGACAAAGTGAATTAACAATTTTTTATAAAAAGGCGATTAAATCTGTAAAACATTAGGCAAAAAAAAATTCAAAGCTTTTTTCGTATTTGAGAAAATTTATAGGTAAAAACTAATTATCAGATATTGTAGCAACGAACTTCTCTTTAAAATTCATTTTTTAAACATCAACAAATAATAAATTAAGGAGGAGTTATTTTAAATTTAGTCCCCCGACGATTCATAATTTTCGGATTTTTCTTTTGACAGGAGATCAGTGTTAGAATATTAACTATAGTTTCCCATCGATTTTTCTCAGAAATTAAATATGTAGTAAGTACATCATAAGGATCATTTTTGTTCAGTTCAGAACATGCTCACGTTCATTTTATATATTTACATAATTGCTCTATCTACAAAGTTTTGGCAAATATGGGCAAAAATTTAATTTTGCGATTTTTTTAACTTGAGGAGGTTCTAAAAATCTAAACTTGGGTTGCTTCAAAGAAGCTCTAAAAGAGCTACAATTTTAATAAAATCGGTAAATGTACTTTACCCGGAACGAAAAGAAAGATTCAGGAAGGAATTTCCGGTTAAGTTTCTTTACAGTTTGTTTTTACCGAATTACCCTCATAGCATTCGAGCATTCCTTTTGTCTAGAATCATATTTTACTATTTCTAATAAATGGAAACAATAATAAATAACAAGGTAGTTCCGAGTAAAGGAAACGTCGATTTTTTAAATTGTGTTTTCAAACATTTCAATAGGCCGCCATTTTGTTCTACCAGCTTCCACCTATGTCACACTTCACCGTCAGTTCTAAGCAAGATTTCAAATCATTCACAGAAGAACTTTTTAACACTCATTTTTAATTTTATCAGTTTATCCCTATATAGCATCTAATTTTTGTGAATTCGTACCAAAATTTTACCAGTTCATCTCTATATCACACCTCATTATTACGCAAAATTAGAATGCAATGAAATAAACAGTTTTTCTAGACTGATCTTTTAAAATATTTTATTAGGCCGCCATTTTGTTTCGTCACTTTGGATGGCGTGAAGTGAAGAAAATTACATTCTTCCTAATTCTGAGATTTTACGTAGGTATTGATGTTCATAATGTCACAAATTATGGGACGTATTATTTTTGGGCAAGTTGCAAACAGTGTTGTCAGATTTTTTTTTTGGGTCGCTAGTAAATTTTAATAAATTAAAATTAAATAAAACAGTGTATTAGATTTAAAAAAATGTACTAGATAAAAGAAAATATACTGATGTTGAAAATATGGCATGCACAAGCTCGTGAAAAAAGGTTCTGTCATGTAGCACAAGTACGTACGTATATTTTTTGCCCCGGGGGAAGTCCAAGCTCGTAATTTTTTTTGTTGGCCAAATGCAATAATTCAAAAATGTACTAGATTTTGTCTCCAGCGTACTAGTATACAGGATATACTAGATTGTATAGAAAGGTACTAGATCTTGTATAATTGTACTAGAATGGCAACACTGGTTGCAAATTTGCTATGTTGCCACGATTCATTAAAAGTGTTTATAAAAGACGCATGAAAACGAAGATAATTTTTTAACAATTTGTTTAAATATCTTCCACTCTCAAGCGTTCCTATTTCATTTGTAACCACGAGATTAGAAACTTACATCTTCTTCAACTGTAGGTCATTGAAGAACCTAAAGACCTATGCAACCCGTCGCCGTGCAGAGTTAATGGACAATGTCGAGTTGTCAATGGAGCAGCCAGTTGTACCTATCCAGAATGTATTATCAACCCTGACTGTCCCAGAGACAAGGCATGTTATTTCCAAAAATGTCAAGATCCATGCCGAGATGCATGCGGTCTCAATGCTCTCTGTCAAGTAGTGAACCATCAAGCAGTGTGTACTTGTCCTCCTGGATACGTTGGAACGCCAGAGGTGCAATGCCGATATGTACCACCAGAACGTAAGTTTTAGTGTCTATTGCCATTAACTTTAAATATCATATAGCTGCCACAGGACTTGAGACTTTTAGATAATATTGCCAACAATTAAATAAAATAGTACGTAACTTCATTAATATTTGAACTATGCTTACTATTTACTATACAGAGTATCCCAAATTGGTGATGTATCGTACATTTTTGTTAGAAATTATACAAAATACCAAAACGTTTAAATGGAGAAGTTTTTAACAATGTTTACTACAAATCAAAGGTTATCTGAGGCGGCTTTAAACTGTTTAAGTTTTTGGTTAGACAAAAAATCGAATGTTCAATTTTTGAAAATATACTATAAATTTCTTTTTAATTTATGTAAATACATTTCCAAAACATTTTCATGTGGAAAAAGTGTCAAAATAGTCGAGTTTTGTATCTAACGTTTTGTGAAAAAGAAGTTCATCATTAATTTATTTTTTGTTATGTATAATGTATCCCATGAGTGCGAGATTTTTTATTTACGATAAGGGTTAATAATTCAAATTCTTTTTTCGGCTTTAATTTTATCTTTAATATTATCTTTAATTTATATTGTCCATAACATTTCGATGCGATCTGCGATGCCCTTTTCTCTCGAAACGAATAAAAATGGCAATGGCGTAGCCAGGTGGGGGCAGAGGAGGCGAATACCCCCTTCCCCCCCGCGCCCTTTCGCCTTCTGGTGCCTCCTACTTTTTGGCAACCAGTGACGGTGACAAAAAAAAACTTAATTCAAAAATACGCAGGGGATGCAAACAGATTTTTTTTCTTGGTTTATTTTTCCTACGTGTTCTTTTCTGTATTCAATTATTTTAGTTTTACTTTGGCGCCCTTATTTCCCCCCACCTTTAAGAGCTGCCTACACCTCTGGGAAAGGGGGTCCTGCAACAAGTAGCTCAAAGTTTACTACGCTGTTTGGATTAATAAAGTATTAGCAAATGTGTTTTGCAAATGTAAGAAAATATCATCCTAAATTACCAAGTTCTACAGCTCAAAATATTTACTATTGGCCAATATTTAGATTATGGATCACTCACACTCATTCACTAATCTGATTACTTACAGTTCTTTTCTGTATTCTTATTCGCTTCAACAAACAACAAAGTATGTACACCATACCTTATACCTTATTCCATATAAAATCTTCCGAAGAAACTAACCCAGATTTCAGATCACCTTTTTCTCCAATGTCGGCGGACGGCTCCTTCTAAGCAGTAAGCACCGCTGCAAATCGACAAGATACTCTAGATTGACCTGATGCACTTACACCTCCTTCTGCAGCTTAAGTCTGACTGGCCGGCAGTGTTGCCACCTGGGGAAACGAAAATATGCCATAAGCTGACTGAACATGTCTATGGCAATAAATCTTTATATTAGCATCTAATTAAAAGCGAGGTGTCTCCAGTCAAAATCTTCGATTGGGTCCTGTGACGTATTGGCCAGTCTTAACGTACCCTGCAAACCATTACAGTTCGACGTCCGCCCGTTAATCAGCTTTTTGTAATATATAGGTTGCTTTCGGAGTTTAATGCGTATGGTTTTGTATAGTTTCGTTAAATTTTCGTTGTGAAGCCTGCTAGCTCAGTGGTAGGGTGCCCTAATAGCATTGCAAAAATTGTATGTTTCAGTTCTACTCGGGAGATAACTTTTTAGTTTTTTTTAACTTATAATTTTTTTATATAGTTGCATTTTAAAAATTGCATTGCGTCTTGATCATCCCTGTTTAGGCTTTTTTTGAAGCGTTGTAAAAAAGTGTATCTTTCAGACTTTTTTAGTTTTTTTTTAACAAAACCTCCTCTTATATTCAAGATATGATACCGTTAGGTGGATCCGTTCCGGCTTTGCTTACAAAATAATCTATAAAGCGTATACAAATAAATAATAATAAATTAAAATCTTGCTAATATTCCGATATATTAGAAATAATTAACTGTCGGACCGAGAACTGAACGGCTCACAGAATATGATCTGTTATAATTGGCCAATACGTCTGGGTATTTTGATTGGAGAGTCTTCGCTTACAATCAAACTCTCCTAATCATGTTCATCATAAGTATCAGCTCTCTACTAGGTGAATTAAAATTAATGTTAAAAAATATTTAACTAAATTGAGCGGAATTCTAATCGCGATTCAATGTCGATTTAAAAGTCCCCCGAGTAAAGCTAAATTAACCCAAAGACTCAGGCACCTAAAAAATCCCATGAATCGGGATATATTTAGATTATTAGATTTATTAGATTAGATTATTATCCCTCCAGGTGGCAACACTGCTAGCTAGTTTGGTGGCCGGTGGCTGCTGGCGTGGCAGGTTGGAACCGACAGTGTCACTAAGCTGAAAAGAGAGAAATCACCAGAATTGCCTTAAAGAAGTTGCCAGATTTCTAAAAAATCACCAGATTGCACACATCACAGTAATTGCAGGGTGGGGCGGTATACACTGACCTAGTAGCAGTAGGTAGATAATAAATCAATTTTGAATTAAAAAATAACCACAACTCTTGTTAAAGGACGTATTTTTTTATTATAAAATGGCACAAAATAGGACAAAACAAAAAAAAATAATTGTTACTAAAATAAAACTTTCAATTACTTGAAGTACCTAGACAGTGTTTACAAAAAATATATATTTTAACTATCATAAATATCGTAGGTATATTTGCTTGATATATGGTTCCTTTATTTAAGAAATTTCGGATTCAAAATCTAACTACACCGCAAAATTGTATGGAAAAAATTACTTTTGAAATGTTTCTACAAGTGAAAAAAATTTGGAAAATAAAACTAGTATTTCATGTATTTTCCGATATCCTCACACATCCAAGATAAATTGGGGACACACTGTATATTTCCCACTCGGATTCATTTGAACTTACGTTATAATGAAAAAATAGTGTCTCATATTCCTAATGCTCGACCAACTTGCTAAAATCAAAGCAGTCCATACCCTAATGATACAGTGTGTATATAATATAGGAAACAACTGATTGTTTAACATTTTGTTATTTGTTTATGTTTTTAGAACCAAAACCTACAGTGGAATGTACTCAGGACTCGGACTGCACCAACGATAAAGCTTGTATCAACACTCGCTGTCAAAACCCGTGTTCGACTGCCTCTTGCGGTCAAAACGCTGAATGTCGTGCGCAAGTTCACCGCGCCGTTTGCATATGTAGAGATGGATTCACCGGTAATGCCCAACATGCTTGTCTAGAGATTGGATGCCGCTCTGATTCTGATTGTGCCCCAATACACTCCTGCGTAAACAGGGAATGCGTTGACCCGTGCTCATATACCTCATGTGGAATAAACGCTTTATGTAGAGCCGACGGCAACCACAAAGCCCGGTGTTACTGTCCAGAAAGTTTTAGAGGAAATCCACTGGTAAAATGCGGAAGACCCGAATGTACCACAGATGACAAATGTCCCTATAATCTGGCATGCAGAAATGAACGTTGTCAAGACCCTTGCAACTGTGGGCAGACAGCCATATGCAATGTCATCAACCATAGAGCTCAATGTTCGTGCCCACCTGGTTATGTAGGGAACCCTCTAACTTCATGTAGGATCGAAGCACGTAAACCGGAGCCTCAGTGTAAGATGGATGCTGATTGTCCAAGCAAACTGGCCTGCTTCAGTGGTGTATGCAAAAATCCTTGCATCGAGACGAAACCATGCGGCAAAAACGCAGAATGCATTGTTGTAGATAGTTTACCCCTGAGGACGATGTCTTGCATGTGTTTACCAGGGTATATTGGCGATGCTGATGTAGACTGCAGATTAGGTACATTTAATTTCGTTTTACTGCATGTAGTGAATTGTATAGTAGTTTCTGCTATTCTTTTTAAAATAGAATAATCAATCTAAGAATTTTCTTCCAGAGTTAACTTAGAAATATTGTTATTTCTTAAATGTAATAAATATTGAATTAAAAATATTACTTACATTAGAGCTTATAAATCCCTACGAGTGGTCCAACTCGCTTGATCACTCTTTAGTAGTGTTAAATTGCATTTATTTACAGCCAGGTTTTTTAAACCTGTTTGATGATTATGGTACTATAGTTTTTCTAAACAAGGCAGTCTTTTATCTTTACGTGTCAGTGATAAATACATTTATGTTAGACCTCAAAATGAATCATACAAAGTTGTAGTACCTGTCACCAAATTAAGAATGACACATTGAAATTCGTGCATATGTAAACGTTTACTTTAATAAAGCTTTTTTTAGTTTCAGGCCGTAGCATCTTATCTAACTCATCTTACCTATTGATACCTAACAGCAACACATTTATTTTATTCAGCTAATATAAATTAAATTAAGTTCAAAAATGTTTTTAAAAAAGATCCAAAATGATTCTTACTCCTATAAAACCGAGGGATTTCTTGTATTAGCAGATGTTGTAACGTGTTTGTAAATAAACGGTATATTAAGGTTAGGTACTACTACTAACCAGCCTTTTAAAGTTCAATAAGAGTTTCACTGCTAGTCAATGCCAACTCAAAAAAGGTTTAAGATAGTAAGAATCATAAGAGAGATCTTGACAAACCGTAAAATGCATTTCTAATAAAGGTTATTTCTAACAGTGCCTCAAAAAGAAATAGGATGTAAGTCCCACACAGACTGCTCTCAAAGTGAATCCTGCATCAACCGACAATGCGTAAACCCATGTGTAATAGAAAATATATGTGCACCAACGGCCGAATGCCAAGCAACCAATCACAAAGCACTGTGCAAATGCCCAACCCCTCTGATTGGGGATCCATTTATCAGATGTTATGAACAATCAAAAGAACCCAAACCGGAATGTGCACATGACGGGGAATGTCCACAAGACAAATCGTGTATAAACCAACGTTGTCAAAATCCTTGCGCTTTATCTAATCCCTGCGGCACCGATGCTGAATGTCAGACGAGAATACACAGACCAACTTGTGTATGTCCATATGGATGGGTTGGTAATCCACAGGTTATGTGCTACAAACGTGAGTACTCATAATTTATTAATAGTACCTATTTTATAGCGAAAGTTTAATTTAAAATAATGACTCGGTGATAAAATAATACAAATATGGGTACTTCAACAATGGCAACATATTAATTAAATATATATAATTTTTACTGTTGGTAAAATTTATTCTTAAATAAAAAGATTTGGATTTAAATGTAACACAGTGTCTTTGTCAAAAAGTTAGCTTTTGACAAAGACACAGTGTGTGTACGTGCTGATTGCTAAAAAAATTATTTCAATCCTTTGTCGGTGTGCATGGCAGTTTCTGCTGACATCGGTCATGGAAGTATATACAAATTAGTCCAGTGAAGGGTGGCATAATACATTAAAAAATAATTATTTTGATTTCCAATATTGTAATAGTTGCCCATTCAATAATAAAAATGTAAAATTGTATTTATTTACATTCCATCGGTAACTTATATTAATATCGAAATTTGGCCTTTAAAAACATCTATATATAATATTGCAAATACATACATGACAAAGTACTCTTTAATGCCAAATATAAAGGCAATTTGGTTTAGAGGGTCCAAGCTAACCAAAACACAATGCATATTTGCGATAGGTGGTTTTATGGTTAGATAACATGAAAACACTGTAATTAATATTCCTCTTGTTGCAAATTTTGACTATGTCTACTCAAAATTCTTACTTATTGTTCAAATCGAACCCTGTGATAATTGAATAATTCTAATCTACAAAGTAAACATACCTTATTGTCACCCTGTATAAAAAGTCTACAAATATATTGGTGTATATACAATCATTTATAAGAGAATCTAGATAATATTTATAAGCAATTCAACTACCCATATTAAAATAAGGTTAAGTATACAGGGTGTCTCACCATAAATTGACCACCCCGGTAAATATTGAGAATATACAAAAAATCTTAAATATAAAAGTTTTATAAATCTTCCCGAAATTTAGTTTAATTTAGTTTTTGTATGTACAGGGTCCTCATTTTTCAGTGGGCAAGTAACAACTCTGTTTTATTTAAATAGAACAACCTATTTTTTGTTCATTTTTGAATTCTGCATAAAATTCTAGGTCGATTTGGTATAATATGTCCTATACGTAAATTCAATTGTTTTCAAAATGTTAAGAGTTGAAAATAACTAAAAGTTAGCGAAAATTCTGAAAAAAACACATGTTGCCTGAAAATTAAATGAGTTTATTTTCTTTATTGTTTCAAAGGTAAAATAGACTCCGAAGTCTACTGGCCCATTTTCACTTATTAATCTGGCGAAAACACCAGACTTCCTATTGACATTTTTATAGATGAGGTGAATTCTCACCATTTTAATATAATATATTTTATACGTAAGGATAATTCAAATTTTCCGCTACCATGGAAAATAATTTTATTAACTAGCTTCGGGTATGCATTTTGTTTCTTATTAAGTTAAAAGTGGTTTATACACAAGAACAAAAGTTAAAAATTTTTGAATTATATGTAAAAAATAATAAAAATAAAACGAAAGCTCTTTAAGAATATAGAACCGAATGAGAAGAGCGCCAAGTTCAAATGCCTTTAGAAATATATATTATTAAATATTAACTTTATACAAAATACTAAAACTCTCAAAAGAAGAAAAATACTTCTTGGCTAATTTGGGTGTTGAGCTGGATATTATTTTGTATTTCGTAAGTGGGTTACCAATACACTAATAAACAATTAACATTAAACTACTCTGTAATATGTAATGTAATTAAATATATTTTAGAAAATCCACTAGAGAGGCAGATAGAAATTTGAGAAAGTCTTGTAACAAATTCTAGAATTTAAAAAATTGGGAGGAATTTCTGTTTACGTCTGGTATGAAATTATACGAAACAAAATTGTGGGTCGATTTTTTTATTAAACACCGCAACGTGTAATGTATTTAAATCTTTTAGAGACAAACAATAAAGATTTTTTAGATAATTTGTCCTTTGCTGATAAGAGAGTAATTAACTGGCACCACGACAGAGCTCCAGTTTATAACGTTATAAAGGTTAACGAATATTTGAATAACGTGTATAGAGCATGTATAGGGTGAAATGCGACAATAACTTATTATTCGATACCACCGACCACCTTTCTTTGGGGTTGTTTAACGTACAGGTTGAAATTTTGCTTACGCAGTGGGGATGACGCTAATCAATTGACAAATTATATTCGAGAAATGATAGAGATAAATATCAGAAACCATCCAGACTGGATGGTTAAGGCCTTAGATAAATTTTAAAAAAAGGATATTAATCATGTGTTCAAATGAATGGAGGACATTTTCAGCAATTCTATTATTATCAAAAAAAGAGGTGATTTTGCGGATGAAAGGTATGGTAACCACACTACACGTGTTTCTGTCTTATTAGAACTCATCAGCAGTGCTATGACCAAGTTGGAAGATGTAGAAACTTGGAGAAAATCATAGAAAATAAACGTCTATTCACTGACAGGAGCTAGCTACACATTTGTAAAATCAGCCAGAAGAGCCAAAAATTTGGGGTCAACATCTGACATCTCTACGAAGGTGACCTTAGCTACCTTCCGTGGCAGCCAAACCCAAGAGGATCAATAAAAATGAGGTCATTATGTGGATGAATTCTTAAAAAGAAAAGCAAAATGAGTCATGGGCATGTCTGCAAAATAAAGTGAAGTGTAGTAACCGCGCAGCACGTATTTCTGTCTTAATAGACTTCATCAGCAGTGCGGTATAACTAAGATGAAAGATGTAAGAAACTTGGAGATTATCACAGAAAACAAACGTGGATTCACTGACAGACTCCAGCCACACTTTTGTAAATTTAACCAGAAAAGTTCAAAATTTAGGGTCAACATCTCACGTCTCTACGGAGGTCACCTTAGCCACTTGCCATGACATCCAGTCCCAAGAGAATCAATCCAAAAAAGAGAAGAAAGGATAGATTTTTCAAAAATGTGCCGCGGGTATGACCTGGTATGGTAACTGCATTTACGCTATATGCCAAGAATTTTTTAGTGTTTTTGGAACTGGTCCAGTTGATGATACGATGGTATCACATGAACCTTATTCAGTCGCCACATCTGCTGTATCTCGATGGCCAGCTCCGCACATTTGGCCTTTTTCTCTTGATATTTATCCAACACGTTGTTATTGTAGGGTACAGTGACCAGTTAACAATACCACATCAGACCGATTATTCGTCACCCGTCTGTCGGTGATAATTGCCCGATCGTAGTACAGTTTGAAGGCATCATTTTCAAGCACTGAACTTGGTTGGTATTTATGCCATATTAGCCATATGTTATATGCTGTATAGTCTTTCTCGCTATACTTTCGACACTTATCGGATTCAATGGACCGGTCTTTGATGACGAATTTCGTGTGTTAATAACTTGGTCCTGTATTGCCATCACAAATCCTTCTGTCTCTTGGAATAGTTGTCCATCCTTCAGCCACCTGTTGGATGTTTCCTAATCTATGTGTGGCTGATCAAAGTCGTTGTGATGTCGGCCGTGCAGTGCCATTTGAGCCCACTGTTCTTGTTTGTCGGGGTCTAAAATTGACTTTAGAATGATGTTGTCACTTGCGACATTGAGTGGAGAGTACGAGTTGTCACTTAAGGTCACTATGCGATGGAGGCTTGATGTTTGTGCCTTGTTGGTGAAGAGATCTCTCAATTTTTGCAGCTGCCGGAAGTGCAAATTGGTCAAGTCATCAAGGGATCTTCCACCTTCTCTTCGTGGTAAGGTCATTCGGAGAGTGGATGACCTTGGCTGGTGTGACTTGTACTTGGTCATCATTAGGCGAGTAGTTCATTGTAGTCCCTCTAGCTCCGTGTTAGTCCATTTCAAGACTCCGAAAGTGTAGGTCAACACGGGCACAGCATAGGTGTAAATTGCTGTAATGAGATTTCCGGCGTTCAGTTCTGTCTTCAGAAGAGCTCGCACTCTTTGGACGTACTGATCTTTCATCTTGGTCTTTCCTTGCTTATCATCTAACAGTCCAGCTTGTTGGAATCCTAGGTCTCTTCTTGGTTCATCGCTTGAACTATTTCTCCATTGGGTAGGGTACATCACCATTAATGACTTTGCCTTTTTCGCTGTTTAAGACTTTACATTTTTCCATTCCGAATTTTATATGGATGTCTTTCGAGAAGGTGTATGTCATGTCAATAAACCATGTCCTGTATTGTTAAACAACGTGGAGAGGGGGTTTATCGCTAAGCAGAACCACAGTGGACTTAACGAGTGTCCTTGGTAAATTCCCCTATTGATGTGTATCACATCGGTGGTAAGAGATTGATCGCCATTATAAATCCTCACGTTCGTTCTCCACTGGTGCTTGATACTTGACAGGAAATTAATGATCATAGGATGAACTTTGTATATTTCTAGTACGTCTATGAGTCAAACACCTTTTTATAGTCTATAAAAGCATTGTGTATGTTGCATTGTTTCTTCTGTACCTGCTTAAGTACCACAGAGCTGATGATAAGTTGTTCTTTGCATCCTTGATGGTCTCGAATGCATCCCTTCTGTTCCTCAGCTAATAGGTTATGATTGTCAATATGATGATAGATTCGAGTTGCAATGCATCCTGGCGACTTCCAGTTGTCCGTTCCCTTAATAAAGCTGCTAACTTCCTCCTTGGTGATGGAGTCAAATTCCATTTGTGGTGTTTGAATCTGATCACGTTGAGATTGTGATTGGTGTTGATAAGCCAGTTCGTCTGTTTCCACAGCCTTTTTATTTCCATTGCCAAGTCGGTGTTTTTGGCGATCTTCTCACTGTATTTCGCTTGGATGTTCTCGTCGTTGGAGACAGCCATGTAAATAAGTGATCTTTTCTTTTTTGGATTGAAAGGTGATATCGGGACTAGTTGCGGGAATTGTTTTATCTGTGTGGATCTCAATGTCCCAGTAGAGCTTGCAGTCTTCGTTTTCAAGTATGGATGTTGGTTTATAACGGTAGAAAGTGTCTGTGTTCTCCGTTAGTTTGTATATTATGGCTAATTCAGTTCAGGCCATATTCTACATCCACTCGTTATGTGATCGATTGTTTCTCTCTGCTGGTGACAGCTCCTGCACTTGTCGTCTTCAATGGTTGTGTCCTTGATGATGTGCTTTCGGTAGTTTTCTACTATTATTGTTATTATTATTATTGTTATTATTATTATTAGGTTAATCTCAACAGAAAGAAAAAACAGGAAAAAGGAAACCATTTCCCAACCCTGTAGATTTTACAACTTGGCAAAATCTTCAAAACGTCACGCTTCAATTTTATATTTTCCGAAAACAATTGATTTAGGTATAGGACATGCTATATTAAATCGAATTAGAAATTAATGCAGGATTCGAAAATGCACAAAAAGTACGGTGTTTAAATTATCAAAGTTGTTACTTGCCCACGGAAAACTGAAGACCCTGTATATACAAAAACTAAATAAATAAAATTTGAGGACAATTCATAAAATTTTCTAACTCTTTTTTTAGATTCTAATATTTACAGAAATAATGGAGTGGTCAGCTTATGGTGAGACACCCTGTACATAAATGTAATTTACGCAGTATTTAACTACTACATATTCTGCTTAATGATATTTATGAATTTATAATTACACGGAAAACTTACTGTTGTTTTTAGTATTTTACTCAAATACAAATTAAATCAGCAAAAGTGATTTTTTAACAAATTGCATTACGTGTATAATATCCAAATCAAATATCATAGTAGAACGCTTTCGACTAACTAGTTATTCTCAATGCTATTCGTCAGTAAATATACATAGTAGTACATAGGCGCTGACAAACACCAAATTACATAACTATAACTGCGTAAAAGCAGCCGTCTTTTGCAAAGGCACTGTTCACTTTGCCTTGAATGATTAAATCATTAAAAGTTCAAATTATTAAAAATAGATGTTTCTTTTTCTTTTAGCTGAATGCAAGATCGACGATGACTGCCCGTACAACAAGGTTTGTATTAATGAGAACTGCCTCAACCCATGTGCCACGATATCCTGTGGGCGTGGAGCAGAATGTATCGCCCAAAGTCACCGTGCTCAATGTCAGTGTCCTATAGGAACCCAAGGAGATCCTTTACTATCATGTATTACAGGACAATGTCAGTATAACGAAGACTGCGCCGATCAAGAAGCGTGTGATCGCCTTAACCGAGTATGCAGACCTGTATGCGATGACGAAACCTGCGCCGTTACAGCTCAGTGCATCGGACAAAATCACCAAGTTAAATGCCTTTGTCCAGTTGGAACGGTAGGTAATGCGTTTATAGATTGTAAACCACCAGTCGAACCAGCATGCACTGTCGACGCAGACTGTCCATCTCAGTTCGGTTGTATCAACGAACTCTGCCTAAATCCATGTCACCAAGGTGATATGTGTTCAATTGAACAAGAATGTCGTGTTATCGATACATTACCAGTACGTACTATAATATGTGCTTGCGCACCAGACCAAATTTTGGACAGCTCAGGACACTGTCGAGCCATAATACGTGAGCAACCTCAATGCAAAATAGACGACGACTGCGGCGATGCTGAAAAATGCTATAGGGGTAATTGTATTGATGCATGCCGTTTAGATAATTGCGGAGTAAATGCCATATGTCGAGCAGTTCATCATCTGACTCAGTGCACCTGCGCACCAGGTTACACTGGAAATCCAAGACGTGAATGTACAAATGTACCAAGAGTTAGCTATCGTCCTACACCTGAATGTACCAGAGATGATGAATGCCCACTGGACAAAACTTGCAGGAATGATATATGCGTTAATCCTTGTAGATCAGATAAGCCTTGCAGTTCTAACGCCTTCTGTTCAGTGAATCGTCATCAGTCAGTCTGTAGGTGTCCAGAGGGTTACACTGGAAGGCCTGAAATCGACTGTCTTGCACGTAAGTATTAACGTAAGCTTAACGAAAATCAAATATAGAAAATCGATTTCATTATTTTTGTGAAAAATTTACTGCAACCATAAGTTGAATTTCTTGTCTAAAGATCACTTTTATTTTTAAACTAATGTACCAATTCTACGCAGCTCTAAATCAATTAATGTATAGATAATAGTTGCTTGTAAAAAGACAAAAATCATGTTTTCAGAAATCTCTTAACTTTTCTTTAAACTTCCGAATTACATAGTTTGGCATCCATTAGTGAGTAATCAATTGTTTCTTCCGTACTTATTTTTAACTTAAGATATGTGCCTTTATATAACATTTCAATGATACATTTTAGCTCCTACTCCCCCTCCTATTGGATGTACTACAAACTCGGACTGTCCATTAAACGAGTTCTGTTTAAACAAATTGTGCATAAGCCCTTGCAATTGTGGACCAAATGCCGACTGCAGAGTTGATAACCACTACGCAACTTGTTTCTGCAAGGCTGGATACTCGGGAAACCCACAGACTGGATGCGTGAAACGTAAGTTATAATTAAACGAAAAGAGGTCTTCCTCCAAACTAAAGTAAACAAATATTAATAATTTTTTTGTTTCAGTTGGATGCCAGTCTGATAGCGAATGTACTGACGATCAACAGTGTTATAACACACAATGCATCAACCCTTGCATACTTGGAGACCCATGCGCGAAAAACGCTGAATGTTTCGGACGTAGTCATAAAGCTAATTGCCGGTGCCCATCTGGATATAATGGCGATCCATTCGTCCGATGTGAAAGACTTGAATGTTATTCAAATCAAGACTGTCCGAACAATAGAGCTTGCTTGCAAAATCGATGCGTAAATCCTTGTTCTCCGATAGCAAATCCACCTTGTGGTCAGAATGCTCTATGTCATCCTCAGAATCATGCTGCCGCCTGTGTATGTCCAGAACAATTACCAGAAGGCAATCCTTTGGCCTACTGCTCTCCTAGGACGACTGTAGGTAAACCGGTATGTGTTTATGATTCGGACTGTCCAAGCAAATTGGCTTGTATTAGAGAACAATGTGTCAATCCTTGTGAAAGCATTTCTCCCTGTCATCCAACAGCTAGCTGTAGCGTTATAGATACAACCCCCATAAGAACAATGGCATGCACTTGTCGGCAAGGCTGGGTGCCGAACAATAATGGCGAATGTCACCCTATTCTAATACCTATACCACCAGGATGCAGCAAGGATGATGACTGTTCAAGCAATGAAGCATGTATTAACAGAATCTGCCGCAACCCTTGTGATTGTGGCATCAACGCTATTTGTGACATAAGAAATCATAAACCAATATGCTCCTGTAAAGAAGGTTTTGAAGGCAACCCTAATATCGCTTGTCGAACCATTGGTTGTAGAATAGATTCGGAATGTGACTCAGGAACTGCTTGCATTAACGGGCAATGCGTTAGTCCATGCTTAGTCAAGAATCCTTGTGGCATTCATGCAGAATGCTTTGTCAATCAAAATCATCCAGATTGCAGATGCAGAAGTGGCTATAGAGGGAATCCATATGAACGCTGTTTGGTGGTTGGATGTATTTCTAATAGTGAGTGCCCTACTGATAGGCAATGTATTAATACCCAGTGTATAAACCCATGCTTATACGATAATCCTTGTTCACCCCGCGCAGAATGCTTAGTTCAAAATCATATGGCCCTCTGCAAGTGTCCTCCAGGTTTACTCGGCAATCCATATGTAGACTGTAAACCAGAACCTCAACCAGAATGCCGAGAAGACGGAGACTGCCCTTCACTTCTAGCCTGTATCAATAGCAAATGCCAAAATCCATGTACTGTAATCCAACCATGCCAGAATCCAGCCAAATGCCAAGTTGTCAATTCACTTCCTGTTAGAACAATGAACTGCGTATGCCCACCAGGATATATCAGCAGCGGTAGTGGAACCTGTAATCCAGTTACTGCCATCGGAAAAGCTGCATGTAGCTCAGACAGCGAATGTCCATCTGACAGGGCGTGTTTCAATGGAATTTGTCGCAACCCTTGTAACTGTGGCCCTAATGCCGAATGTCGCATCATAAACCATAAACCTATATGTGCTTGTCAACCTGGTTACGAAGGAAATCCAGAGATCAGCTGTCGAACAGTTGGTTGCAGACATGATGACGAATGTTCTCCTCAACACACCTGTATCAATAGACAGTGCATACCTGTTTGCCTACCAGACGGCAAACCTTGCGGAGAAAACGCTACTTGTTACGGCAGTCATCATCGAGCGATATGTGAGTGCCCACCAGGTCGGATTGGTAATCCTCGCGTTGGTTGTGGCTTAGTCGGATGCAGATCCGATTCAGAATGTCCTTCCAATACAGCATGTATAAATAACGAATGCGAAAATCAATGCGCTAAAGCAAATCCTTGCGATGAGCCAGCAGAATGTAAGATATTTAATCATATAACGGAATGCGTGTGTCCACCGGGTACTGTAAGCGAAGGAAAAATGGGATGCTTGAAACCTGAAACGGCTTGTACATTAGATCATGATTGTCAATCCGGATGGGCCTGTATAGGTAATGAATGCGTGAATCCTTGCGTCACAACTGAACCATGTGGCATTAACACCAAATGTAAGGTAGTCGATACCGAACCAGTAAGGACAATGCTCTGCGAATGTTTACCAGGATACCATGGAAATGCTGCTGTCAGATGTGATAAGGGTACGTTGGTTTTATGTATTATTATCTTTAAACATACAACAGAAAATATTATCCTGCGATTTAGGAAAAAATTAACAAGAAACAGTATCCGTTAAATTTATACTTGCTATTTATACTAATGTGTCTCTCATAAACACACCTTTGCCTCACATATTACAAAGTTTCGTTCACAGTACTCATAATTCCAAGAATGTATGTTTCTACTTTCTGTGTTCTTTTCGTAATGATAACCCATTGAAACATTTTCTTTTACAGTTCCAGCTATAGGACAAGAATGCAAGACAGAAAAGGGATACATCATAACGCCAACTGGAGAGTGTATATGTCCACCGACCACAGCGCTAAATGAAAATGACGACTGCGTGCCTTGTCCAGTGGAAAAAGGTCTGGTTGTAGATGAACGTGGAAGATGCGTATGCGCCCTTGAAAAGGGCTTAATTATCGATGAACGGGGCAACTGTGTATGCCCAACAGAATTTGGCTATCGTCTCGATGCTAAAGGAAACTGTAGCCCTGTTGTCGGAGTTGATTGTGAAACAAACGAGGACTGTCCTGATCACAAATACTGCAATCCTAACACAAAGACCTGCGATAATCCTTGCACAGCGAAACGGTGTGGATTATATGCCTTCTGCAATGCTACCAATCACCAGGCTACTTGCCAGTGTATTACTGGATATATAGGAAATGCTGAAAAATATTGCGGTAAGTATTATATAAAAAGTAAATGGCTATTTATTATCACTAAAGCACGGAATATATGCAATATGCATATTTTGCATAATTTTCAGTTTGTTAATTTTCTTTGCATATTTGCATGTGTTGCTTGTTATTTGTACTACACACTCGCAAAAAGATCAAAACAGAGCCATCTTTCTTAGTATTTTGACAAAATATTTTAATAATAGGGCAATAAATCTAAATTACCTAACGTACCCTGGTCTGGAAAACCCAAGCGTCTTAAAGTAGATTGTGATTGTGATGAGAGTGTGATTCTCAAAAAAAGATCAAAGATTATAAAATGTACAAACAAAAAGACGGAGAAGACTGAGAATTTTGACGAAAATAGTTCTTTAAATATAAATCCTTCGTTTTTTTTTGTATAAACATGCTGACAGATAGAAGATGATCATTTATTGTATATAATTTCGAAAAAGATTTAGTTATCAGTTCTTTTTATAATAGTATGTAAGTTATCGTGAAACAATTTATAGTAACACGAGCAATATAAAATATTCCGATAAATATTGTGTTATTTTGAGGTCTAAGGGTTTAGTGAATACATAAAAATATTCCATATTTTCGGCATATATCATCCGTTTACTTGTTTTTATAAATATATTATATATATATATATATATATATATATATATATATATATATATATATATACTGCGCAAAACAATTAACGCAACGCCTAAAATTTCGTCTAACTTTGAATGGAAATTTCTCGAAAATGGTTGATCTGATTTTGATGAAGTTTTTATCGAAATTTAGGTTAATTCCTCGTGAATATTCTTTTGATATTAAAGTTCAATGTTACTTTGTTCTAGGCAATAATACAGGGTGAAAAAGAAAGACATGTTTTATTTAACAACGTTTAAAATACCCTGTAGAATAAATCAGATGGATTCAAAAGATCTAACTAAAAGAATGTTGTAGCCCAGTATGTTTCCAACAAATCGTTTTTTTATTCGCTTCGATAGCACAATTTTTGCCTGAGTTACAGGACTTATTGAAAAGTACTGCATTTACTGTGTTTTAAATGAATTTACCAGTTCATGTTTGAATTGATTCTGTTGAAGACGTTTGTAATTTGTAGCTTGGTTGTGAAGATTTTTTTTTGGATCACTAAAATTCAATATTAGTTTTGTTCAGTCAATAATACAGGGTCAACGAAAAATAAATTATACTGTTTTTTAAATTACGAACGCATCGGTTACCGGATATTTGAACATGGCGCTATTCTACATTTTAGTTTAGTTATACGAAAATTTCTTCGTGATATCAAGGGCCAGGATCGGTTTAGTTTTGTCAATAATACAGGGAGTTAGAAAAACATGTTTTAATAGGTAAGGTTAAGATATGAATACGACAGTCAAAAAAACATAACACTAAGAACTAAAACGAACAAAAATAAACTTTATAACTATTGAACTAATATTTCGTATTTCCCCCTCTGTTTCTTATGACTGCTTCGCACTTTCTATTCATGCTTAATATCAAATTTCGTATAAGTACCTCATCCAGCCCATTCCAAGTATCGATGAGTAGGTAGCTCACCCAGCTCTTCCACGTTATTCGGCTGTCTTTCATTAGCCCTTAATCTCCTGCCCAATAAGTCCCAAACATGTTCGATTGGGTTCAGGTCCGGACTACGTGCAGGCCATTGCATGACATCGACCCCAACATTATTAACGTAATTTTGCACTACCCGTGCTGTATGGGGACGAGCGTTGTCATGCATTAATAAAAACTTCGCTCCAACATTATGTGCATATAGCCTCACGTGATTGTCCAGTATTTCGTTGATATATCGATCCGCATTCAAATTCCCATTCACAATAACTAACTCCGTACGACCAGGACCCCTCAAAGATACCCCTCCCGAAACATGATTACTGATCCCCCACCAAACATTACGGTATTAACAAAATTCCCCTATACAAAGCGTTCATTTGGTCTACGATACACACGGACCCGTCTATCGCAATTAAAAAGACAGAATCTCGATTCATCTGTCCACAGCACTCTCGACCAATCAGCCTCCGCCCAGTTCATACGTTCGTTAGCCCATTCTAGCCGGGCTCTCCGATGTGTTGCTGTTAACGCAGGACCTCGTGCAGGAACACGTGGTCTTAAATTTCCTTCCCTCAAACGATTCCGCACTGTTTGAGTGCTTACTTGAGGACCATTCGCGTGTTGAATTTCCCGTCTCAGAAACCTTGCCGTCACGAAACGTTGTCGTAAAGCAGACAACCGCAGATACCGTTCTTCACGCTCACTGGTAACACGCTGTCGACCTTGTCCAATCCGTCTGGAATGATCATCGGTCTCTATGTGCCTCTGTATGACTCTATGTACAGTTGATTTATGAACATTCAATCGTTCCGCTATCCTGCTATAGCTCTAGCCTTCATCTCTAAGAGTTCTTGCAATTACACACTCGTCGCGGGTCAAATTTCTAGTTTGTCTTGGCATGACTGTACACAATAAGAAGAAAAATTTAAAACCGAACTGAAACTAACGCCTAAATGTCAATCTGGTATAAGTTGTGTTCTCTTGTTACCGGGCAACGTCTTCAACATAATCAATTCAAACATGAACTGGTAAATTCATTTAAAACACAGTAAATGCAGTACTTTTCAATAAGTCCTGTAACTCAGACAAAAATTGTGCTATTGAAGCGAATAAAAAAACGATTTGTTGGAAACATACTGGGCTATAACATTCTTTTGGTTAGATCTCTTGAATCCATCTGATTTATTCTACAGGGTGTTTTAAACTTTGTTAAATAAAACATGTCTTTCTTTTTCACCCTGTATTATTGCCTAGAACAAAGTAACATTGAATTTTAATATCAATAGAATATTCACGAGGAATTAACCTAAATTTCGATAAAAACTTCATCAAAATCGGATCAACCATTCTCAAGAAATTTCCATTCAAAGTTAGACGAAATTTTAGGCGTTGCGTTAATTGTTTTGCGCAGTGTATATATATATATATATATATATATATATATATATATATATATATATATATATATATATATATATATATATATATATATATATATATATATATATATATATATATATATATATATATATATATATATATATATATATATATATATATATATATATATATATATATATATATATATATATATATATATATATATATATATATATATATATATATATATATATATATATATATATATATATATATATATATATATATATATATATATATATATATATATATATATATATATCTGTATGTACAGGGTGTTCCTTAATGACATGCTAATATTTAAGGGGGTGATTGATGGACCGATTTTAAGAAAAAAAACTTTCTATGAACGTATGTCCTAAACGTCTTAACTTTTGAGATACAGGGTGGTAAAATTTTCGAAAACATTTTTTTTTTCAAAATACCTCTTAAGTTATTGTAGATATCTATGACATTTAATACACGTCTTTTAAGCATCAAGAGGCATTTTTTGATGTACACATATTTTTTTTTATTTGGACCAGTGGCGTCCATACTGGTTTTGCATTGAATATTTTTGGAGAAAAAAATTATTTTTAAAATCCTCATTTATTTTTAAGCAATTTTGATCATCAATTTTTCTTTCGTACGACGCATGGTTTTCGGTTAAAAAAATCAAAGCCATTTTACTTTGGGTTCAAATGGCTGAAAATCTGATGCGGTGACTATTGTGTGGAAATGTTTTTTTTTTAATATTAAGTTCGTTTAACATCAATTGTTAATTAATTCAGAAATAAGTAAGCGATTTTACTTTAACAAAAACTTTCGAGTGCCAATAATTATCACATGTTGCCGAAAAACGAATTTTATTTTATTTTATGACAGTAAGTTCACATGAAATTGATTAAATTTAATAATTATTAACAACAATAACATTGATTATACAAATTTATGGAAGTGGCCATCTTCACTTCACTCTCACGAGGCAACTATTCACTCTCTTAAATCTTCTAACGTGTTAACGAGAATTTTGTACACTAGAATTTTAAGGTGCCCCATAAAAAGAAATCCAAACTACTGAGGTCGGTAACGGTTTGGATAAACTCTATCTAAATGACTTCTGACAATTACACTGAAATGAGCAGGAGCTCCATCGTGCATGTACCACATTCGATTTCTTAACGCAATCGGCACATCTTCAAGTAACCTAGGTAGTTCTTCTATTTCCTATTAGATGATCACTAATAACTCCTGCCCATACATTAACTAAAAATTGTTCTTGAAAACGAGTTTCGGTTATGGCATGGGGGTTTTCTTTCGCCCACACGTGATTGTTGTGATTTGAATTGAATTCCGAGAAAAATTTACTTCATCTGTGAATAAAATTTCTGAGTCAAACTGCGGATTTAGTGTAATACTCTGAAGATACCACTGGCAGAAATTCTCACAAGTAATCAACCAAAATACGCCAAACAATTTGGTGACAAATATTCAAAGCTCTAGCGATCTTCCTTGTACTCGTCTCAGGATGTTGGTCCATTTCTTGCAGTACCGCTTGCTTCCTCAATTTCAGGTGTTCTGACAGTTCGAGGTCTACCTTCCGAAGTACCTTTATTGAAGCTACCAGTTTCGCTAAGTCGGCGATGAATATTCGAAAACGTACGGCTCTCTGGCGAGGCACGATTTGGATATCTTTCATGATAAATGCGTCTGGCTTCTGTTGCACTACCATCTGCAAGGTCATATACGTAATGCATTGCCATCATTTCCGTGTTCGTATAATTTACCATATTATTATTATTTACTGATTACGATATACTTAAATAAAACAATAAAAAGATGGTTTTAAACACCAAAATCAGCAGCTATTACTTTGACGTTGACGTCTGTAAAAACGTAATTTATTCCAGGATAACTAGATTTATGTGTTCAACAATTATAATAGCCATTTGAGCCTGAAATAAAATGGCTTTGTTTTTTTTTAACCGAGAACCATGCGTCGGACAAAAGAAAATCAAGAGATGAAGATTTCAAAAATTATTTTTATTTTAAGAAAAATAGAAAACCCGTATGGACGCTCTGGTCCAAATAAAAAAAATATTTGTACATCAAAAAATGCCTCTTGATGCTTAGAAGGCGTGTATCAAATTTCATGAAGATATCTACAATAGCTTCAGGGTTATTTTAAAAAAAAGTTTTTTTCGAAAATTTTACCACCCTGTATCTCAAAAGTTAAGACGTTTAGGACATACGTTCATAGGAATTTTTTAGATATATATATATATATATATATATATATATATATATATATATATATATATATATAGTGCGAATTTTCTTGTGCGTATATTCCGCGCTTTAATTATCACGTAGTTCGCTATTACATTACTATTAGCTTTACGAGCGTAGGTGTACTTCAACATATTTTGATCATGTATCAATTAAAATGTTGAATTCAGAAATTCATTTATTAACTGTTTAATATTATAGAAAATTAATGTAAAGTGATTTGAGGTACCATATAAATGTATCTTAAACTATAGGTGTGAATATAATTTCAGGTTTTTATAAAAGAAGATTTTTAAAAAATTAAAGATTTCTCTCTAAAATTGTTTCACATAGAATATAATTAAATTAAATATTTGAAAACCTTCATTTGTTTATAGATCCTACATCAGTTTACAGAACCGACTTCCCCAAACCAGAGATGCTTGTTAGCTGTCTTTCAGATGGTGTTCAAGTTGAAATTCTCATTAATGAACTAGAAGGATTTAATGGAGTACTATATGTTAAGGGACACAGTAAAGATGCACAGTGCAGAAGGGTTCTCACACTACCAGCACACTCGGCGTCCAGAACAGAACTATTTAAAGTTCACTTTGGCAGTTGTGGATTAATTCACGTAAACGTAAGTTGTTTTTTGTAATGCTTATATTATCTATATATTTTAAACACTAAGCCAGATTTTTCAGTAAGTTCGTGAGAGTTTACATGGTTTTTTTTTAAATGATCGTCTGGTTACCGAGAGCTTTCAGTACTATTTTTTGTATTGTATTGCGTATTTTTTCTATAAAACCAATATGTTTTTCTTCAAAAATATTTATGGACGATGTGGTGAATGCGCCTCATATTTTTATAATTCCACTGGAAACTCATCGCGCTATCTAACAGAAAAGGCAAAAGAAGGTCTGCCGGACCAGCTAGTAACAATAATATGACATCGCTTTACCGAAAAATGTATTAAAATAAAATTAGGTAGGCTTTTACAATATTCAAAAGGCGAAGAGGCATATATCTAACAACTTTAACTGAAGAAATGGAATAAGTCATAGTAAAACAAAAAAACTATATTACACGTACCTCCAATTAAAAAAACATATTATTGTGATTCAAAGTAAAAAATTTGTCAGAAACGTTGTGTTGTATCGTATGAGAATTAAATTTATTAACGTCCGACTAGTTTATTATTTGACAAATAATGACATTATGTCAAAGTCAGTTAAATAACAAATACACCCTAGGGCATTATTATAGAAAAATAACTCCCTAGGGCATTAGGAATAATAGTTTTGTTTATTATTATTAAAACTAGATTTTTCTCAATTAAAAAATATTTTACTTAGTCGTACATTAAGCATTGAAAGCACTACGAGCATTATATGGGATAAAGCTTTCCATCGACATATATCCTTCAGGCCAGAGGCCCTTGGAAAACATTGTATCTACCTCAACCGTTGTTAGCCTTATACCTTAATAACTGTATTAATTTCTTACCAAATTGTTCTTTTGATAAAAGATTCTGCATAAAGGGAAAACCAGAATTTCTGAGTGAGCCATTTTAAAGAAAAAATATTCGATGTGTGTAAAGTAATACTAAAAATGACAAAAATTACTACAAATTCATTTTTTTTAAATTTTCATGTTCAATAAAAAATTGTAAAAGGTGTTTTGCTTGTATTTATGAGTTCTGTGATTTGACAGCCTTATAAATTTAATTTCGGATATTTTTCGTTTGTCCCATTTTCATTTTTTAGCTCATCCTGAACATCTCATATAAAATTTTAATAAGTTCACAAATTCAATTCAACTTCACTTACAAGACGAACAAATATCGGTAGCAAAACAAAATGGCGGCCTTTTAAAACCAAAGAGCGGGCAAATAAAATTTCTTAAAACTCAACGTAAAAAATTCTTATTCAATTGTTGACTTTAAATTTTGCAGAATAATAAAATATGATATAGGGATAAACCAATAAAATCGCCCTTATCTGGATACCAGGACATGCGGATTTGGACGGAAATAAGTCTGCGGACCTTCTAGCAAAGAAAGGAGCAGGGACAAGATTCGTGCATATATCCAGCTATGAACCAGCTTTAGGAGTAGCCCACGAAACGGCCAAGCGCGCAATTTTCGGTTGAGGAAAAAGCTAATTTCTATTGGCTTGGACTGCCAGGTCTGTCCGATGAAAAGGCATTTATCCCCCTTCTTATGAAGAAGAGGATAACAGAAAGTCTGTTAGATATGAATAGAATTAAGCTCAAAACAAAATATTGGTAGGAATCCAATATGATCTAACAAAATGGTGAGGAATAAAAATGTTTTAAAAGAGAGTATATATATATATGTTACTAAATGACTATGTACTGAACTAAATTGGGCCACACTTCAGTATTCCTAATAAAAGTAAAGGAAATCTACCGATTTTTTTTCAATAATACGATTTTTCAATATTTCAACTACTTTAGCGCCACAGAAATCCGAGAACATAGCGCGAGTGACATTAGAAACCGTAAGGCTTTAGCACCGCAGGAAATCAAAAATGACATTGTCCGGAATTCAGAGTAGTGTCGAAACCGTCAACAAAAACTTAACCTTAATTTAACTTTCAATTTTCAATTTAGATACTAGTCAAGCCTACGCTAGAGGTACTGAGATATTCGGATATTTGGCTTCCCAACTTCTGTCACTTTTTATCATTTACTATGGCTTTAATGATGGTTTTGTTAAAAAAACTAAAGTCCAGCTCATGTTTTAATATAAATACACATTCTTATATCACCCCAAAAAAAAAGCCTAACCAGATCTAACCAAAACGCAATCCGATTTTTACATACAAAGTTATAAAATTCGTTAAAAAAAAAGTCACCTCCTGAACCTGGATTAGAACACAACCTGCAGCTCCCTACCACTGAAATCAATCAAAATAAACGATTGGCATTACAGAAGTCAGGGAGCCAAATATCCAAATTTACTGGTTTCTGTAGACGCTAGTATCAAGCCTGGAACACCATGTTTCTCGGAACTCTCAGGCTTTTCTAACAAAATAAGCAAAATAGAACTGGAAGGAAAAAAATGAGCATCGACTTTGTTATTTTAAATGGAACACCCTATACAATTATTTCAATAAATGGGCAGCTTATTACTGATTATAAAAATACGTGGGAAGCGGGAACTTTCGGGTAATTGACCTGTGAAGGAATATGAGGAAATTCTCTCGTAACGAATTTTTCGTTTTCCAGAAAGGATTACCCAATTTGTATAACACATATCAATACAGTGTTGTGCGTCACTTAACTCACGTATCAAAAGTGACCATATAGGTGACCTTAAATGACTGGGTCACTTTTACAAATGACCATTCATTTTTATAAGTGACGTAAATTCGTCAATTTTTTAAATTACTGCATGAATGACCTAAAATTACCGGTCATTTACTTATAAGTGTCCGACTTTGGAAAATGACTGCATAAATGATCGGTCATTTGAATAAAAAAAAACATTAAATGCCTTTTTTATTTAAAAGAGTTATCTTTGTTTGGTATCACTTGAAACCTTTAGATAAAAGCAATCTTTTACGTATATTGTCGAACATTTTTATAAATTACCGTTTAAATGACCATAGTGACCGAGACATAATTGTCGTAATATGTAACCAAATTATAAATGACCGGTCATGACAGGAACAACAGAGATTCCGGATAATGCCAATTTACCGTTTTTTTTATTTTTATAATAATTTTTAATTTAAAATAAAATATTGGGTGTGATTTTTCTTTTAACAAAACGGAGGTATCATTACTGCTGCAGGCTGATACTACTAATTTTTTAAATATTAATGGGTTGCCATTTTGTTCCTTCCAGTCCACCACACTTTATTTTCTACCAAAATTTAACTCTATAAAGTTTTACTGAGCTATATTACTGCTGCCATATTGCTGTGCCAAACTTTTACCAGCTTATTTCTACAGCAACTTTATAGTATAGAAAACAAAAAGCAGAAATAAAATAAACGTAACAATTGAAAAATGATGTTTTACATTGATTTTCTAAAAATTTTATTAGGCCGCCATTTTGTTCCGATTAGATTAGTACCAAAATCTTACCCGTTCATCCCCATATCGGCCTTTATTCTTGTGCAAAATTTGTATTTAGTTAAACTAGCTGGCCCGGCAGACCTTGTTCTACCTTATCCGTCAGATGGTGCTATGAGTTTCCAGTGAAATTATAAAAATATAGTGCGCATTCACCACATCATCCCGAAATGTTATTGAAGAAAATCAAATTGGTTTTACAGAAAAGTACGCAATAAAACAAATAAAAAGTAGTGTTGAAAGGTCTCGGTAACCAGATGATCATTTCAAAAATAATCATGTAAATTGGTGCAGTACAACTCCCTCGCGAACTTGCTAAAAAATGTGGCTTAGATAGATAAAGAGTAATTTAATGCATATGTCACACTTGATCTCTGTACAAAACTTGAAGTTACTCAAATTAATACCTACTTGTTTTGCACTATTTTTTTAACATTTCATTAGACCGTCATTTTATTTCGCCAAATTAAATTGGTACCAAAATCTTGCCAGTTATTTCTATGCACCTTTGATTTTTGCACAAAATATGTGAGTCAATTGAATAAATAGTTTTTTTTTAATTGGTATTTATATTTTTTTGTTAGGTTGCCATTTTGTCATGACACTTTAACTTCTTTATAAAATTTGAAGTTAATTGGATAAGTAGTTTTCAGCTATGCCACGAAGAGATAGACAGACCAACCGACGAAATTGGCAGGGTGATTTTTGCACGGTTAAAATACTAAAAAAATAAAAATTTAAAGTTTTTATAAAATGAACAACATACACACAGAACTGAGATGTTGACAGGATATGGCTGAAATCTACGCAGTGTAATTTTCAAAATATAAACATGCCTAGATTTGTCTTTTATAGTTTCCAAGATATCCACGTTTGTATACTAATGTATTTTTACTTCTTTCGTTGAAGGGAAGTATTGTAATCGTAAAAAATCATCTTCCGAGATTTGGCAGAAATTTTTCTTATTCGTTTGATGGACCCTAGATCCCGAAAAACATGTTCTCCTATTTCTATCGGCCTGTGCGCGGCATACATCAAAAACTGCTTATTCGTTTGACTTTTCGTCAAGAATTAAGAGTCAAAGGGGAATAAAATGCTAAAAATCCAATATGACGGAATAAAATAGCGGCCATCAGGGCATAACAAAATGGCATCAGTATGGTTTATTTGCATTGCATGAACCGTTTTTCACTTCTGTACACATAACTTATTTAATTCAAACGAGTTCTTATTATTACAAATATAATCAATTTGGAGACGTGGAGACGTTTAAAACCAAAATCATTTCTAACACAAACTAACAATAGTCTTGTTATTTCAGGGTAAAGCTAGCTTTGTTCTCGTAATCCAGAAACATCCAAAACTTGTCACCTACAAAGCTCAAGCCTACCATATACAATGTGTCTACCAGACAGGCGAACAAAATGTTACCCTCGGCTTCAACGTTTCAATGCTAACCACCGCCGGAACAATAGCAAATACAGGTCCACCACCGACGTGTTTAATGAAGATTGTAACTCCCACCGGACAAGAAATTAATTCCGCGGAAATCGGCGATACGCTTATCTTACAAGTGGATGTTCAACCTGGCTCGATCTATGGAGGTTTTGCCAGAAGCTGTGTTGCCAAAACGATGGAAGACTCGGTTGAAAATGAATATTTAGTAACAGATGAAAATGGTTGCGCTACTGATCCCTCGATATTTGGAGAATGGGAATACAATCCTGAGAGTCAGAGTCTGCTAGCGCAATTCCATGCGTTTAAGTTCCCGAGTAGTGATAACATACGATTCCAATGTAACATCAGGGTTTGCTTTGGGAAATGTCAACCCGTAAGTACTAAGAATAATTAATGACGAAATTAAAAATATTTCCTTAAAAAAATCTTGGAGATGCTAGAAAAAAATGTACGTTGTCAACATCAGTAATTTATGCTGAAAATGTATTGCTTAACTTTTAAGTTGTTTCAAGTTGTCCCTAGAGCGTGTTTTAATAATTTTATAGATTGTCTAGTTTTTCATTTATAGAATTCCGAGACCACGCAAGAAGTTTGTTTCTTTTACATGTAGAATATGTCCAGTGTTCAGCTACAGTAGATTTGCCTATTTGTTTTTTCTGGTACATAGTTCATTTTCCTTAAACCTATAAATATAAATGCTGTGAACAACTATAGTTCCTATCGGTGACTTCTTTCTAGTCTCCTGTTGCGGAATAGGATTGTTATATTTTTTGAATGACCGTCTAATACGGTGCAGGTGCATTGCAGGATAAAGAATTTTAATTAAACTAATAGTTTATGTTATTTCGGTAGATAAGAGACAGTGTCAAACTGAAATAATTTTTGGACGTTTTTTGCGCTGCACGAGATCAAAATACCGAATTCAGTATCTATCAAGATTTTAATTACTCAAGCAATACAAGAGTATCTTCTGCATATTACACTTCGCTCATAAATTATGGAATGGGTAAAAAATAACGTCAATTTCAAATGGCTATATTTTCATTGTAAATAATTCAATAAAGATGATTTTTTTTTGACGAGTAGGTAATTTCTCTTTGAAATTGTTGCCACGTTAAGTCTTAGAAATTTTGCTTTAATTAAAATTACCGCGAATTTTGCCGTATTTTCACAGGGTGATTCAAAATTTTTACAAACCTAATACCATCATTGCATATGATGACTTTTAAAGATTACACTGGCCGACAAAAAAAAATGTTGTAACACAAATAAGAATAGTATAATCTAATAGAATGGACCTATCCAAATACGTTTATTGACTATGTTTACAGTTTTCGGCTATTAAACATACCATACATCTAAGAGAAAAGCAGACGAGAAAAATATTAACTTAAAACACTAATTGAACTTTATTTTTTCCGTTTATGAGGTGTCCTATATTCTCTGTTCAAAAACCAACAGTAGTCACCCATCATGGATCCCATCGTCCTTGGTACCGAATTTCCATTGTTCTGATATCTTGGTGAAACCTTTCAACCTGCTCGTCACTAACAGCTCCCAAATTTTTAGGAAAAAAATTACAGATGGGAATGGAGGAAGTAAATGTTTAATGACATTCTAACACCAAGCGCTTTATAGACATCTAAACTAATTGTTCATAATTTTCATCCATATTGTTGCCCAAAAATCCTCTTACTACATTAACAAATGAATTTCATGCTCTGAGTTCCTGCCTGGTAAGCTGTTCCGTAAAATTGACATCGTCCAACAATTTTCTGATTTGTGGCCCAATAAAAATGCCTTGTTTTAATTTGGCATCACTTAACTGGGGAAAGACTTGTCTTAGGTATTTAAATCCATCACCATTCAAAGCCTTCACAAAGTTTTTCATCAGCCCAGTTTAACGTGAAGAGGACGCAAAAGGACATTTTTGGGATCAACAAGAGGTATAAATTTAACATTTTGAGATCCCGGTTGAAATTCGCTTCTTTCTGGCCAAATTTTTGTTACATAATGCTTATTTATGGCACGACTATCCCATTTTGTAAATCCCCCCTGAAGTCCAACTAAAATCGCTATAACTTTTAAGTCCCCACATATCTGCCATTTATACCTATTGTAGTTTATTTTATCCAAAATCGTGCGCATATTTTCATAATTTTCTTTCATTGCAACTGAATAGAGTTTTAAATTTCCATTATGCAATAATACAGCTTCTAAGCTATCTTTCGATGAGTCTATGAATAAGCGCCACTCACGGGGAGAATGTTCAATATCAAGTTCCTGCATTAAACTGTCTATATCAGTACACCCGCACAACGAATTTTCCATACTGTAGAATTCAGAAAAACTAGCATTACTTTTTCTGAAATTCGTAATATTTGTTTCTTTGGCCGATAGGTTCCATTCCTTAAGACGGGAACCCAGAAGTTCTGACTGTTGCTTGGATAACCCTCACGTACTAAATCATTTAATTCACTTTGAACAATCAAATGTGGGTCGCCGGAACTGGAACCTGTGGTAAAAGTGGGATCGGTGCACTGTTCTTCTGAGCTGCCTGATGATGCTTTATCTGCATTATCTCCCAAATCAATAGGTTGCCAATTTAAAGGCGCAATCTGCACTGGCAAATTTGCATTATAAGAAACAGGTCGTATGACAGATTGCAAATTTGGATAATCTATATTGTGCTTTCCCTTTTTGGAATAACCTTCAGTCTTTGTCTAGCAAAAATAACAATCGTCAGAATGATTGGTGAGTTCTGGCCATACTATTGGAACTGCAAAAGGCATACTTTTTCTCTTTCCCTTCATCCACTGCAATTAACACAGCACACATGGGGAGCCCACCGCTTATCTTGATCCCCAATTAACACACCAAAAGATTTAGAGACATTCTCGTCTTCACATACACTTGCTTATCGATACACAGAGAACCATTCAATTCGAAACTCAACAGAAGAGTGATGTTTAACGTTTATTTTATGTCTAATGTTGTAAACAACCCGGTCTAGGTAATTTTTCCGTTGTGAAATGGACCCATTTTAGCCACCCCACAATAAAATTGTTTACCTGCCAATATAAAAAGTTCTAATTAGGCTATTAAAAAATGGTACGTATTAGGGCTTTCCGAATATTTTTTTTTATTATTGGGAGGGTATTTCCATTCTGAAAATAATGAGCTGGCCTATGTTAGAAAAATCTTGTCGGCCAGTGTTATTATTAGAGTGTTATTAGGTATTACTAAAATACAGTGTGTTCCATGGTATTTTGTATATAGGCTTTGTTCAACTTTCTTATTTCAAATGAGTATGTACAGGGTCTTCCATTGAGGAGGAAAAACGGGTTTTTTCTTGCCTTCCCTCGTATTTCCCAAGAAAATAGCCAATCGATGTATTTTAGCTCGGAGAATTCGAAAATCGTAACGAGAAAACAATTTACGTCAATTCTGTGTTCAAGTGTTTTTTAATAAGGGTACTATATGTATATCTTCAACTGTTTTTGATTTATTGATGTTTGAAAATTGACCTTTTTGGCTTATTTGAGCCGACATCGGACCTGAACGGTTGGATCTAGAGCAACATAACTTTCATCTTATTACAGTGATTTTGAAGTAAGGTAATCACCTGCATCACCTGTATTTCATATGATCATATTCAATTAAATATGTAGCAAAATAATTTCCGTTTTTTTGTTTGAAATATTTCATATATTGTATATTGTCCATAGGCCTAAGTTTAATTGTTTCCGATATATTGACCGATCAAAATACAAGAGTTCTAACCACACTACATCACAACTTGTTACGTTCTGGACGCACGTTTCGCTAACCAAGTTTAGCATCATCAGCAGATGATATAAAAAGCTGATATATTGACATTTAAAAACTGATTTTCAATTTTGAACAGCTGTAGAGCTTAAACAGTTCAAATTAGAACAAAACGGTTTGCACTTTCTTGATTTAGTTTTTAATAGTCTACCATACATTTCTTCTTTATTTCTAACCGGTACCAAGATATCAACCGAGAACACACTATAATATACATAACGTGTCCCTTATGTATATTATAAGTATTTTTTATATTTTATTTACTGTAGGTATACTATTTGCAGTAAACGCAATTATTTAACTGATCAAACATCCTTTTTAATAATAGGAAATAAATCAGGACACAATTTATGCTTAAACGGTAACAAATTAAAAATACAGTTAATAATTTTTTCTCTTTTTTTTATACAGCTTTTCGTAGGGGTCCACTTCAGAATGGCTTATTTTTTACCATTTTTTTCCTTCGCCAGTCCATTTAAATATGTCATTTTTATAAACAACCTTTGTCTTAAGAACACTCTTGCGGCATCTAGGTTAATGTTGTTGTGTCTATTTGTAATTATTTTCATATCATAATGTACGTAAAAAGTCTTGTAAAATATTCACATATGTAGGTACACAGAAATACTAAAATGTCATAAAAGTTTCATTTGAGGAAGGAAGTAAAAAAATGCTCTGAAAAACACAACTGAGAACTATTGCAACGAAAACGTCACGCTGAATAAGCAATGAACGCCTTGTCAGAGCGGGTCGCCAGTCGACGTCACGACCTCCGCCTCATCCGCGCATCCCCCTCGTCCGATAGCTGCTCGTCGAGTAACCTAATAGAGTTAATGGGCCTTCGGTACAGGTGACTTAAGATACAGAGAGGCAAACAAAAGCGATAAAATTCTAAAGAGCTTCAGGGAAACTACGTGTTACCAATCTCATGGTGTCCAAATTTTGGGCAAAACATAGGGAGTTATTTTAATGGTTCTTAAAAGGTACAGGGAAACTCGCTCAAATGAAAGAACGCCAGGACAAGGCCGCCCTAAACGCACCTAATGAGAATCGTTCCTGAGTGTACAGGGTTTCAGGCAGCAATTCGGTATACGTTTTAAACTGACAGCTGAATTTGTCATCTCATACGAAAGGCAAATTAGTCAACAATAAGAAATCGATTAGACGGGAAACTGATTCTTATAAGGTTCTAATAAAAAAGCTCGGAACGGGTAAAATTTGCCAAAATACTGGGGACACCCTGTATTTCCGTGACACGCTGTATTATCAACGTAAAGGGCATTAAGCTTAAGAAAATTTAAATTATATACACCAAAACTCTAATAACAATCTTTAAAAGTCATCATTTTCAACGGCAGTATTAAGTTTGTCGAAATTTTGAATCAGCCTGCAAAATTCGGTAAAATGCGCGATAATTTTCATTAAAGCAAAATTTGACGTGTTTTTTTTTATTTTTTGAAAACAAAATTAATTTTGTTTGTGTCTTACATTATTGGTGGCAGTATTTCAGCCGTTGCTACTTCTGCATTTTTACACGGTGTAATACAATAATACCAGAAATGAAAGCGTGATAATCATCATATTGTATAGATCATATCCTAAATATGATTTCTATTTACAGGTTAACTGTCGAGGAAGTGACGCATTCGGAAGAAGAAAGAGAGCTATTTCCGAAGAAGATGAAAACAACGATGGAGACAATTTACTATCAGGACAACTGAGAGAAGAAATCACAATACAATCAAATGCCATCCTTACCCTCGAAAGGAGAGAAGAAAGATATACTGATTCTTCATTGTGTAAGTAGAAAGCATTTAGTATTTTATTCCTGGCTTCTTAATTGATTATAAAGAACATTTCATGTGAAAAATAAACAAAAAGCTAAGACATTGATCACAACTATTTAATATCAAAATAGAAAAATTAAGTTTTTATACTGACTTGATTTCAAAGCAGGAATCGATTTTCTTTTAAATAAAAACTCAAATGAAATTTGCTAATCAAAATAACAATCAACTGTGCTTGTTGCTGGCTTCCCAGTCATCTAAGAATATTGGAATTTATCATAAGAAATTCGTTATTTTCATGTTTGATGTCGATATTTTGGGCTGAGTCAAAGCAGACAATAAGTTAGTTGGCGAATAACCGCAGGTGTGTAAATTTGTACTCGCCACTTGGCGAGCACTTGGGCAAGTCGCTCGCCAAATGCCACCTAATTTGTTAATCGGAAAATATCGCATGTGTAGTCCAGATTGTAGGCAATTGGATACTTCCAAGGTACATAACAAGATTTATCAACCCTACTTCACCCAGAGCAGATAACAACTTGCTTATATTGAATATTAAACTGAATCAACTCCAAGATTCATTTCCTGATATTGAATTAAATATGAAAACTGCTATTAATACAAAACACAATAAGTTAAGAAGCTAGGTCAAAATATTTTGGCTGCCTGGCCAATTTGTTAGCGTCCTTTTTGTCTCTACATCGCATTGTATTCTTCAACCCGACAAACAAAAATACCACCAGTTCAGTCACTTATGACATTCCCATACAAATACTATTCTATTTTATGGGTTTTCTGGGCCAGTTATGTTTGTCTACTAACTATATAGTAAATGACATCATTTATTTTTTTATAGACTATGTAAATAATGTTATGAAAAATCAATAATAATAATAATATAAAAATAAGTAAAACAAATTTAAAAAGCCGAAATTCGTTTTTGTTCGTACAGAATTCCACTACATACAGATAATACGTTTAATGAATACGTATAATAATTGTTGGTAAAAACTTAAAAAAAATAAATTACAGTTTATAGGATTGGTATAAAGTTATTACAAAATAATTATATGCATATATAAGCTGTGTTATCTGTACGTAGAGGAATTATGTACGAGCGAAGTTCTAGATAAAAGGGAATTTACCGATTTGTGCGGACTATGTACTTGAAACAGATACCAAACCGAGGAAATGGGTACGAAATGGGTATGCATACTGAGAGGAACAGAAATTAGCAGTAAACCTTCGTCGGCTTGTCCTCAGGACAATCATATCCCCCTCTCATTCCAAAGATAAAATGGCGTACTCGCGAATCTTAGCATCGCGAAAACACACCGGCGTTTACTCTTACAGGCGGATTTGGACATACCAGGCGATGCACCACTCTTGATCAATTTCCACTTCCAGGAAAATCGACAATATGGTTTCGTCAGCCTGGGTGCTTGTTCAACGCGTAGTACTGCGATATAGCCGTTCTTTCTAGACTATAATGTCGGTTAACCAGGCAAACGCACTTTTATTCTCGCAAACAATTCTGATAATCTCACCAAATATCTCTACGACCCGAAACGTTGGAAGAGAACATAATCTTGTCTTTTTCTGCCATCAGCATGATTTTGACAGGGGCTCTGTCTCCTTGAGTATTTTTCTCTAGGGGTGGTTGTTGTAATTATAGTATTGTCGTTACATATATTTCAGAAAAAAAATGCATGCAAAAAACACAATATAGGTGTGATAACTTCTATAGGCATATTTCGAGACTTCTTATTGAAATTCTATTAAATAAAAATTAGGTGTAAGTTGTGCTCAAGCCACTATCTTGAAAAATGGTGACGTGAGTTATGTTTGGTATTTAAATTTTTAGTTGCAAACTTATGCTAAAACCTACTAGTATACCAAATTTAAGCATTCTAGATTATAGTATTTAAACGCTTTAATGCATTGCATGATCAGAGAATGAGCTTTAAAATCGATAAAAAAACACCATCTTCAAAACACGAAGAGAAGAAAAAATAGCAGTAATTTTAGACTAGAAATCTTCTTTTTAAATGTATTCAGATTATTTGTTGCGTTTAGAATGACAAACAAAAATCTTTTTTGTCTTTTTCGCAACTGAATAAAAATATCTAACTTTAAATTGATTGAAGCAAATATTTAATAGAATTACATATCTCAACATATACGGAATTTTTCAATATATAATATAAACAATATTATACAGGCTAGTCTACATGTTGAGATATGTAATTTTATTAAATATTTGCTCCAATTTAAAGTTAGATATTTTTATTCAGTTGTGAAAAAGACAAAAAATATATATATATATATATATATATATATATATATATATATATATATATTATTTTTCCTTTTACGAGGGAAGTAAAAGGAATTTTTTTTAGGAATATGCAGATTACATGATTTGGTAATTGTACATCATATATATATATATATATATATATATATATATATATATATATATATATATATACTTTCTGCTAGAAAAAGTGATATCACGGTGCTATTTGTCAAGATGCAGGCTTAAGGAACACTTATATTTTTTGGAGACTTTATTCAGTTTTAATTAGGGGACCAAAATAACATGTATGTAAATGTACAACTTCCCACGTTTGCACATTCGACACCCAGGGCAACATATGGGCACCCATGCTTCCAAAGCTAACCCTAACAGCCCGATGATGAGATGAGTTGCCCGATCGCCTGTTTCATCGGACTTTAGACCGAAGTGGTCCGTTACGGCTTGCTTAACTACCAAATACCTATCATTCGAATACACGGTTGCAACGCATGGCACAGACACGTGGGTGCTGACCCGAAAATACTTTGGCTAAGTCTCAGAAGACCGCATATAGGATTCCCTACCCGGAAAAGCAACTTTTCGATCAAATTCGGCTCCAACACGGTTCGAACAAACCACGCACACAAGCTATAACCCGTTCAGTCAACTCTGCCTCCATATTTGATTATATTGTAAGTTGTAAGACGAGTCACTGTACCAAATTGTATGCCATTTTCTGCCCCGCAAACTAAGTTTTTATAGCGTTCTTGCCAAGCAATACATACGTGTTTACAGAAAGAAAAACCAAAAGTCCAAAGAATATAACAGATAAACTTCAACACACATACATTTACACTTTTAACTGTTTTCTGAAAGCATTAGACTTGATCACATCTGATATAAATATTACACTTGACGAGAAACGACAAAAATATTGAATGCTGTGAACGAATCACCAATTCTAAGCGAAGCGTTACATTTGGTAGTGAATCCAACAAGCTCAAAAGTCTAATTTTTTACGTTGTCCATATTTTTGTAAATACCCGACCGCGCGAAAAGAAGCAGCCGATAATGTCAAATACTAGGTGCAATAATAAACTAATGTTACTTTTTCCTTATTTGTATTAATATTTAATTTTATTTTAGCCCCAGACGCACAACGATCTGAAGACATCTGCGTCTCCATGATAGGCTTTATCATAGCCTTAATCATCACTGCCCTTTTGGCCTTGGTCGCTGTAGCCGTGGCGGTGTCCTGCTGGTTGATGGCCTATCGTCGAAGACCGAAGTCCACCGGGCCACTACCACATCCACCGGAGTTTCCAAACCCGTTGTTCACTACACCAGAACCCATGGCTGAACCAAGTCCAGACTACCTCACGTAATCGCTTAACAAACTAGATAATAGAATTATTTAATACTCTACTGTATTTTACCATAATAGTGACTTACTGAATCTCGAAGTTAACATTAGCAACGAATACTCGACGAAAATTTTATTTATATTTCTATTTTTGTACATTTTTTCGATAGTTTGTGTTCTGTCCACGCTTTCTTTATATCCGTCCTCAAAGCTACTCACTCGATATTTATACTGCCAGAGGAAGGCGTGACTCAGAACCAACCGCTAGTAAATAGAATTTTAGATAAAAAAATGACTCAACGGAATCTTTGTCGGCTGCTTATTACACTAGTTACAATTTTTGAGATTTTTTTACACAAAGAGAGCTGGCAATCATTCCCACTATCTTTTCCATAGGCTATTCTGATATTTTTTGTACGTTTTTACATGATCAAGGGATTTTTCATTAATGGTGGTGGTTCTTTCATTATGCTTTAACCAAAAAATCTTTAACTGTATCTCAATATAATGCCCCTTGAATCTGTTTATTATAAGCTTGTGATCTATTTCCTATTGTATATACCAATTTGTTCTCCCTACATAGCCTCTGGAAGACGTGGTATTTTATAAGACTATACATATTTTATGACCCCTGTATAAAGTGAATGAATGTGGAATGAATGTGGAGTTTGAGTCTCCTTTATTGTTTGGTGCTGACTGATATATTCTTTAAAAACAGTCATTTAGTCAATTGTCTTTGTAAGTGTAATTATTTAAATATAAGCCTCGATGAGACAAAACTACTTAACCAAAAATCATGAATTTTGTAAAATTTAGTTAATCAGAACCACTTGTCTGTCGATTGTTAAAACGTAAACTGTATTTGTACTAATTATTTATAATTCCGTTTCAATTTAAATTTTAACGATGATTCCTTAATTGTCATATTTGTGATAATCGCTTCTTTAATAAAAACTTTAATAATAAATGATGTTTCATTGTACAGGAAAACTACACACCTGGTAACATTTTGGTAAAAATCCAATATCGCCAAACAAAATGGCGCCCTAGTGAACTATTAAAAAAAAATATTACTAAAAAACTACTTATCCAATTTATCTCAAATTTTCCATTTATGTAATATTTTGGTACGAATCCAAGATAGCGGAACAAAATGCCGGCTTAGTAAAATATTTACAAATTCAGCCCGAAAAACTACTTAAAGACCTGATTTGAAATTGTTTGCCAGAAACAATTGTGGTAAAAAGATGAACTAGTAAAACTGAGGCGCTAATTCAAGACGGCGGAACAAAATGTGGGCTAAATAAAATATTTGTAATCGTTAAAAAACCGCTTTCTCGGGTTTTACATATCTTCACGTTTTAGAGTATCTAGATGCCAAAAAATATGTTTTATCGATTCCGTCAGTCTGTCTGTTAGTTCACGGAATACCTTCAAAACTACATACGCGATTGACTTCAAATTTTGGGTAAAAATTAAGGGCCGTACGGGGATAATCTGGTAACATTTTGGTAAAAATCCGATATGGCAAAACAAAATGGCCGCCTAATGAAGTGATAAAAAAATTATTACTAAAAAACTACTTATCCAATTTATCTCAAATTTTACACAAAAATCAAGTATTATGTAGGAATCAACTAGTAAAATTTTGGTACGAATTGAAGATGGCGCAAGAAAATGGTGGCTTAGAAAATTATTTAAAAATTCAGCTTGAAAAACTACTTAATGAACTGATTTGAAATTGTGTGCCATAAATAATTGTGGTATACAGATTAACTAGTAAAACCGTGGTACTAATGCAAGATGGCGGAACAAAATGGCGGCCAAATAAAATATTTGTAATCGGGATAAAAACAGCCTCTCTGGTTTTAGCGTCCTTAGATGCCAAAAAATATGTTTTATCAATTCCGTCGGCCGTCTGTCGGTTTGTCTATCTGTCAGGTCACGGCATGGCTTAAAATCTACTTATCAGAGTGACTTCTGAAATTCTGGTCAAAAATTAAGAGTCATATGGGGATAACCTCCAGTTTACCTCAAATTTTGCAAACAAATCAAGTGTTATATAAGAACGAACTGGTAACGTATTGGTATGAATATAAGATGAAAGCAAAGTGGCGTCCTTTAAAAAAATTAAAAAATCAGTCTGAAAATACTACTTATTAGATTAATTTCAAAGTTTGTGCAAGCATTAAGGGTGATATAGAGATAAACTGATAAAGTTGTGGTACGAATTAGAGATAGCGGAATAAAACGGCGGCCAAATAAAATATTTAAAAAATCAACGCACCAAAAATCTTAATCAAATGAGTTTAAATTTTACAGTAAAATTAAATGTGATATAGGGACAAACTGGTACGAATTCAACATGAAGTACCAACATGACGGTGTGTGGTGTTAATATAAAAACTACTTATTGAATTTAGTTTAAATTATGCCAAAAATTCAAGTGTGGCATAGGTAGAAACTGTTGAAATATTGGCAGGAATCCAATATAATCTAACAAAATGGCTATACATAAAAATGTTTTAAAAGGCAGTATGTATGTATGTATATATATATATATATATATATACTTCAAATATGTTTTCTTGGGAATAAGGTTCCAAAATCAAAGTTTGCTTTAATAGCCAATCATTTTATTGATAAAAGGATAAAACGTTTCGGTCTGAATGTGACCTTCATCAGTTATCATAGTTATTTTCTAATGCTAACATCCAATAATGGTACAAACACTCATTATTAAAAATCGGAACAAACATTAGCACATCGAAGAGAATTCACAATTAAATTATGCATTATACCTCAAGCTTAAAATATTTTATACATTTAGGACGGTACTGCAAATACTGTACAGTATTGCATATATATACATACATATATATATATATATATATATATATATATATATATATATATATATATATGTATATATATATATATGTGTATTCGAAATATCTGTTATGAAGTTTTGTGATCGGAACATCTAAAAATGGAAGTTTATTGTTTTCCTCTAACTCTAAAGTAAATTGTATGCTGGGACGTATTGAATTTACGTGAGTGAGGAAGTTTTCGAGCTCTGTATGACCACGTTGCCATATAATAAATATGTCATCCACATAACGAATCCATAACTTGGGCTTCAAACTTGCTTTCTCAAAAGCTTCTTTCTCCAAGTATCAAATAAATTTGCAACTACTGGTGATAGCGAAAACCCCATTGGAACACCATCTGTTTGTTTATACATTTGCCCGTTAAATGAAAAATAAGTATTTTTAAGGCAATGCTCCGAGAGTTGCATTATATGTGCCTGGAAATCCTCGTTCATAGCAATCTTGTTTAGAGCTTCGTCGATGGGAATACTAGGATACAAAGACTTGACATCTAGGCTTGCTATGATATCGTCTTTTTCAAAAACGATATCTCGTATAATTCTAGTGAAATGCTCCGAGTTTTTGACAAATGAATCAGCTTTTTCGACAGCTGGTTGAATAATTTGAGCAAGATATTTTTCCAATTTTTTTTAGCAGAAATTTTAAGTTCGAGCAATCAGGAAAACTGACATGTTTCGCAGGTAGAAACGTTAATTTGAACGTTACTTGAAACGAAATTTGTTATTATTTACCACTAATGCATAAAAAAATATTTTGCAGTAATATATTCAAAATTGCATTTTATTTCAATTTGGAGATCAACTAATATAAAAATTATTAAAAATACCTATAAACTTGTTTGAAGCAATGACAAATTTACATCAACCGTTTGGTTACTTAGGGTGTGTGTACAACGGAGCACATAGCCCCTCTTCGGCGATGTAAATATATCCAAATCCGATAATAGCAGGGTTCACAACTCCTCGCCTATCATACGGCACTTAGCCTCGCATATAGAAATTGAGCTTAGTATTTTGCTTAGCCTCGCTCATCGCACAGCAGCCTGGTGGATAAGGGAAAATGATTGCGCTTTTGTAGGGGAAACAATTTTGAATAAAAATACATGACAAAATAGTGCCTAACAATAGAAAAAAATGGAAAAATGATTATGACTGTGATTTAATAATATATATATATATATATATATATATATATATATATATATATATATATGATGTACAATTACCAAATCATGTAATCTGCATATTCCTAAAAAAAATTCCTTTTACTTCCCTCGTAAAAGGAGAGTATTGTAACGGTGCATAAATCACCCTCCCAATTTTTTACCGATCTTCTCGTTTAGGGGCCCTACCCAAATATAGATTCTATATCCCGCATGAAACATACATACACATACATACAGCGTTGGTCCGCAGATATTTCCCAGATATTAATTTCTAAATGGTTTTCGTTAACGATCCTCTTGTTTTTATGTTAAGAGTGGTGTATTATTTGGGGTTAGGATCCAGTAAGAAAAAACAAGCCTTTTTTTAAATTGCCGACGATTCGCAACGATTTTATATCCTGCTTGAAATCCATATTATCAGTCTTTACCTACTCCATTGGTTCGTAGATATTAAGTTTCTACATGGTTTTCGGATCTTCTTGTTAGAGTATTAGGGTATTATTTAGGGTGATGAAATATCTGGGGACCAACTGACTAGGTAAAGACTGACAATATGGGTTTCATGCAGGATATGAATTCTGTGTCGTGAGGATGCAACATTAAAGTTGCGAAACGTCGACAATTTAAAAAGTGGCTTTTGTTTTTTATACTGGATCCTAACCCCAAATAACACACCACTATAACAAGAGGATCGTTTACGAAAACCATTAGAAACCTAATATCTGGGAAATATCTGCGGATCAACGGAGTAGATAAACAAAGATAATATGGGTTTCAATTTAAGATGGCGAAACGAAATGTTTAAATCTATATGTGTCCTGAGGGTGCAACCATTAAGTTGCGAAACGTCGACAATTTAAAAAAGGGCTTTTGTTTTTTATATTTTATCCTAACCCCAATAATACACCACTACAACATAACTGAATAAATTTAAGATGGCGAAACAAAATGGCGGCCAAATAAATTTTTTAAAAAATCAATTTCAATCAAAAATCTTTTTCATTTCACTTTAAATTTTGCGGAAAAATTAAATCTGAAAATGGGATAAACTGGCACGAATTCAACATGACGTAGCACAATGGTATGTGTCAACATAAAAACTACTTAAATATTGGTAGGAATCCAATATGATGGAGCAAAATTGTTCCCAATAAAAATAAAAACAGTATTTGTTAGACATATATACTGTGACTATGTTTTGAACTAAATTGTGTCACACTTAACTATTCCTAACAAATAGAACAAAATCATAACGAGGCAAGTTACGGGTAAAGAAAATTTACCGATTTTTTAAATTTTATTAGGCGTTATTTTATTTTGTCGTCTTGAATTCGTATCAAAATGTTACCAGTTCATTCTAATACTCGATTTTTGTGGAATATTTGAGGTAAATTGGATAATGAGGCCACCATTTTGTTTCGCCATATTGGATTTTTACCAAAATATTACCAGGCCAATATAATCTTAACTTTCGACGAAAATTTGATGTCAACGGGTAATTTTTTCCAGCTATGTCGCGAATTGACAGACAGACAGACCGATGGAATTGAGAAACATGTTTTTTGCCATCTAGATCCCGGGAGTGTGATATTTTCTGGAACACAAACATTTTATTTTGCGCCATTTTATTCCGTCATCATGAATTTGTACCACGATTTTATTCTATACATTTCTATATCACACTTAATTCTTGCACAAAAAATGAACTGAACCTAAAAAGCAGTTTTTTCAGACAGTTTTTTGACATATTTTATTATACGGCGTTTAATTCCTACGTAATACTTGATTTTTGTGCAAAATTTCAGGTAGTCAGTAATTAGTTTTTTTAGTAATAATTTTTTTATCAATTCACTAGCCTATTATTTGAACCCTTTAACAACGTATTAAATTTTCAATTTTGAAATTTCTCTTGTTTCATTACAAAATTGAAAAGGGAGATTTTTAGTAAGAAAATAAGACGAAAAGTTCATATGAACATGGGTCCGCAGATGTTTAAAACTTAAAAACAAATATGATTTTATTTAGTTATACCGAAACAAGAAGAGCTATTAAGATTTGGAAATGTTGTACTCACAGTTTCAGCTTGTTTTCAACTTTCGGTATGCTTTATAGTAAATCAATTGAATACACAATTAAAATATCAAAATAATAACTTTCAATTTATAACGTAACTTCGCTTCCACAGACATGTTCGACAGCTAGCATTAACTGTGGACTAGAACAACTAAAAAATAATATCACAGAAGCTTATGGAAAATGGGTTTAATTTTTTATATTCATGATTTGTGAATCTTGACGCGAGTTGCAGCTCCTTAATTTTCGTCGTTTTACACATTGGGTATTTCAAGATGGCTCTTAATGTTAATTTATTTCTGAAAAATAATTTAATTTTTCAAGAAACCCATTTTTTGACTTAATATTTCTAAAAAACGGGTCATACAAAATCAGTAGGTAACTATGAATTAATATTTTGCTAAAATACATATTAACCTTTATTTACAAAATACAAAAATTAACCGATTCAGTTTTTTATTGGTAAATAAATTTGTAAATTTGGGCATTTTTCGGCAGTTTTCGTAACAAATATTAATTTGAATGCCCCAGTGCATATGCCGAATTGGTTAATTTATTAAAATTTAGCAGAACTAGAAACTCGTATATCGAATTTAAAAAATCGTGATGACTTTTTTTGAACCCCCTGTACAATTTAATATTATTTGCTAAAAAATGAGTATTTTTGTAGTGTAGTTAAAAACTTTAGTAAATATGCGAATATATATATATATATATATATATATATATATATATATACAGTGTGTCTACTTAAGTTCTCTACATATGGGAAACTTTTTTATTAGTAGTTTTACGGAAGAAAGTTACTCTTTATAAAAAGTTCTGCTTTCTGCCAAAATAATATTAGAATATTCAAAATTGAGATTACATATACAGGGTGGTCAAAAATTCCAAAAAATCGAAATTGATCTCAAGAGAAAAGTACCTTTAATTTTTATTCTATAGGAAAATGTAATACAAAATCTTACTTAGAATAAAAAAACATATCTAGCACTAGATTCGTTGCTTCCTATCTGAATTCACTTCTTAAGGAATGTAAAACTTTGACTTCTTACTGGCAAGTGCAGTTTCTTACTTTTGTTCCTACCTACATACCAGCAAAATTTCCTTATTTATTGATTCTTGATAATGGCATTGTCACTGCCATTGTCAATAACAATATTGTATGACTTTATTGAAACATCAGTTTGAATATTATAGTAAAAAGAAATGCCGCTGAAATTAAGCAAAGAAGATAAAATTGAAATAATTTTAATTGTCGGAGAAAATTATAAAACATTTCGAGAAGCTGCAGACATCTTTAACAACAGACACCCCGATAAAATTATACATTTCAGAATAGTGGGGAATATTCTAACTAAATTCAAGATTTTTGGAATCGAACAATCGATAAATAAGGAAATTTTGCTGGTATGTAGGTAGGAACAAAAGTAAGAAACTGGACTTGCCAGTAAGAATTTCTTAAGTGATTTCAGATTCAGAAGCAACGAATCTAGTGCTAGATATGTTTTTTTATTCTAAGTAAGATTTTGTATTACATTTTGCTATAAAATAAAAATTGAAGGTACTTTTCTCTTGAGTGAATTTCGATTTTTTTAAATTTTGACCATTCTGTATATGCAATCTCAAGTTTGAATATTATTTTGGCAGAAAGCAGAACTTTTTATAGAGTAACTTTTTTCCGTAAAACTACTAATAAAAAAGTTTCCCATATGTAGAGAACTTAAGTTTAAGTAGACACACTGTATATATATATATATATATATATATATATATATATATATATATATATATATATATATATATATATATATATATATATATATATATATATATATATATATATATATATATATATATATATATATATATATATATATATATATATATATATATATATATATATATATATATATATATATATATATATATATATATATATATATATATATCTTGTAAACAATTAAACCCACGGAATTTGATAATTTTTTAATATAAAATAGAAAGTTTACCTTTATTTAACTGTTTTAAGAAAATAAAAGAAATGGATGAACCACTTTTTCTATTAAAAAAAACAAAAAGAAATTCGATATTTTCACTGTATTCCAATGCGCCATATTCCTTAATATGACAATTTGAAGAAAGGCTATCTTGCATTGTTGCCAAACTTACATTATTGTATTGTATTAAATTTTTCATGTTTGTTTCCCGACAGTAACGCATTTGGATCCCTGTGCCGATCCCAAATATTAGACTTTCGCCAGTGATGTACTTCGCTGTCGTTCGCCTTTTATATTAGGGCTTTAATGATGATGCCTACGGCGCCTAACCTGGTGCTAACCCGGTACCAATCTACCTAGTGCGGTCAACACTAATCAACAAGCGGGTGCATCACTGGCGGAAGCCTAACATTCGACATGCCGAATGTTAAACTTTCGCCAGTAATGCCCTGCGTTGTTGTTCGTCTTTTAGGGCCTTAACGATGACGACTACGGCGCCTACCTGGTGCTAACCCGGTACCAATTCACCTAGTGCCTTCGCGCTCCTGCTGGTACCGATCGACAACCCACATATGCATTTTCTTATATAATTTATATAGATCATATATAAAATAAACTTGGCAACGTAGCATCCCCAGCACACTGGATTTCCGTCCAACAGACGACACTCCCGCTCTCTCTTTATTTAAGCTGTTATTATGTTTTAAAAAGTTTTAATAATGTCTAAATATATAATAATTACTTCTAACTTTTAGTTAGAAATAATAATTTTGGTGTTATAAAGCATTATAATATAATCAGTCTTTTACGTAGTGCATAAATTAAGTTTGTGAAAAATATGTTTTTAGCGATACGCCAAAAACAAGTTCAGTGCAACCTTCCGAAACCTTAATTTTTTTGGATATAATTTGAAAAAGTGCCTCTTCCATAAATTTTTGTGTATAGGAATTGTTAAAAAAAGGTAATCTTTCAAATGTATATTTTAAATTTGTTAAATTCCATGGGTAAAATTCTTTACAAGAGCCTATATATATATATTTATATATATACAGTGTGTATCAGCCAAATGGAATAAATTCGATAATAAATAAATGGGGGCGTGTTCGGAAAAACGCTTGGACCCGTCGATTGGTATTTTTAGTTGCTCATTTTCTTCAATAAAAACTTTTTATACAGGGTGTGTCCTGTAACAGTGGTCAATGCCAACTTTCTCATTTCAAATGCAACACCCCGGATATTATTTAATTTTTGGATTCTTTAGGTGATTCTAAACATATTTTATGTTCAATGTCCTATACCTATCTTCAACTATTTCGGCAATATTAAGTGTTTTCAAATTTATTTTTATTTTATTTATTTCGAATTTATTATTATTCAAAATTAAAATTCAAAAGACTATGACACTGACACTGACAACTACTGTCTTGCAAAGAGAAAGGCCAGGCATTTTACACAAAAGTAAACAAAACTTAAAAGTAAACAAAACTGTCTCTTTTTGTTCCATATCAATAAAAAGGAACGCTAAAATGGTTTTTGCTTACATTCTTAATATGAAGACCTAAATGGTAAATAAGTATTGAGTGTGTTGTAGCGAATTTTTGTAATCAAATAAATAGTTCAGTAACCAGAGCCACTTTCATCAATAATAATAAATTCGAAATAAATAAAATAAAAAGAAATTTGAAAACACTTAATATTGCCGAAATAGTTGAAGATAGGTATAGGACATTGAACATAAAATATGTTTAGAATCTCCTAAAGAATCCAAAAATTAAATAATATCCGGGGTGTTGCATTTGAAATAAGAAAGTTGGCATTGACCACTGTTACAGGACACACCCTGTATAAAAAGTTTTTATTGGAGAAAATGAGCAACTAAAAATACCAATCGACGGGTCCAAGCGTTTTTCCGAACACGCCCCCATTTATTTATTATCGAATTTATTCCATTTGGCTGATACACACACTATATATATATATATATATATATATATATATATATATATATATATATATATATATATATATATATATATATATTTCCACTTTCATGAATAATAATAAATTCGAAATAAATAAAATAAAAATAAATTTGAAAACACTTAATATTGCCGAAATAGTTGAAGATAGGTATAGGACATTGAACATAAAATATGTTTAGAATCTCCTAAAGAATCCAAAAATTAAATAATATCCGGGGTGTTGCATTTGAAATAAGAAAGTTGGCATTGACCACTGTTACAGCACACCCTGTATAAAAAGTTTTTATTGGAGAAAATGAGCAACTAAAAATACCAATCGACGGGTCCAAGCGTTTTTCCGAACACGCCCCCATTTATTTATTATCGAATTTATTCCATTTGGCTGATACACACTGTATATATATATATATATATATATATATATATATATATATATATATATATATATATATATATATCGCAGTTTTCGCATGGAAAGGCAATCTCGCTTTAAAAAGACGAGTGTAATCGGAAGAATGGGAACCGAGAACAGCCGAACGATATATGACTAAGGACCGTGATGTTACGAGCAAATTTCAACGGTCCCTTGACCTTATTTTGTAGTAGGTATTGCGTAGACCCCCCCTCGATCGGTATATTTACGGACACTGACTGGCTCCAAATTCAAACAAGCGAGGTAGGTTACCGTAGGATTATTAGTTCTTTTAATTTAGTTTTATACTTTGCGTCGGTGGAATTGTATGTTTTTGTTTTCTATAGTTTCATATTTTGGAAGTTTTGTGTAACGGCTTACAAGAAAGTAGGCAATAAAGGAATAGGCTTGCGCGGCCAAACAACAAAATATTTGATAGGATCGCTGCATTTATGCAAAAAGAAGCGCAGAGGGAGGTCTACAGAATCCTAAAAACTTTTGTTAATTGTAATGTATTATTTCATTCAGTATTTTATTTATAGAAAGGTTTTTGCAAAATTGTTTCGAAACGTTCAGTGTAACATTCTATTAGAGAAATAATATTGGCATCAACAGGAATCAGTAAACTTCAAGCTAGAAAAGAAGGCAGGAATATTTATGCAAATTTGGTCATCTTTTTCTAGGCCCAAGAAGTGCCGTCAAAGGGTGCAAAAGTTTTCGCAAAACCCTAACCTGAACTATGAAATAAATAATTTATTATCTCCAAAAATGTTGTTTCAAGAAAAAAAATATCCTTTTATTATTGTTTAGCCAAGGCTTTTATACTACAATTATTAAAGGGAAAATATTATAATAGAAATAAATTATCAATTTTTCGGGAAAAAACAGAAGACAACAAATCTGCTCTAAGAGAAAAACATGACATTCGATTAAAATGAATCCAGGGTCCGAAAAAAAAATTCAGTATAGCAAAGAAGGAAGAAATATTATCTATACAGATGAAACCTACAGCCAAAAGTTGCTAAACACAATCTCATCGTCAGGCGGATCAGAGTAACATATAATTAAAGAAACCAATCTCTAAATTGCTTACTCATCTTTAAATCAGGTAAAGTAAAACTTTACTTAATTTCGCTCACCCACTTTTAATACACCTGTCTGTGGCACATTCATTAATGGATTTACCCACTGTAGTGAAATTCGGGAATTTCCATCAATATGACCCGCATGGTTAATAAATGAGTCAAGTCAGGTCCCATAATATTATCAAGCTATAATCTACCAAAGTACAAGGCAATAAGATTGGTTACTATCTTTTTATTTCACTCCAATAATACACAATAGAAAATAATTAGCCTAATATATTTTTATTTTACGCTCAGAGTGGTAAAAATATGAACCACTCTAATTTTATGAAATGGGTTAATACTTAGTTGCTACTAAATTTGCCAGAGAAGTCTGTTTTAGTACTCGACAAAGCATTCTACCATAATGTAACAATAAAGAAAAATGTTACTTCTTCACGTCTTAATCAAGTAATGAGTAAGTGGCTACAGAATAAAGGTATTGTCTTCAAAAAAAAACTGACAGACAGAACTTCAATAACAATAATTCAAAACAATAAATATGTATTAGATAGTCATTAGAAAATAATAGTCACAAAATTCTAAGGTTGCCACCTTATCATCCAGAAGTAAACCCTATAGAGAAAATATGGGCCACCGTCAAAATCTGGGTGGCAGGCCGTAATACTACATTTGTGTTAGCCGACGTCGAGACACTAACTCGTCAAAGATTTAACGAATTGCCACTCGTCGAATGGATGAACATATCTCGACACGTCAAAGAATATGATTAATAAAATATTTGGTATTGCATTGTTATGTTATTTAACTTTGTATTACTATATCACCTAATAAGTAAATAAAACGCAGCTCAATTACTATTTTTATTATCATTTTATTTTATTCTCTCCCTCAGGTTAGTCTTGGGCTAACAAGATGACCGCAAGGCTTATTGTATATAATCAATCTAGAATTAATAAAATACATTCTCAATGTATAAAGAACAACAGCAAAAAAGTCTATTATAACAACAATTAAATTAAACAAAATTGAATTTCGGTACACAATCAGTCCCTTTACTTTCAATTAATCCATGATTCGTAAAAGAATAATATATAAAAACTCAATAATTTTTAAACTTTTCTGAATGAAAATTACATGGCATCATAAGTTAGTACGGTCACAATAATAAAAAATAGGAAGGCACGATGCACTGCCTTGTTTTGCGAGAGCAGAGAGGTTATGACACGGGAATTAAAAAAATATATATTAATCGTAATTTAAATATAATGTACTATGTAAAAATACTCTTAAATATCCTACAGGGAAACGCAGTAGGGTGGAGTGAACATTTACAACTAACTAAAAGTATTGGATTTCTGTATTCATCATAACTTCTCTACGATAGTGCCGATTATAGGCCAAATGTCTGCCCGAGTTTGGGAAGACTTACGTGTAAAAAGAGCTTGGGTATGTATTTTTCAGTTTTCCATATATCGAGGTCCAGTGTCGTCGCCAGGCCTATTTAATGCAGCAAACAGTGAGGGAAGAGGGTTGCGTCCGCTAATGACTTACTTAAAACTAAGGTTAGTACCTTAATTTTGGCATTTTGCTGGGCTTTTAGTTCCCACCTTTTACTTTAAATTTTTAGCAAGGGATCTAAAGGTCGACTATTAAAGAATATACAGAATTTAAGAAACTACTTCACATTTCAATGAGACATTCTAAGATGAAACTCACTTTAAAAAGTATAGTGTTAACATTTCACATATAAAATATGACATTTAAAGTAGCCAAAAGATTTTTTTGTAAAGAGTCTTATCCCATTATAAGTATAAGTATAAGGGAAAGTAATAAATAATCAACCGAAAAAATTCCATTTCACTACTTTGTTTCTGGTTAACTTCTATTTTACCATTGGGACTAACATCAGATTTCTTTTCCCAGCAATATATATTTTGGAAGTCACTCAACGCAAATTAGACAATAACAAGAGATAAATTTATATTTACATTAAAAAATATATTTGCGTCACCGTTTCTTCAAGGAAAATGTTTACTCAAAAATTTAGTTTTACCCTTGAGAATTAATGCTTAACTGAATTTAATTAAACATCGATTAATTAAAGCTTGCTTACTCCCCTATGCATATACTCAGCTATACATCGTTGTTTTAAGGATAAACGCAAAATAAAAATTGCATGTAAATGGTAAAACAAAGGATAAAATTGCAAGGATTTACTGCATGAGCGATAACATATTTGTAACGTAAAGGTAAATTCCCTATATATATAAACCAAATAATTAATTACGTTACAATTATAAACTTTACATCTTACAATAATAATCATTCAAACTGTTCACCTTGAATTTCCTTATAATTGAGCATCGTTCTCGACATTTAACAATACCGCCTAAACTATTTTTAATCACTGTTTTAATAAATTTCGACTTTAGAGTAAGTGAAACCAATAGACTCAAAAAATTATAATGTAAAAGGTGAAAACTAAAGAGACATAAGACGACTATTAGCGTCTGTTACCCCAAGCACCAGCTACTGGTGCGGCCTGCGGTTGATCTGAACTTTGACCAAAGGCGGGGAAGTCCGTAACGCTAGCCGTATTGGGAGCGCTTTGTTCCCACGGCCCTCCTTGTACAACAAATCCGTTTGGGTTGGAATGACGGTTCCGAGTATTTGGGTGATTCGATTGTTCGAAATGGAAATTGAGTGTGTGCAAGTTTTCGCGTGTTTCCATTTCTTCGACGTCTTGAAGCTGCAAGTAAAAAAAATAGGTAACAATCGGCTGTCAGTAAATGCTGGAATACGAAAAATATTAGTAATTACTTATATTTTTATACCATTACCGATTTTGGCGCTCTAATCACCAATACAAAGTCAAAGTTATTCGACCACTTTTCGTTTTTGAATTAACCATCCTCAAAGTTTATAGACATTCTAATTCCAATTTCCATTTTTTTCCTTTTTGTTTTCTATAAAAAATAACTGGCTCTGTATGAAGCTACTACCAGGGCAAGCCCGAGGAGCTGGCGCGCCCCAGGCCCACAAAAAATTGGCGCCCCCGGTTTTACCTAATTAACGCAATCGAAAATAATATAATTTTTGGAAACTAGTCTATTTAAGTAAGTGTTAACATAACGTTTTATCAATTATAAAAATAATAAACTATACTATTTTTCTCGCCGGGACTTCTGCAAGGCAAACTGCTTAATAGGCTCACTGAAATCTATAGAATGTAGAAGTTCATTATCTATAGCGGTCATCCTAATTAACTTTAATTTGCCGAAACTGCGTTCTCCACCAGCCACAGTCACTGGAATTGTTAAAAGGATGCATAAACTAATCCAAACATTTGGCCTACGTGTTCATACTGAAAATGTCTTTCCCAATTCCTACATTTACAATTAAATTGGCTTACAAAGTATGCACGAATTTATAGAATTTATACTTAAACTTCAAGATGGATGCTAGCAGATGCGGGCTGAGTGTGTGAGTTTTTTTCTTCTATAAATTGCATAGGTACATCCATTTCCCATCTTGGTTTTGCTCAAGTTAAAATTCAAAAACTTAGCTATCGGACTATAATATCAGAAAAAAAAATTGTTGATCGAATAAAAAGAAATATAGGGGAAAAAATGATTTAAAAAAATTGAACCATGTATATTATAGGTGGATTTGGTAGTTAATATTGTCATGAATTCGGTTTTAGAATTTCACTACTGGTTTAAACTGAAATGGCACCGGAAGCAAAATTTTTGTGCATGACCCCATTCAATTTCAGCAAAGATTTATAGAACTCATTTTCCAGATTTTTTTTTTAAAGTATCCGAGATATTAGCATTTTAATATTACCATAGCCTAGGAACTATGAGGCTCCTAGACTATATTATGATAATATTCAAACTTAAATAGCCCGATGTCGTTTCCGGTTAAACCGAAAGTAAAATTTAAAAACTGAATAGATATAAATATTTCATTAAATCTCAACCATCAAGTACTTTTAAAATATAGAGTGAATATTTTTTCAAAAATTCGTTTTTTACCATATTTTTATTCGTCCTTCAATTGTTTTTTTGCTGTTATAACTGATAACCCGGAAAAAACTGCATAAGTTAGGTGTTTGAATGTTAATTTTAGCAAACCCATATCGGAATGAAAATTGAGTGGCCCGCTCAACCTGTAGATTAAAAACAAATACTAGAAATAATAATAGGTGACTAGTATCGTATTGAATTAGAATTAGCACAAACAACGATAAACAAAAACACTCACCCTCAGCTCGCATGTTCTAGCATGGATCCTTCTTGAAGTTAGGTAGGTATAAATTCGTCACCCATAAATGTACCTTTAGTTTCTATTTCTCAAAATCTCCTTGTTTAATAAAAATATGTATGGTATTGGTGGAACTATACTAGAACTGAATAAATGAAATATTTCGTAAACATTGTCATAAATGGCCGTGGCCTGGCTGGCCTGACCTTCGGGCCGGCCCTGGCTACTACAAACAATAATGAAAACTACCTCTTTGTTTTTCTTGCAATATTTGACCGACCGAATAAATTTGAGTACGGATTAGTGATCTAGGCGCCAAAATCTTCCTGTATACAAAAATCATCAAAATGGACGATGGCGTAAAAAAGTAAATAATTATCAAACTTTCCTTTCTTGTCTTTATAGTCCAAAATTATTTGGTTTTTCTGCTCTGTTTCAGATTTAAAATCAAAACTATTTTGGACAAATACGACTTTTCATAATCTATTCCACAACATTGACAAAAAAATAAAACTGCCTGTCAAAAATCACCAGTTAAACGATAAAGTAAAATATTCAAACGTAACAGAAACTATGTATAGACAGTGTCAAAACTTTAGAGCACCCAAGGATTCCATATACAAATAACTCTAGTAATGCTCCATGGTGACTTTATCCGGTGGTCCTGGAAAGGATGCAGGCTTTATAATAAAACCCCAATTTCATTAAAAAAATATTGAAGTTTGTGTCGTTGGTATTTATAAACATGATAAAAAGTGTAATAAAATTACAATCAGTAATTTCTAAGTTTCCTTTTCACATTTTCGGGTAATTTAATATCACACTACAAAGCAGTTCGTATCCATTCTAAAATCCCTAAAATATCAAACCAGTTGATGACTGAAAATTGTGTTTTTGAACAGGAAATGTCATAACAATAGTTCCAACATTGCTGTTCCACAGTAACATCTTTTCTGTAAGTAAACTTGCATGTAGATGGCATATAATATGTAGATGCCAGACTACATAATATTTCGTATATAACCGGGGGTCAAAATTTAACCATTTTTGACGCAAAAAAACGTATTTTGTTGTAATTTAATAAAATTACTAAATTTATTTTTTACTTTATTATCCCAAACTATTAGTTATAGCATTATTATTTTTAACAATTATAGTCTTTGTTCAAGAAGTCCCAAAATTAAGAAAAATATTTAACAATTAAATGACCCATATTTCAGAACATACAATCTAGCAATACGCAGAGAAACCCACCTGCCACAGCAGTTGTTTTTTTTGTACCGTAGGCAGATAAAAATTCCCATGAAAAAAAAATATTTTATATGTACCTACTTATTATAATGTAATTTCGATCATGGAGATGCGCTATAGTGATATTTATGTGTGTTTGAAAATGTATACAAGAAATGAATATAGTTTTTTACGGTGAAGTTAGATAAAACGCATATTCAGCTGCATCAATATAACGGAAATGATTTCCAGCTAAAGGACTACCAAATGATAGAATATCTTTGTAAGTATCAATGCGTACGAGAAACATGAAATAACTTAATTCGCGCAAACTAATCTCAATACATTTTTATTTCCGGAGTCATATGAAAATAGTATACCATGGAGGTGAAGTTGTTGATGAAAAAGATCATCACAATCGAATTTTAGCCACACGGAGAAGTTTGTGAATACTTGATTAGCCGTTGCCGTGCTTGCGTAAATAGTGAAGGTGACTATTTTCAACACTTAGTTTAAAAATACTTTCGTTAGTATGTTCTATGGTGCAAAACTAAAAATATTCTGAAGCGAAATTTTTATTTATCAAAAGTATTGATTTCTTAACATACAAAATTTGTAATTTCTAAACCGAATATCTAATCTATATCCAATATGTCAAAAAAAATCCATGCATTTAAAATAGCCATAAGTGCAAACCCCCCCCCCCCCCCACCGTAATATAGGACTTTGTTTGAAATTAGCTGAACTTTTATCTGTTACATTTGCCTTTCACCCTGTATAGTCTAAGAGTTATGCGTTTCTTATTTCTTTCCCATGATAACAATACTTACAATTATTTTTTTCGAAAGGGTTTCTTGACCAATATAAAAGTGCTGGTGTGCCCTAACACAAAAAAGTAATCTTATTTTGATTGAGCAGTTTTAAGATTTCCAGCCGCAGGTATGTGTGTTGATAGCTAGCAAGGACCTATACATTTCTGTGCTTGCATCCTTTTAGATACCAGTTTTCTTTTTTTTTAATCGTCATTGCTTGGGTTAACTTTTTTCAAAGTTTTAGCCATAAATTTTACTTCTCTATTTTATTTCAACTTTTCTGAATGCTGTACAGCTTCCAACTATATCGACCTTTATGATCTTCTTTGTATTTTATGTTCAGTAATTGAAAAACAAAATACTTCATTTTAATTACGTTTTTTTCTTTGTTGGACCTGCTCAGACCTGTAACCATGTACCTAACACAACTTGAATATTACTTACATATTCTTCGGCAAGATTGAGCAAATGTTCACGGGCTTCCATAACGTTGTCTTCTTGACCAGTGATAATGACTAAATTAGGGTTGGGATCATCGTTTCTAGGAAACTTAATATCCACTCTGTAATCTTCCATGATCTTTTTAATGTTACGACCACGGCCTCCGATGAGTCGGGAATGAACTCGCGAGTCGATTTCGATTTCTTCTTTAATTAAATCATCGAGGTCCCTAACGATCTTAAGAATGTCTTCCTTGGCATTCTCTGTGTTTTCTTCATAACCGATGATTGTGATGATGTGTTCATTTTCTTCACCTATATAAACAAATTATTCTTTCAACATAACGGAAAAAACCTCTGTAAATTTAACAATAAAAATATACATGTAAAAAATAAAGAAAAGGAAAACGAAAATATATACCATTTTACACAAAAATATGTAAATTGAGTTTATACAGCCATATTCATTAAAAGGGTTTAAATTTTGACCAGGTCTAAATGACAGTTATAGGATTAAGATGACATATCCAACAATGTTACAAATAATTTTTCTAAGCGTCACACTGTTAAATAATTTTATTAAATATGTATTTTAATGTCTATTAATAAGGCGTGTAAGACCAATAACATTTTAAATTGCCGTCAATTTTTATTAACGTTTTGAAGTTGGCTTACTGTGGGGAAAACGACACGTTTGACTTAGAGTAATTAAACCTCAAAATGGAAATTGCTAGAATATAATCCTTATGGCAGAAACTAAAATGTCTGCAATAATTTATCCTAACGTTTTAAGGTACTTAAAACTAGTCATTTATTTTTGATATTTACTCAATTATTATAAACTAAATATAGACATATTTTGCACGCGTCCGCATGACCGCAGGCTAACCAGCATTGCATGCATGCACAGTCCACTGCTCTGGTCGAAATCCAAATCCGTGGATTTTTGAACAGTGTTTGTATATGTGTTGTAATACAATAAATATAAAAAGTTTGCGCCCGTGATATAGCCAACCAATAATAAAATCTACGATATACAACTGCAATGTAGCAGCTGCAGAAGCGTTCTTCCACAATATTTGGACAGATATTGGCAAAAAAAATCTATGCAACTTTTCTTTAATTTATTTCAAACATGCAAAGAATCTAGCAATGTAAATTCTGGCTAATTCAAAGAACTACATTAAAAAATAAAGAATTATATTTAGTGTATGAAGTTCAATAGCAAAGCTGCAGAAAAACCCTACCATCACTGAGAACTAAAAATTTGAATATTTTCTTGAAAGCCTTTATTTCAAGTCTGATGTGTTCAAAAGTTCTAAGTGAGGGTGGCGTTTTTCTGTAGCTTTTCTATTTAACTTCATACAGTAAATAATATTTTTTACTTTTTAGTTCAATACTTTCCAAATTAAAGCTTGTTTTTAGAAATATTTTTTATGTTTATTTTATTTTAGACTTTTTAGCATTTTTTTACGCATCCTGTATAAAATATTCAGGATTTTTTTACGCCATTTTTAGTTTTGAAGCAAACAAAAATTTTTGTGAAGATTAACTTTTTCTGCGAAAAATCAATAATAAAGTTTCTCAACATTTAATTTTTTTATGCATATTGACAATCCTTTTACTCCAAGCTACTATATTATTGCAATTTCACCGAAGTTACATAGTTATGCCAAATTTTAGCTCAATCGGACGCCAGCAAATGCTTCAAAAATGGATTACACATTTTGAACTAGAAAGATAGACATCCGAAGAAAACAAGTTAAATAAAAGTTGTAGCGTATGTGTAAAGTGTTCACACCAACCTTTTTTGGGGAACGTAATTTGCACATCATTATCCTTTCTGATCTTCGTGATCACAGCCCCACGTTTGCCAATAATTTTCGGATGATATTCTGGGTTAACTTCGATTTGAAGAGTGAATGACCGGAGTTGTTTGTCTTTCTTTTCGGCTTCCAATTCTTTGACCCGCTCCAGCAAGGCTTCTCTAGCATCTTGGACATTGGCGGGCGTTCCAGTGATCTTAATAATGTCTTCTTGTACCTCAGTTGAGGATAGTACAATATGGACGTCGAATCTGTCCATAAGGTCTCGTACGGCTTGACCCTAAAAAATGTGTTAAAATAGCAAACCTTTAAAGTGCAACAATAAAGCGTAAGTAACCAAAACATTATATATAAAATAACTCGTTTAAAAATAATTTAATGTTTGAAAACGCACAAAAATTTATTTTTTTATTTTACCGAATATTTAGGCCCAACTTGTTACTTTTTTATCCCTAAATTTAACTTTAAGGTTTCAATGTCATTGATTTTTCCTACAAATATTTAATACTCAACAGTGAATTTACACACAAATTGCACAATGCTTCTTCAAGCGTGTTGCAGCTGCGAAAACTGATTCATAAATGTAGAACTACTGGAATCATAACTATTTAGGAAATAGAAAAATTAAAATTTAGAAATTGTTCAAATTGAATTGGGTATATGACAATTAATTCAACATTTTTTTACATTATTTTTAACCCACTTAAAACATCTCTTACATAGCAGGTTCCTTAGCAACATGATAAATTTTATCCGAATTTATCACTGAAGAATTTGGACAATAGATTTATTTAAGTTCCTAAAAGCCCAGACAAATAGGCTGTTAAAAGCCACTGGATGAGAAAATTATTACTCTGGAACATCAACTATTTGCAAATTATTCGAGAGGGCCTTAGTAAAACTACCTTTGATTATTCGACTATTGTATAGTATAGAAAACAATATCCACCAACGTTGACAGATTTCAGGGACTGTTTACAAATCATCGGTGTCGTCATTGATATTACCAAGCAAGTAATCTTAATTAATTTAAAAATTAAGTTATCAAACGAAAACAGATTATATTTTTGCAATTCTAAATAGAACAAAGTTGTTCGGGAGGTTTCATTCCATATACATTTTTATTGTAAAAAATGCAAGTAGCGCATTTATCACGTTTTGCAATTAGTCAGTTGCTGCAATCCATTTCAGCAATGACGATGAAGTCATACCCAAAGTATCCAAAAATGCTATTTTTTAAGTCATCAAATTATTCTCTTTGATTCTCTACACCTCTATGACCTTACAAATTTTTGTTATAATCTGTTATATTATCTACTAACTACATGATTGCAAAAAAAAACTATGCTTACCCTGGCCCCAATGATTGATCTGTGCATTTCAAATGGAACATCTACTTCAATAGTAACTGGAACCAAATCGAATAGAGCCTGTTTTGCTTCAAGGCAATTTGATTCTTTTCCGGTAATTCTGATGACATCGCAATGACGGATTGGTTCTTCATCAACATCGCCATTGGTTAGTTCTGGTTGATATTCTTCGACATTGTCCCTATTTAATAAATATATCTGTACATATCTTTTAGTAATTTTTGCTATAAAAGTGTCTAATTTTATTTTAAATATTTACAAAATGCAATAGAGTAATAAAAAATGTAACGATTAATACCAATATTCAATATCAAGTTTCTTTTTAAATTCCTCTTACAAGGCCTGTTTTTTTACTTGATGTCTCAACTCCCTCCAAAGATTCGCAATATGGTTCAGATCAGGCGAATGTGAAAGTGATTCTAAAACCGAACACTATTTGCTGTAAACCTCTGCTTAATAACCCGCGCCGTACGTCTTGGGTCATTATCGTACTGATAAATTCATCTTATAAGCACGTTCTTTTTCGGCAGAGTCTGCAGCTTTTTCAAATAAATTTCCCTAGTAATATTTTCTTGGATCCAAAATACGAAAACTATTCCGTTATAAGAAAAATAGCTCCATAATTTGACATTTCCACCCTTACGCTTTATTGCGCTTACTGTATTCCCAAGACAGAAGACATTTTTCTACCAAACAATCTTCCATCAGACCCAATTATGTTTATCTTTGTTCCGCCACTAAAAGGGATGCTCTGCCAATTTATTAAAAAGTGTTCGGTATCATTATTTTATACAAATTCGAAACTCTGCTTTATTATTATTTTATTTTCAGGCAACTATATCATCTAAATGTTGACCTCGTAAACACCTTCCTATCGTCCTAGTACTAATACTTAGCCTTAATTTTTGCTTTATGGAAAAATAAAGAAAAAGAATTCTTAGTGACTTCACGCGCTATAAGCCTATCAATTTTTGGAGTTTTTTTTTCAGTTCTATTTTGAGTTTTTGTGTAGTAATCACACATGGTGAACATTGGAGTGTTTTAGCAATAAAATCATAAGTTCTGTTTTGATCCCTTAATTGCTAGATTATATGATTATCGACACTAAATGAAATCTTTTTACAAATGGCTTATCTTTAACGAGCGTTCACGCGCTATAAGTCTATTAATTTTTGGAGTTTTTTGTTCAGTTCTATTTTGAGTTTTTGTGTAGTAATCACACATGGTGAACATTGGAGTGTTTTAGCAATAAATGTGTAAGTTCTGTTTTGACACCTTAATTGCTAGATTATATGATTATCGACACTAAACGAAATCTTTTTACAAATGGCTTATCTTTAACGAGCTTATCAGATAAAAATCTAGTAAAAAAATAAAAAGGTTAACAACGGTCAAAATTGTGAACATTATTTTATTGCCCACTAGAACTTGAACCTGCAATCCCAAACAAAGGTATAAGATATCTAATATCAGATTTATTTACATATGTTGTTAAATAAACTTTAAACATGCATACCTTAAATGCTTAATATACTGTTTTTTATACACACATAAAAGGAATAGGAATTCAATTTTCCATAAAATTTCACTTCTCTCTCTCTCTTATATATATAAATATATATATATATATATATATATATATATATATATATATATATATATATATATATACAAAATGCATACTTCACATATTTATACAATAGTTTCATATTTTAACAATTTTAGCATAAAGTGGCATATTTTGGATCAAATGTAATATTTACCTGTCATTTGTTAGACAGGCATCTAAATCGTAAAATTACATAGATTTTTTTAAATAACTTACCAGGAACGAAAATAAATCCAACCATCATATGGGACAACATACATATAACCTAAATTACATTACTTTTTATTTTAGCATACAAACAGAACAGACACACAGGACACAGGTGCTATTGTCACAGAATAAAATAAACTGACCCATATTAGTATTAATTTGTATTCAGATAGCAACTGTGGGTTTTATAAACTCGATATATATATATTTTGCTTAAGTTGTTTACATCTTTTTTATCATTGATTGAGTTTTTGTTTTTATGGATTTCTACCATTTCTAGGAATTCCCGTTTTTTTAAAAGAGGCTCAGTTTTTAAAATTTTAGTGTTTTTAAAGTCAAAAGTATGATTTTTTGAGTTTTTGTGATTTGTTAGTGCAGTGCAATTTTTTTTATCATATTTATGGCCATTTATTCGGTTTTCTAAATATTGGCTAGTCTGTCCTATATAAACACCATCACAATTATTACATTATGACATTGCTTTTTTTATTTGTAGGGGTTTTCGATTTCAGTTTAGTAAAATTCTTTTCTAATAAATTAAAACCTTTGTGACAGACGGCGATATTATAGGGTTTAAATAGATTTTGAAATTTTTGATAAACCATCAACAAAAGACCGAATCTAGGTTGAAACGTCAGTCAAAATAAATATGATTAAAAAATAAAAACATTTTTCCATTAAAAAGTGACCAAAAACCAAGAAAATAGCACCGAAAAATATATATAGTAGAACTAGGTTATTATATATATATATATATATATATATATATATATATATATATATATATATTCCATATATATGGCAGTAAAACCCTTCCCAAACACTCTAATTTTAATTTTAATGTAATAGGTAGACCGAAATCTGACACTTGAGATTTTCCTTCTCGTAATAACGTCGTTTAATACATAAAATATTGTATCCTAATATCAGTTACGTTTAGCCGTTCACTTAGGTGTAACTAATTTACACTGAGAAGTATATTATCGAGTTGTTCATTTTAAAATGTCTAACAACGTAGTGTAGTGAATAAAACCGCATCCGGAATTAACATTAGGTGATGGTGTATTTTACAAAGCATGTAGATAAGCGGTAAGTGTTTTAAATTGGGTTTCTCAAACGAAATATAGATTCAGCCACAGATAGCATTAGAAGTCTTGTTACCAAAAAAAAATCATATTTTTATTTTCTGTCATTGATAGATACATATACAGAATATATTAACCTATATGCTCGTGATGTTATATGTCACAGATGAGTGTTTAACATTTTAAACTAATTTTTTAAAACTGGTTTCAATAAGAACAACCGACTATCGGAAGTTGTGAATTTACGTATCGCACTTTTTTAGTGGGACCCCTTGTATATTTTTATATCATTATTTGTTCATATATTTTGCATATCAAGTACATATATTCTACACATCTAGTGCATATATTCACAAAATTCTTGCATATTTATGCGCATATTTCGTCTGCTTTTTACGCATATAAATCCGAGCTTTAGTCATAACTATATATATTAAGTACTGATCTCACAAAAAAAAATATTTGTAAATTGACTTAGATGTGCACAAAAACCACAGAAATTAATAAAAGCACACATTAATGTTCAAACTGAATCATTGTAAATTTAATCAGTTTAGTTTCTGTCTTGAGTATACCCTCTTGATTTGCAAACGAATTGTTTAAACACGTTATGTTTTTTGAAGAAAATATTAAACATTTTACCTATCAGGGAACTTAATTTGAACATCAAAATGCGAGGTAATTCCTTGAACTCGGTACCCCTTAGCTCCCATAACAGTCCTGTGGTGCCTTTGTGGAATAATACACTCAATCGTAATCATAGATTCCAGATCAGTAATGATTTCGTTGATTCTCTGTTTGGCTGCTTCAATACATTCCCTAGAACCTTTGAGTACTACTCTATCACTATCAACTCCGGATCTAGGAAAAGAAATCATGACTCCCCCGCATTCATCACTTATCCTATGAAGTACCTCCCCCCTTCGCGCTACAAAATGTTTGTGATGTCTGGGCTCTACTTTCAATTCATCTTCAACAATATTATCCTAAAACAAAAAAAGTGGATAAAATGGATAAACCCAAATGGGATAGTTAAAAACCAAATAACTACAACTTAAGTTAGTAGTCCTCAAACATTTTACCGCTGGAAGTGACTATAGGTTGGTGGAATCAAACATAGTGTTCAACAAAAAATTAGAAAAAAAAAGGAACTTCAACAAAAAACGAATGAAGAATAATATTGACAAATTCATAAAAGATCGGAAGAATATCAAACAAAACTGGAAGAGAACTTCAAGAAGTACAGAAATGAGAATAAGAACAGAAGCCAAATGAACGAACGAATGGTCCAGATTGTATGAACTGCAGCAGAGCAAACTGCAGGAATCAAAAGTAACAACAAAATAGTTTTTGAAAGGATTGACAAAAGCTAATCATATAGTCATAGTCACTGACGCGTTAGCTGCGGTAACGAAATTCGCAGCGATTCGTGAAGACATTTATACGAAGGCCAAGAGTCAAATTTGAAGCGATCGATATTCGGGTTTACAGTGCGTCATTATAAATAAATCTTACAATTATCGTACCAGTTCTGGTAATTGTTCAATGTTACCCATTTTTCTTTTCGCCAAAAAATAGCACTACGCATGCTTAGTAGGCCGTCAAAAAAGAAGACACAACCATACGCGAAATTAGCGCGTAATGGATGAAAAACGCACTGGAAAGCTAAGTAAATTAGCAGCGAATAGAACGCTCTTTCTAGACGCGAAAATTTCGTGTAAGTCTGAACAAATGCATAAGCCTGCACATATTTAAACAACTGCGAATTTATCGTCGCGAATTATTCGTTGCCGCCGTGATTAATTTTCGTTGGCCTGGGAATCCTTTATCCAAACCATGAAAAACGCAAGAATAGATGGGAGATACACAGATCTCCATTTATGGCTGAGCAATATTAAATGTAAAACTACATAGCAACACCAATAAAGTCCAACTAAACAAAGGAATCAGACTTGATGTAATATCCCCCAAATTACTCACATTAGTAACTAAAGATGTGTTTAAGTAGTTGAAATGGGAAACAAAAGTTTTAATACAAACGAGTAAAAGTTGCACCACTTAGGGTTTGTAGATGATATTGTGGTAACATCAACAATTGAAAACGAAGTAACAGACATGGTTAAGAAACTAAATGAGAAGTCCTGGATGGTAGGACTAGCTACTAACTTTGCAAAAATTAAATATATTACAAATTGGAATACAAACAATAACTACATTAGAATAATTAACAAATGAAACAAATCAAGAACAAGAGCTCAACTGCAGAATCTGCTTGGTATGGGCAGCATTCGGCAATCAAATCTGGTATGACTATAAACATATCACTGACAGTAAAAACGCGGATATACAACGAATACATACTCTCAGTTACAAGCTATAGAACGGAAACCTGGGTACTGAAAAAAGCAATAACAAACAAACTACAAGTGCACCAACACTCAACTGAAGGTAGATTGTTAGAAATATCCCTGCAAGACTGCAAGACCAATACATGGATAAGACAGAAGTCCCAAAGTCGAAGACATAACAAGTCGCACAACTGAAGTGAAATTTGGCGGGACATGATGCTCGACTCGTGGAAAAGAGACAAAATGGAGACCCCGTTTGGAGAAAGACATACAAAAAAATGGGGGTTTTAATATACAAAATAGACAAACATGGAAAGATAGAAAAGAGACCTATAACCAATGGGTAGAAAAAAGGAAGGAATATGCAGATACAGACGTAAGTGCAAACTAAAAATACAATGCATAATCAACAACGTTACTGTGTTTTTGCATATGTGATATATGCTATTGGTGTTTCTTTATAATGGGATATGTACAGGCAAAGACGAAGACACACGCAAAAGAAACATATATGTGTAATACAGGTATATACAGAGTATAATATTAGATCCCATAATCAATAAAACTTTTTCTATCTGCATATATTTAACAGCAACAACTTTATTATTCTAAAAAAGTTTACAAGTATAACATTTTTGATCAACCTGGTAAAATATCTTTCTGACCAGTTATCCCATGCAATAAAACATTATATATAAAATATGTTTTGCTGTTTCTATTACTTACAATATCTTTAATCATAGACTCGAGCTGATTCTTAGCATCCTCGACAGCCTCCTTCTTACCAATGATAGTAATGACTTCTCTGTCTTCATCAGTATTTGATGGAAATATTATCCTAGCACCGGTTGAATCACGAATTTTTTTAATGTTGGCACCATTTTTACCAATAAGGAACTTGTGGTGTTGAGCTTTGGCACGAACCTATAAAACAGTGCAAAAATTATTATTTAACATACACTAGTGTATTTTAAATATAATTTTTGCCATAGTAACTTCGCCACTAAAGATAGATTATACAATGGACACTTTCATTGAGATCTTACATATTTGACATAAAAATGTTAAATTAATTAAATTATTACATATCGCTAGAAGATTTAGTTAGTTTTATACAATTGCAGTTTTAAAGTTTTAATGACTCATCTTTCCATATTAAACCTATTTACTGTTATCATAACTATAGTAGAACAGTTTTAATGACTTATCTTTCCATATTAAACCTATTTACTGTTAACATAACTATAACAGAACATTTTGAAAGTAATATTGATTAAATATACTAACAGTTATGCTTCAAAAGCTCATATAAAGAACAATAGGAAGTCTTTTAAAGCTTAGATTAAATACATGTTAACATACCTAACAAAACAATAAACCGTGAATAAGCGATAAGTTCCTCTCCAACCGAAAATTACTCTTCGTTTAGTGGTTGCGGTAAACGAAGTGTTACTGATACAAAATGTCACTTATAATTCATATTTATTAGGTTTATCTTAGCGTCTTTCACGAGTGTTTTAGTGTTTAGAAGTTTTGAGGACAATTAAATACTATTTACTGCCTAATAATAACTAAATAATTTATAGTTTGGGCTCAGAGTTAAAAAACTCGAGCTTGTTTATATTTCCATAGGTAATTTTAGATACCCTTCCATTGTCGATACATAGTGCTTAAATTAGGAAACTTTTTAAATGTAAAGTAATAATATAATTCTTATGTTTAGAACCAAATTGTGTTAATTGAGATGCTTTCTCTTGTAACCATTACATTACTGATTGAGCTTGTGAAATTTTAGATAAATAAATAAATTCACACAATGAAACAGATTATTTCGTGTTGTTAAACAGTAAAGAGGGTTAAAGTGAAACTTGGTTTGAAAGGATTTCAACAGTCCTACTTTTTATTATCAAATAATATAAAACTAAAAACTTTTCAATATAAATATCAGTTGACACCCCTTCAGAAAGCAAGCTTAAGTTCTTACCTACCTCAGCAGTAAAACTGGCAAGTTGTCTTTCACTGGCTAAGTCTAACAATTGCTGTTTCGCTCTGTCTACGTCATCTTTAGGACCCCGAATGATGACTTTATCACTCTTACTGTCAGCGCTCGGGAACTTAATGGTAACACCACCGCAGTCTTCCATTATGGAATGTATTAACTTACCTATAAACATACAATTCTATATTATAAAAGATCAATTTCATATTAAAATTGCTTTTACTAATTTTACTTCCTTCGTAAAATGGAAGTATTGTAATCGTGAAAAAAATCACGCTGCGAGATTTTTTTTTATTAGTATACTAATCTTATGTAATATAATATTTACTTATGTTACAACTAGCTGGAAATAAACTGCCAAGATCAATTTTTAGCTTTTTTTAACGAATTTAACTTTTTAAAAATCAACTTTTTTGCAATAGGATTTCGAATTTTTAAACAGCCCTTTTCTACACAATGCGTCAAAAAACGATTTTTCAAAGTTTCATATTTTTATATTTTACGGGATGATCAATAAAGTCAAGTGCAAGTTCAAAAAGTATGCGTGTTTACAATTTTAACAACAAAAAACTTTACCAAGGTAATATCACTATCTTTAGAGGTTTTTGTTATTTTTTTAATTGATTTTTTGACAGAGATGACTTACTTCAACATACTTAACAGATTTTGATAGCTTATTTATGGATTTCTCATGATCAAAGCGTTTTTCTTAGGGGTTGAAATTTTCAAATTATAATAAGTCAATAAGAAATAAAAGGCACTTAATTAACTGATCAGTATGTTATTTTTCTATTATTTAGTGTTTTTCTGTTACAATCGGAGCACTGATGAGTCCCGATAGGAAGAAAGTATTTGTACAACTACTATGTGTCTATAAAATCTTAAGGTAAATGACATAATTTCTTATGATTGCTTAAATAATATTGTTTATATTATGTAACAAAGCATTCCAGACAGACTAGTCTACATGTTGAGATATGTAATTTTATTAAATATTTGCTTTAATTAATTTAAAGTTAAATATTTTTATTCAGTTGCGAAAAAGTTGATTAGTATGTGTTTGTAAGTTCAAACAATTGACAATTTGAATCAATATGTCAAAAAAGTTTAATTTGGTCTACATAAACAGCTCGGCAAAATAAGAGTCCTCTTTTATAGAGTTTTCTGACAATTGTCATCTAGCAAAATAAAATACTATAAAATTTTCTAAGCATATTTTCTAAAATGGTAAACCTTAAACCTTTACATTACATTAAGAAATGTAGTGCGATAATTTGGGATTTAATTTATAGGTTGCACCAACAAGGAGGTAAGAAATGTTTTAAAAGATCTTGCAAGAACAAGTGATCATGTAATCTAGACTACCGATGTCGAGAGCGCTATCATAGAGCAAGAATAACGACACGATGCACCAATGCGCGCCGTTTGCCGCTCTTTACAGGCTGCTCACCAAGCTCCAAGAAGATGGTGAGCTCAAGCTCATGCAAACTGGAGAATAGCTGAACTGGAGTACCTGAAGGTGGTATACGGTTAAATGCCAGTTTAATTTGTGTAAAAGTGATGGACGAATTTTATTATAGAGAAGAAGAAATGAATGGTATCTTAAAGAAAATATAGATGCTAGAGTAGCATTTGGAGGTAGGGGTGTTTTGTTTGTTCGGTGGGAAAGTTAATAAATGCCAAATATGAACAATAATGCTATTCTACACAGGATCAAAATCGTATAATAAACTTTAAAGAATAATAATACTGACAGAATAGATTGGCCTACAAGATCCTTAAAATTTGAGTTTTATATTTAAAAAATTACATGTTTGAAATACGTTAAACCATGTTTACTAGATGATTCATTTTGCAGAGCATTTTACCCGGACTTGAAACGACACTAATCTATAAATAGATAAAGCTTTTTTTTTGTACCCACTTTACAAAAGTACTTATTAGTTTTATTTCTTGTTGACCCTTTATAATTTAAACCCTGAAGAAAAGCGCTTTTGGGCATTGAAAATCTTAAGCTTTCAAAATCTTAAAATTCGTGAAAATCTGTTTTGCTGTTTACAACATATGGCATATTGAAGATTATGATATTTAAATTTTATGTTTAGTAGTGTATTTCCTGTCAAAAACCCATAATTAAAAAATACCATATTGGTATGCGTTTGTTTTGTCAAAATGGTAAACAACCGAACTTTGAATATTTACATAACTTTATTGATCTTTCCTATATAACAGAAATACGAAACTTTCTGAAAAATCGTTTTTTGTTGCATAGTGTAAGAAATCAATTTGATAATATCCTAAACATGGTTAAGACAATATTTCTAGACACCATTGTGCATTTTATTATATAACAGTTTACTGTTTAATTAAATTAAACGATCAACCGACACAATAATTGCATATAATCCTTTCTCTACAGTTAATTTAATTATATTGTCATAATTAATTTGTTTTATTTTATCTTAAGTTACTAAAAAAGTTGTAATTTCCTGTTTATTTCTAGGCACCATTGTGCATTTTATTATATAACAGTTTAATGTTTAATTAATTTGTTTTATTGTATATTTATTGTATCTTAAAATAATAATTAAATCTTATTCTTAATCTTTATATACCCTATAAATAACTATTCTAATTAGTTGGGAATAAAGGCACATTCAACAGTAAATATGAATATAAGGAATCGTTGACATCCCTTTTGATAATAAAGGCGAAAAGTTACCTTTAGCACCAATAAGCGAATTATAAAATTTGGGATCGATTGTGATTTCTTCACTAATAATATTTTCGAGTTCATCTTGAATGCGTCTGATTTTTTCGCGAGCATCTTCGACGTTTTCGCGTTTGCCAGTAATAGTGATGCAATCGCTCTTATCACCTTCAGCTGGCAAATCTATTTTCGTACTTGTTTCTTCTCGGATTTTTCGAATATTTGCACCACCTAAAATGTGTTAGTCAATGAAAAACATATAAACTTCTAGTAAATAAGTTCTTTGACTATAAAACATAAACTGGTCGTGAAAATAAATTGCTGATTTCGTTCTTTCCATTGCTGTTTTAATTACATTTTTAAATTATTTATTCCATATATTATACAAAAAAAACCAAATGGGTTGTCAAAACAATAACATAACATGAAAGTATACAATTCTTTTAAATTAAATCTAACAATAGACCAAAGTATCTACACACGTCAGGGTGAAAAGTGAAATCACAAAGATTTGTTTCACTTTCTGACTAGGCATACCCTTCACTCGTTTCAATATCTTTACATTAGATTTTAATAGTTAAATAAATATTTCCTTTGGATTATCATATTCTTTTATTGAGTAAAAAGACTTACTAAAGATATTTTTTTAATAGTCTTAAGTTTAAGTTTGGGAGGAATATGAACTTCATCAAATTTTATTTATACTGTATTGTACATTTTTCTGCAAGTATGAAAAATTACATTTATGACAGACTAGACCTGTCTAGTGTTATAATGTCCCATTTAGTAATCTTGAAACTGACCTTCACTGTCCCTAACAAATATTACTGAATCCAAAGTATAAATGATAGTAATTGTTAACTTGTTTTTACCACTAAAAGTGTTTTACAACTTTCTTGCCATTTCATAGTACATATACTTCCGATATATCGTTTTTGTAGTGTTATAATTATGTGTATATCAGGTGAGCTGCCCTAAAAGATCAAGCCATACTTCGGTGTTGAGTGCACATACTCATTCATTCAACATGAATAATCCATTCCAATCATGCACTGATTGTTTAAAACTATCTTAAGATCAATTTTCAAGCAAAAGAAGCTGGGTTTTGGAAATATTGAGACATTTAAAAGCATTTCTCAAAAGCATCTGTGGCAGTACAAACCTTCGTAACAAGTAACCCATAATTGTCTTCACTAAATATATGTGTTATATCATCTGCCTAAACCACCATGTATTCAACAGATACATCACTTAATTCATTTGTATAGGCCTAAGACAGAACATTTAACAATTGTTAAAAACGCCATCTTAAACCTACAACTGTCAAGTTAGACCTGGTCTAAATTTAAATCTCTTGGGTGAATACGGGTGTAAATGTTTCACCACTTAAATATCTCTTCACCACTCTTTGCATGCGATTAGACAAGTAAGATCTATACATCTCAAATCTTTTATACAATAATTCATGATTAACAGCATCAGAGAGGTTATCCATAGTTTGTTTTTTATTATAAATGGAATTTAAGATTTTAGTTATGGTTAGATAGACAGCTCTGAATGTTGATGCTCCCTCCTAAAACCATTTTGGGCATCAGATATGATATTTTATCTCTCAGAAAATCCCACAGGTCTTTCATATATAGTGCAGTGTGCCAATTTTGATATGAACCATTTATAAAACACAAGACTGATTATGTATGCGATAGGTTGTGATATTACCCCAGCTACATGCTTTAAGACAGGCACAGGAACTTGGTTTTGACCTACTAAACTATTAATTTTAATTTATTAATCAAACTCGCGGGATACAGACGAATCGTTTATTGCCCCACTTATGAAAATCGGTCCAGGCATTTAGCCTATAGGCATTAACAGACCATGGGTACACATACTAACATTTTCTTTCCGCCTACCCTATCTAGTAGGCGGTGAAACAAATTTTGTTTGATATTTCGACCCTGTTGTTTACAAATTTAAGTATAGTGACAGTTCTCAAATATACATGAAGGTTTGTAAAATACATAATTTTAAAGTAATCGCTTCACCAAGAAAGAATTGAATAAAGAGCATTATCGAGCTGTAATTTTTTTACAATTTTAAGTGTGGCTTAAGCCTTAAAGAATGTTTTGAACAAATCAATCGACTGTTTGGTGAGAAGTCGTATTCCTAAGCTACTCTAAAGCAATGAATTCCCTAAATTTCAACTTTTGAGCTCCTAAGCAGAAAACGGAAGTATCGAAAGAAATATTGGCCTTGTACGAAACATAATTGAGGACGGGCATGTTACTGTCAGGACTATTCAGGGAACTTTAAAGATTGATGCGATAGCAATTAACAACATTTTACACAAATATCTGGTGGTATTTAAGCTGTGTTCCTGATGGATTCTCCATAATCTGACTACAGTTCAAAAAAGAGTCCGTGTGGCGTGGTGCAGATCTACCTTGGTCGTCAGTTTGGGTCTTTGAGAAGAAATCAGCTCCAACAAAAGTTGCTCATGGAAAAAGTCGAAATATTCATTCTTTGAAATTAGTGGACACGTTTCCATTGTAGAACTAGAAAATTGACATACTGTTAATGCTGAGTGGTACACTACAGCTTGTGTACCTCAAATTATTCAAAATGTTCGCGAAAAACGTCCAAGGAAGGATTATCTTGCATTAATTTAACACTCGAGCTCACACTGCTGCTCAAACAACTGAATATTTTGAATGCCCAAAACATTGAAATAATGGGTCATGCACCATATAGTCCAGACCTAGCATGTAAAGATTTCTTATTATTTCGGCGTGTAAAAAATAAATTATGGGGAATACGTTTTACATCGGCCTATGAAGCAGTCATGAATCATTTGTACAACTGCTGTGTCTATAAAAACTTAAGGTAAATGACACAATTTCTTATTTTTTTTGCTTATATAATATTCTTTATATTATGTAACGAAACATTCCATAAACTAGTACATATTCAGATATGTATTTTTCATAAATATAAATATTTGTTTCAATCTTTTATTCATTTTTCTTTGGCACAATAAAAACAAATCATAATCAATAAACCTTATGTATATAAGTAATAACAATAAAATAACTAAAGAATATCAGAAAAGTGGGTAACCAATAATTAAAATAAAAAAAAATTATTATCAAAAAAAGAAATTTGTCTTCGTTTTAGCCTCAAGATTATAGCTCTTCTATCAGCTTACAGTTGGCCAGCTAAACTAAATAACTACAGGTGGGAGGTGTTGATATAGCCTGTTTTAAGTAATATGGGACTATATTCCCAGTAATTACTCAAAGCAGATAGTGTTTGTTTGAGAGCGTTCACATTTTTTCCCGAAGCCAATTATTTGTCAACAGTAATCTATCATAAAATTAACCTACTCGCTCTTCATAATGTACTAAATTTAAGACCCACTTCCATCCTTACCTACCTTTCCCAATAACAAACTTGTGGAACTGCTTGTAGATCGGTACTTGAATTTGATATGACGATTCGTTAAGTTCCTTGACTTTCTTTTCCAAACACCTGACACACTTGTCAACATCTTCTTTTGGTCCTCTCACTTTCACTATATCATTTCTCTCTCCAGGACCAGGGAAAACTATTTGTACTTGATTGAATTTATCCCGAATTTCTTTTATGGTTTCTCCCTTAGTACCTGAAAAAAGGTTTATTTTTTAAACAGTATTACTGTGAAGCATACCAAATAGCTTTTGTTTACCCTGGATATTTTTGGTTTGTATTAGATGTAAAAGTAATAAGTATACAGGGTGTTTCTAGAAAGAAAATAGAAACGCTGTTTTCTCGGGAATTAACGTCCATATCAATATTTGGTAAAAAGCGTTTATTTGATGGGCTAAAATGTAATCATTTACGGCCAAATTAAAACGACGCTCTCACAATAGTAGCCAATTACTTGTCTCAAAGTAATCAAATTGATTAATAAACTGATTACTGAGATTTAGAGGGTGTTTTACTTAATTCTCGTAAATTAAGGGGGATATCAAAACTTGGTAAAAAGCTTTTTAATTGGGTAATTTGCAATTATTACGAGCTAAAAGAAAGTCGATGACGTCATCAATATAGGCGTTGCACGCCAGGAAAAAAAACAACAAATTTAGAACCTTTCAAAATTTAAATTTTATATATAATAAAAATAAAATACCCAAAGTATCAGATCAGATTTCACCTGTAACAAGAGTTTTAGTTAGCTATGGCAAACCCGATCGACAACTCCACGTATTAGACCATCCCACTGTGGTATTAGACCAACCCACTTTCATTGACAAGGGATCCTTATAGTAAAAAAGTATAATAGTCTACAGTAAAGATTGTTACAGGATCACGTGACCGGCGCGCGTGGCTTAAAAACCAATAGCGTGTCGTCGAACTACAATAAATTTTAACATTAAGAAATTAATTTGCTAAAAAATATTTTATTGGATACCAAGCTTTTCTTAGCGTCACTACTGCATGTGTTTTAATGTATTATTATGTATTTGTTGATATGGCTCAAATCTTGGACATTGCGAAACTAGGAGCTTTAGTTGACCTAACTATGGTGCGGCAATGTTTGTAAAAAAATGGCTGTTTAAGTTTGGAATCTTCTTTTAATCACTAAGTAAACAGCAAGATTTCCTTTTCCAGGAGACATGTCTTATGGAAGATACCTTATCACTTATTTTGGGTCACATGACGTATTGACCAATCCGGTTCAATAGAACGTTTATTTCGTCGGGGGTCATATAGGTGAGAATATTCAGAAGCAAAATGATACAAAAAAGACTCTGAGGTGATTTTTTTGCCGATTACAATAGTTTTTCCTATCAGAGAATTAAAATAATTATAGAATATACCTATACTATATTAAAATAGTCGAAGGGCGTCTCACGCTCAAAAAGACGTACTGTGATTTCGAAAATCACTAGATTTTGGATGAAATCTGGGGAATAATAAAGTTTAGGATGATTTCGCGCCTTTTTTTAATGTTCACTTGAGTTGGACCAATTTTTTATATTATTATATATTAAGTGTTGTCAGGTAAAGGAATTTAAATGGTGATTCTTTGGGTATTAAAAGTAAAAATGTGTTCATAAACATGTTCTAAACTGGTTAGAATTTAATACTTAGAATACTGAAAATTAAAAAAAAATCTTTTGTTTTTTAAATTTTAGCTATTAACAGGGAAAAACAATATGAGAATTGGCTATTCTATTCGTATCTAATAGCGCTCGCTTTTTTTTTACTTTCCTCGCCAGAGGAAAGTATTCTAGTTACAAAAAAACATGTTTTCTCAGTTCCGTCGGTTAGTCTGTATGTCTGTCCGCGACAAGAACTGCTTGACCTATTTACTTACAAGTTTTGGTTACAAATTAAAGGTCATATGATGATTACATGGTAACATTTTGGTAAAAATCCAATATGGCTGAACAAAATGGCGGTTTATTGAAATTTAAAAAAAATATTACTAAGAAACTGCTTATCCATTTTATCCAAATTTTGCAGAAAAATTAGATTTGACATGACCATCAACTGACAAGTTTTACTACAAATCCAAAATGGCGGCCTAATAAAATACTGTGTGTCAATGCAGAAAACTACTACATCGATTATGTTCAAATTTTGCTCAAAAATCAAATATTATATAGGGATGAACTGGTAAAAATGTTGAGGCAAATTCAAAATGGGGGAACAAAACGGTGGCTTAATTAAATGTTTAAAAATATCTGAGAAAAGTACTTATCGGATTGATTGATTGATGACATCTCCATTTTAAATATTTATTACTAAAAATGTATGAATTGATCACTTAATACCGATTTTTAATCAAATCTGTATAAATATTAAAATTTGCTTGCATTCGAGGCATTCCTACTCTCATTTTTTAAATAGTTACTAAAAATGTATGATATGTATTTTCAAATACCCCCAGATTCCTACTTTCTTTCAGCCAAATCTACACAAATGTTAAAATTCCGCCGCCATGTTGGCATTACAATCTTTAATTTTTCAAATGTTGACAAAAATTCATGATGTGCAGTTTTAAATACCCCTAAATGCCGAATTTTAATCAAATCTGCAAAAATTTTAAAATTAGTCTGCTATGGTGATGCCCACATTTTTAATTCTCAAATATTGACTAAAATTCTTTCTTCTTAAATACTTCTAGATACTGATATTTCACCCGAATCTGTGCAAATAACAAAATTCGTTCGCTATATTGGCGGCACCATTTTGATTTTTGTTGTGCATTCTTAAATAATAAATAATTCTTAAATAATAATAAAATAATAAATAATGTAATGCATTCTTAATTAATAAATAAAAAAATAATTCTTAAATAAACAAATGTTCAAATCATCCGTCCGACCTGTTGACATTGTCATTTTGACACCGCTATTTTGAATTTTTAAATGCTGACACTTTTAAATTTTTCTAGGCACTGATTTTCAGTTCTGGCTACACAAGTAACAAAATTCGTCGGCCGTATTGGCGCCGCCATTTTGGATTTCTAAACGTTGACTAAAAAAATTCGGATTTTTTATATCCGAAAGTGTATGCATGTCAAATTTGAAAATAATCGGTAATGGAAGTGCTGAAATTCTTACAAGATTTGAACCAGAGAGAATAGGAAGCCAATAAAAGCGCGTTAAAAGCATTGATTTTAGTTTAAAACTCTAACACCCGTATTCACTAGAGGTTTAACTTTAGACAAGGTCTAACTTGACAGTTACAAGTTTAAGATGGCATTTTCAATAACTGAACAAATAATTTTTCTAAATGTCACAATTACAAAATGATAGTGACATAAGGCAAACATAACTAAAAACTAAAGTTTAATTATATATAAATAACTAATTTCCTTTTAAACTTACCTAACTTAATGGTTTGATTTTAGATAGTGAAGTTGTAAAAGTTTGTAAAAATACCTATTTTCCTCATTAAGGAATAGGTAAGAATCCTTCTTTTTGTCAACGATAATGAAGCATGGCCCTTTTCTTCATTTTTGTACATCAAATATTTTAACAAGTCGTCATTTTGTTTCGCCATATTGAATTCATACTAATATTTTACCAGTTGTTTTTTAAATCAGACGTAATTTTAACTATACTGGAACACACCAACCGACCGACAGTAATGGAAAAACCTGAGGATCTGTAAAAACCCGGAACGACAATTTTTTCACGATTAATGGTATTTCCTTATGCGGGAAGTGAAAACTCACGCCGTCACTGACATTCGTCAACAAATGGCTACGGCTTGGGCATGGGCCATCCCCACTTCATGTTTTATCGTAAACATTGGTCGATAGAATGTGAAAAATAGGGGAACCATGTTAGCGCATACCCCTAACGTGATTTATGAACGAGTTGTGATCTCTACTTTAATTCTTACTCTAAGTATACATCTATACATAAAATTTAAATTAATAAGTAATATACATACACCAAACTGGCTGCTATATTTGCTGAGATATAGCGTCGTGTCTTTTAGTAGAATAATTATTTTTATTTTATTTTATATTTTTCCACTTCTGCTCTCTTGTCTCATATCATATGTCAATCAAGAGTATCTAATTTTTTTTATTATTAAAAAAAATATGTCCCAAAACAATTAATTGAAAAAAAATTATTTTATTAAAAGACAGGCCATATTCATATTTTTGAAATCTGAAACTTATAAAGAACTTGCAATAGTTTTGGATTTTTTTTTGGCGTCGCGACGTCTGTAGTGGTATAATATAAAAATGCCAGTCTTAAAAGGATCTTTATTGACATACCAATTATGTTCTTGTAATGACGCTGTTCAATAATAACGTCCCTCTCTTTCTCATTCTCCAATTTAAATATACGCTGTTCTAGGTCTTCTTTAGTTTTAGCTACGTCTTCTTTGCTGCCTTCAATTCTAATTAGACCACTCTCGTCGATATTAATGACTACGTTAAATTCGTCTTTTAGCTTGTTGACACTTGCACCAGCTTTACCAATGATATGCTTGAAAAGTCTGTTGTCTACATGCATCTCCACAAAGGTCACATTTTGGATTAGACCATTGGCAATAGTTTCTATTTGCTCTTGGGCTTTTTCCACCTAAAAGTTGTAAACTAGTCATTCAGTAAATTTCTCCAAAAGTTAAAAAAATAAAACAAAAAACGCAACTTATTTGGATTATTTTAGATCACAACATAACACAATTATAAAATTTACAAATACTATAGTCTATTCAAATTCAATATAGAGAGCTTCTACACAAATGTTATTCTGCATGCAATACCCCTTTAATTAAAGGTGGCCGATTAAGATATAAGTTTTTAGCAGCACCCTATCTTGAATCTGAATAAACTTTAGTTCATTGTTCTTACCTCATCTGGGGGTCCTTCAATCCTAATCTTATCATCAGTAAACTCTACATGAACCTTGGGCAAGTTTTGAGTAATCTCCTTAATTCTCTGACCCTTTTTACCAATAATGTACTTATGGAGCCAGGCTGGGGCAGACACGTCACTTGAACGCACCGAGTTCGCTTTATCGTAGACCACACCCAAAGCACTTCCGAGCTTTTCATGAGGACCTCGAAGAGTTATAGTGCCAACATTAGAATCGCTTGGTGGCATCTCTACGCTCACGCCCGTTTTCTGTAGGATTTCAGCGATAGTCGCACCTGAAAATATAAATAAAATTAATAGAAATTTATAAAATCTATTCGAACCACATGTATACTGGACATACTGAACAGTTGTATATAGAATACCTATGGTATTTATGGCATGTGGGGTATAATAAAAAAAAAATTAAATTAAAAATTAAAGCCTAATATGTTTGCCAGTAGTCCAGTTTAAAACTAGATTTAACAAGAAGTTGAATTCTCTCAGACAACTAACCACTGGACTGCATTTTTAACTTATTAGATTTACCTTTAGGTCCAATAACATATTTATGTTGGGTCTTAGGCACTTCAACAGAAACAGTAGTGCACTTTTTCTCCATCAACTTAAAAGTGGCCTCGATTTTAGCTTTTGCAGCCGCGACACCTTCTTTTTCGCCGGCGATAAATATTTCGTCTTTCATAACCGATGGAGGTGGCACATTAATTCTTGCTCCAGTTTCACTGATGAGCTGATTAAGATATTCATTAAAAGGTCCAACAATAAAAGGATGATAGATTTTAGGAATATTGAGTCTTTCTTGAGCCTTTTTCGACTGCTGATCAGATGTTATTCGAATTTCATGCTCCGCTTTTTCAATACCTTTAGATATGAAAAATATATGTCAATTTTGAGAAATGCTTTAAATAATGTTAATTGGTTATAAAAAAAATTAAAACATTTGTAAAATAATAGTTACCATCTTTAGGCCCTGTGATGGTAATTAAGTCAGATTCATCGTTCATGTTAGGCACAGAAATTTTAGTTGCCGTTTGTTTTTCCAATTCCTTTAGACGTTCTCCTTTCCTGCCTAATATCCATTTGTGATGTTCTTTAGGGATTTGCAGAGATTTATGGGCCTAAAAATCAGGAAATAATATTTAATTAAATTAACTGAAGATTAAAGACGAAAAAATAATAAATCAAACATAATATGGGTCAAAAGTAGAAATATTTAATATACATGTCTATATTTTATTAAGTATTTCTTAGAATGCCAACATCCACAATTATCATTACAAAATAATGTTAGTTGTTTGAATGTAACCAAGTTAGTCCTTCCATCTTTTTTTTGTGGTTTTGGTTAATAAAATTACATTTTAATACACAGCTAACAAAACAATTATTCTTCTTTTCTTTATTTCTGATCACGAAATTTTTCCTTGGTGTTAAAAATATAATTACAAATCTTTTTTTATTCGCCTTCTATAATTTAGTTTTCAGTATTTAACAGCTGTGTGGTTTTATAATACACATATATTTTTATTGGCTTTTTTGTTTAGAACGTCCGTTGTAGTTACCCAATGAATAGATATCATATGTAATTCTTAATTTGACAGAAAAGAAATCATCTAGGAAGCAGGGCTATCACCATAATCAAAAATTAAGCATTCGATTTTGTTTTTTTTATGATTTTTTACGTATTTTGTAAGTACCCTCCAGGCTCAAAGTATATAAAACCGAAAAATTGTCGACCAAAAAGGTATGTTATTTTCAATGATTTTTTCTTTAGAATGAACTGTGGCAGATCAGATTATATTATATTACGGCCTCGTTTCGTATATAAGACGATTATGTATTAGCCTTGCTCAGCATCCAATTTCACACAATTTTAAAATAAATAAAGCAACCCAGACATATCTTTGCGCCGCACGGCATTCCGCAACCTCTGGGTAGGTACTGCATCTATTTTCGTTCTTCAGTCTTTGTTGTCGCATACCCAAATTAATGATTTTTATTTTAGTGGTGTGTAATCCTGTGTGCTGTGTTGTATTTGAAAATGCCCAAGCGTGGAAGACGGGATCGAGTTAGAAGCCGAAGCCGGAGTCGATTCCCGGAGGACCGACTATTGCGTAAGTGTTTGGCCTACAATTAACGGCAGCTTGACGAATTAGATGCTGCTAAGACATCGAAAAGCGAGTCGGCAACGTAGCCTTGCATCTACCACGGAATATCAAGGTAAAATTTCGACTCGCCATTCAGTGCAATCAGAAGTGAAAGAATATGAAATTATTATTAGAGCATGTTTGTTTTTGATGAAACCTTAACTGTAAGGTTGTTAGTGTGTTATTGATAACATATTCCTTGTGTTTACAAGGACGTTGGTTTTCCTGTTGATGGGGAGATCGACTACGGTGCCTATATGTATACTATAATGCTGTAGCATGTATTGTTTTCGGGTGCTACAAAATACGGTACCTTGTATTCTGAAAAAAAGAGAATTCTGGATCTACTGCCCCCGAGGCCGAAGGTGTCATTCAGGATTTGGATAATGACTTGTTACGAATTCTGGGTGCAAATAGAGCTCCAAAAAATAATCATGCTTCTTCCGTGCATAATGCAATGTCGTTGGACCGATATTTTAAACAATAATTTATTAAAAAAGTTCTCTTTTAACTCCTGAAAATGTATTGCCTCTGAAAGTGTCCAAACTAATCTGTGACGTGAATAATGCAATTTCATCGCCAGTGTTGAGTCTAATCCACAAGCAAGAATAGTTGGGAGCATCTCTATCTGCGATTGGGAAAACAACATATTTTATGTTGGTAAAAGAGAAGGGAAAACCGCCAATATCTCGAACTACGTAGTGGTGCTGAACGACTCGTGTGTGATTTTCATCACATTGAAACCATGACCCGCAGATTTGATCTCTATTAATTTAAATACAGGATTCAAAAAGGCACTTTCTGATGCATCTATCGCTAATTTTTAATTTGACGAGGCGCTGAAAGAGCGATTTAAGGCAGCCAAAAATTTAAAGAATTCAAAACCTTAAACCAGCAAAACCATTCAAGACCTTATACGAGGAAAAGCCAACCCAATAAGAAGACCTTACGTTCGTTAAACTACGGGGGTCCATCTCGACAAACAAAAGGTGCTCAAGTTGGACAGCAATTTGAAAATGTTCCCTACAAAAATGACAGCAGTCATCAATTTAAACATGGGGAACCTCAAATGAACCAGTTCAAGAAGTTACAACAGCAAAATCATTTGAGCATTGGCAGGACAAAGTTGGACACGCAAAAGAGTCATTACTAAATGTTTGTGAGGATAGTATGCAGGCCTGCAGACTTCAATAATAAATTTAGGTGGACCCAACTAAAGTGTCTATTGGCTGATGCTAATTCTATCTATTGAGAATCAATATGTTTCTAGATATTATTTTCAAAACCAAGTGGTAAACATCGCTTGATTCAAAGCTCAAATCGTTTAATACCAATCCATGGACAGCTCATTTTAAGCCTGAAGACTACCAAAGTGTCACTAAAGTTTTACAAGTTTGCTACATGGCGACCTTGGACTTGAAAGAAACATATCTTTTCTTAATTCTAGGATTAAAGGAAACTCTATCAATACAACTACTTGTCTTTTGGAGTAAACTGTGCCCCACTAAGGTTAACTTTCAAAGTCAAAGTTGACTTTTTTAAGCTCCTAAAAAAAATATAACTCGCGAATTTGTTATTAGATAGATTTAAAAGAATTAGTATATGAGTAAAAGAAACAAGCAGAATTCCGGAAAAATCAGTTCGTTGGAAGAGAAATCTCCTGTAGACAATGAAAATTCAATTTCTATTAAATTGATGGATATGTCAGAAACAAAGGTTAAGGAAAATATAACAGTAGGAGAATGGAAAAATTTGTATTTGGAAATTATAAAAAACAAAGAGGAAATTATAAAGTCTAAAGAGGAAATTATTATTTCAAAAGATATACTAATTACAGAATTGAGTGAAAAAGTAATTTTACTTCAAGAGAAAATTTTAAGAAATTATCCAGGTTCTTCAAAAACTGAATCAAAAACTTATTCTGAAGTGGCTACAGTTAAACATACAAGTTGTTGAAGCCACAAAAACAAAAATGCAACCGAAACTAAAAATGATATAGCAGTAAAACCCACAAATCAAGAAAATAAGGATGAAAACATGGTTTAAAAAAACGATATTACAGTAAATAATACTTATTTGATGATTAAGCCAACAAATAACCAGGAAAACAAAATAACAAGAAAAGATTTGGGAAAGTACATAAATCCAACAGATCTAAAAATAGAAATTACAAAAGTACAGGATCTAAAAAATGGAGTAATCAAGATTGAGTGTGAGAAAAGTGACGATTTTATAAAATTACAAAAGAAAGCCGAAAGTAGTCTCTTTATTACTTTTAAAAGACCACACCATGACGCTACGGCCCAGACTATACGTAGATAGTTAAAAACTATCGTAAAAAAGAGTATATTGGAGACTGATCGGTTTACGGAGCACAATACGCGTCACGCATTAATTTCTCCGGCGGCCAGAAAGCCAATTATGGTCAATATCAGCCTTGCCATTTTGCCAATTCTGTTTTAAGTTGTTTGATAATTTTTTTTTGGATTCGGATTTTGTTATACCCATTAGGGCACGTTCGAGGAGGGGGGGTTTAAAAAATCTCTACATGAACTTACCTCGGGGAGGTAAAAGCAATTTTTACGTAATATTTTACTACGAGTCGAAATTCGCCTGAGAGTGCCTTCAAACACAACCGTGCAGCCGTCATTCATTTTGAAAAATTATTTTTCAAAAATAATAATCTTTGATATGTCAAATAAGAACGAGTTTTAGTGTGACTGAACTTTTTCTAACGACGTTTTATGATTTAACGGTTTTTAGGAAAACTCTAGGTAAAATCTAGAGTTTAGAATAGAAGTAAGTTCGATTTGAATTATATAAGGCCTCGTTGAAGGAAATAAATGCCATCCCATTACGTTGCAACAAGAATTTAGGCTTTAAACAAGATTGATGAATGAAGAGATGCAGTACCTACCTAGGATGCGAAGTGGCACAGCGATATGTCTGGGCCGCTTTATTTACTGTGTGAGATTCGATGCCGAACAAGAATACCACATAATCGTCTTATTTACTTCAATGAGGCCTTATATAATCCAGATCGAACTTCACTTCAGGTAAGTTCGTTTGATCTCTTAATTTCTCTTTATATGTCTATTGTAGATTCACTAGTATTCAATTTCTGCTAACTTAATTCCGTTTTTAATGTTGCCTAGTCATACTACATAATACAAGTTCCAGCAATGTTAAAAGTCGAAATTGTGCTATGTGCATATTTTAATCAACTATGAAATATTACGAGTTTAAACAAGACAGATACTTAATAATCAGGTTGGGTGTTATTTCAAAGAAATTGGTAATTTTTAGCCAATACTGAACACCAAGATACTATTTCACGAGCCGCCACTAGATAGTGTACCTGCTCTTGGAATAAAATATGACATGGACAATATAGATTTAAAATCTATGAAATAATCTTTTTATAATTTTTTACAAAATAACCAGACTGTTGCAAGTGAATGAGAAGTTATAACAATTAGAAATGTCATACTTCACTCTAGCTTGCCAATTATTTTGCATTATTAGCTTCTTCAAACTTCATTAGTAATACAGAAGTTTGATTAGATCATAATGCAGAATTATTTCGACACTACGAGTTTTTAGGAATTTTACCAACATAAATATGAACTAGAGTAAAGTCCGAATGCTAAGGCAATAAGCTACAGTTTAAATTGTCACTATTTACCTTTTTTAAATCAATTATTTTAATTATCTAATAAGTAATTTCTTAATACGTGTTTGTTAAACAAATCAATATTTTTCAATCCCAATTTTCGAAAAACTATGTGGTTTGTTTTGCGTCGATGAAAAATATTGAACTTCAAGTATGGTCATCCTGTGAAACTACTGGACCGAATTTTAGAGCAATGGGAAAAACAAACCAGATATGTGGAAGATGCAGCACGAAAGTGCACCCTTCCGAGAAGATTGGAAGAACAGATAAACATCATTGAAACGGTATTAAACTCCAATAACTCTCTACTCTATCTACAAAATGATCAAACCAGAGCAACGAAAATGCTGTTTTTATAGAATGCCTGGCGTTTGTGTTAGTTCCAATATTGGTTTGATGAAGAGACCACTTATTATAATAAAAGGACATCAAAATTACAAGCAGAGGAAAAACAGGAAAGTAGGGTGCTGCTGACCATACCTACTACTACTACAAGAAGAACATTGAGAAAAATCAAAATCAAAGAGGCAGTAGAAATTTCCCAAGTTCCCGGTTAGTTTAGTAAGCCTTCTATAGATATAAGTAATATTTGGAAACTTTTATTGCATAACTGCAAATTTAGATTAAGACCCATAACGAAATATTTTTACTTAGATATTTTTTCTTGGATTACGAAATAGGCAAGGAATTTTCTACTAAATTCTAAAAATGACATGATTCTAGAAGTGAGGAAGTGATTTTTTTTATATAAGGATGTAGTAGAACTATACATATATAAATATCTAAGGTGTTATGTCCAGAGTTGTTTGAGTTACACTCACCGTAAAACTTACTTATTTTCAGCTAGAATTTCCTTTTAATTTTGTTTTTTTTAATCATAGATAGTCCTTTTTTTGTACGTTCATGTCTGATGACTGATATTTATTTTTTTAGTTATGTGTGACAACACTGACTTTTTAAGAATCTCTTATTACCTTTATACACCTCCTCTATTTTGTGCCAGAAAACTATTATTTGTATGTTATACAAATATATTTTTGAAATATTAGCAACTTAATATTTTGATGCAGTGAAGAATATAATTAAAATACTATCAATAGAATATCACTGTATAACTCCTTACATTTAAAACTTGTAAAAAAATACATAAAATAGTTTTATTATTTCAAGTTAAATGAAAATTGTAAGGGTGATAAAAGATTATTTTAAAAAATCTGTGGCAGAAAAGTAAAAAAACAGAAACGTAAAACAGAAAAACGGAAGCTGAAAAAAAAATAGAAATATTCTAAACACCCTGAATTTTAAAAGCAGAGAATCTGCAAAAATCTTAATTTAACCTTTTTTGCTATTTTCAAGAGGAGAATCTCCTTTCAAAGTGGTGACATCAATTAATTAACATCCATCAATTGCATAATTGCATTTTGTGATCAGTCCCTTTTCGACTTAATGGAATATATTCCCAGAAAAAATTTTGAACTATGTTCCAGGTTTAAAGGTGTATACTTTTAAGATAGCTAACCTGTGTTTGAAAATGTGTCAATATCTTGACCCTCGCTTTAAGTACTTCATTCTGTTTTCCGGTCACAAGAAATGTCAATGATTGGTCTTTTCCATGAGATATCTCGATATGGGCCCCCGTTTCTTTCATAATTGCTCCACATGTCTGAACTGATTCACCCTCGCCGAATTTGGAGCCACCATCGAGTTTACGTTCTTCATAAGGAACCCTTCAAATAATAAAACATTATATAATTAAAAAAAACATGGCAAAACAGTCTTTACAAAATTGTTACAAAATAAAGAAATCGTCCATTTTTCCTCCTTTGTCAAATAACTTTTATTTCAAAACAATATTCGGGTAATCATAACACCTAAAATATATCAGAAAAAGACTAATGACTATTACTGACAAAACAAAAAATATCGACATCACCATAAAACTAGAAACCGGCTCTTATGTTAAAATCAAAAACAACTATATATTATGAGACGAACACTGACGTGAAAATATTAACAGTATAAAACGAACACTCTTTGTCGAATGACATGAATAAAAACATAAAAAATCTAATAAAAACAAATAAATCTGAAATTAGATTTATTGTTTTAAGGTAAGGTCAATATTTTTTATCAGTAATAGCCATTAGTGTTTTTCTGATATATTTTAGGCCTAATGATGACCGGAAGGTCGAAATAAATGTAATATTGTAAATATTGGAGGAAAGTTATCTGATTTTAAATTGTTACAAGATGGTGAAATAAATACTTTTAAAATGCAATAACACTACCAAGTATTTAATATTAAAAATATATAAATATATAATGAAATATTTAAACATCTAAATTGTAAATAGAACGTTAAAAGAGATTTTATTAAAGAATCCAAACTGATGCAATTAGGACATTTAACACAAAGTGGGGAATTTAATTTGTTAAAAGCTCAATATCATCCATTTTGACACGAGTTCTTTTTCCCATTTTCTGTTTGCTATTTACTGCATTCATACACACTTAATACACAAAAGTGTATTTTTTCCTCATCCAAAGTTATCCTCTTCACTTAAATACGAACAAAACATGTTTATTAATCGTGCTCAGATGTTCAGAATGATGAAATCAAGCACCCGTAAAATTAAAACTGTTTAAACATCTATACTGATACTTTCTTTTATACATTAATATCACGATTACTAGGTATATGCTATCACTATCGAAGGAGCATTTCGCAAACTTCCCAAGACCATATATCTCTTCAAAATGAAAATTCATATGTTCACTGTCACAAATTAGATTGTTTAAAAGGAGTAGAACCGAAAGAGTTTAAATTGTACTTACGTATCTGAGTTTCTCAGAAACTATGGTTTGACATGAAACCCAGTTTTACCAGAATTGATAATTTTCGGATTTCCTGTACAGGTACAGTTACGTTGTAACTTGACAAATATACGCGTTAAAAACTAAGGTAGAAATGTTCGAACGTTTTGGTTTGACTTAAAAGAGAATCTAAAGCCTGAAGATAGCTGGGTGATCATCACCATCAGTATTTCCATCACCGCTAGATATCGGACAGCCTCTCTGACATACCTACGCGTGTGTCTAAGTTGTTTTACACAGGTTTATGGGATATCTAGTTTATCGCCGGATCCGGACGGGACTATTTGAGAGGTGATTCTGCCATACTACTGATAGAAAGTGCCACTGCCTACCAATCAGATGACGAACGGATTAAATATATTTCAAATTATGGGTCCGCCCTGCATCGACTCTGGGACATGTAACGCCAATGACCGTCACACAAGCACTGCGCCACAAAAATTCTAAAATGTTTGGGGTGACATAAAACAAATATGTCATATATTTTACGGGAGTCGCACTGCATATTTTAATTTACATACAAAATATCTAATCCAAAATAAGCTCCTGAGTTACATAAAACGTTTCTTTAAATATAAAACCGTATACTCTAACTTTTAGATCCTCATTACTGTGTAATACTGTCGTGGTGATATTGAATATAACCCATTTTTTTTATGAAGACATCTAAAACACAGATTCATTTTTTGAACTGAAGATTTGTAGTTGATTAAATAACAACTTGATAAAAGATTAAATAACAACCTTATAAAATTATATTGGATCTGCCGATTATTATTATTATTATTATATTTTTTTAAATCTTAAATAGGTTCAAGGAATAAATGAATAATTAAAAAAGTGTCACCTATGGTATTATTCTAGCTAGATAATTACTGGTTCACAGTCAGTATTTCTACAATTTCCGAAATGTATTAAAGTTAAATGAGTAATAATTCCCCTATATACCAAAGCTCAGAAAGATTTTTTTGAGCAAGGCTTCTTAAAATACGCGTAATATGATAAACTAGATAACGACCAATAAAAATAACTCGTCAGCAGATAACACAAGGAAAAAACAAAAATGAGGTATGGAGTGTTGTTTGATTAAACAGGTAAATAATATATTCAAACCGTTATTTTATTGTTACTGGCATGATAAGAATTTGTTGAGGATATTAGCCTAAATTATCTAGAAACCCAAAATAAAATGCATTAAAGTTTTATTTTTAGATGTAAACATGCTTTTATCTCCAGTAAACTTCCGTTGACCGTCCGATTAATTTATTTTTTCTGATAATTAAACAAAAACATAATTATATCCAGACACCTTGTCCAAAAACTTTATTTTTCGACACAGAAGGTGGTAAAAAAAAATTTATTCACTAAGTTAATTGTCTAAATAAATGTTACAATTTCCACTTTATATATATTTATATATATATATATATATATATATATATATATATATATATATATTCTAAAAACTACACAAAATTCATTTATTATTCATAATTATCTGATGAAGCTAACACTTCATCAGATGAAAAATGTTAAATAAGTGTGACAAAACATAGACAATAAATACCTGTTACAATTTTATTATAGCGAATATTATAGGTAAAATAGATGGTATTTTTATAGATGTTTAACAATGTTTTGTCAGTCTAGTTTCATACTTTCAAAATTCTCATAAAAAGTAAGGTTTCCCTGAATATTATTATTATTAGAATTATTTTCAGCTTCTGTAACCAAATTTGTGCTCACTGTTCCTTTCTAAACTGTTCTGACCGTTTGTCCAATATAAAATTTCGAACAGGTTCCACAATTTAACTAATAAACATGGAATTTATTAAGTTTTTTGCTTTTTGTCTTATTTTTATTTAATGTATCTACAAAGAGTATTATTGGTTCTAACAGCAATATTTTCTCCTTAATTTTTAAAAATTGCAAAATTTGATCTTACTTTCCCAGTGTAAGTTAAGGTATGAAATTGATAATTTTCTTTGAATTTTTTATTAAGAGAAACAAAAAAAATTATATTGCGTTTTTATATCGCTTCTCTTCACTAATTAGTCTATTATATTTTCATGATAATCATTAATAAACGATATGTTTTACTGTACTTAATTCTTTAGTATAACTTTCGTTACATAGAGGTATATTGATAAACGTGGGAACAAAAATGGTAAAGTTTTATGTGTAAAAGGATGAGGTGTTGTATATCGTAATATCTGTATGCGATTGCTCATGAAATATTTGAAATTCTTGTTTAGTATTCTTAACAGTTATTGTTAAGCCTAGAAAATTAATTTTTTTGTTATTTTCTAATTCAATTATAAATTTTATGTATTTGTGTCTGTTATTTCCACAATCTAAAAATTATTTTAACTGTCTATCAATGCCAGTAAAACATGCTAATATAAAATCATCATACCTATACAAAAAAATAAAATTTTTGTTAGGGCAATACTCCTGAATTTTCTAAATGGTCTATAAATATCTCGGCTAGATATGAAGGATTAAATGACCAAATATTGCTCTTAGGGCCAATAATACCCTTGGTAAACATTAAAAACAATAAGACAAAAAAACAAAGAACATAATAAATCCGTGGAACCTGTTCGAAATTTTGTATTAGAGAAAAGGTAAAACATTTAAAAAAATGATCTGTAGGCAACAAATTTAGCAACAGAAAGCAAAAAGATAATTCTAATTACTCTAAACATTAAATTAGAAAAACCACTGTTGACAATTTACATGTAGAACGCAAGAGCAAAAAATTAAATTTACTTAAAAATGGAAATACAAATAACAACACACTATTGAAAGGCTTTAATGATGGTTTTATCGAAGAACCTGGGCTAACTTAACGCTAACGGGACAGACCCACCTAACAATATAGGTTTTGTTAAAAAAAATCCTTGTTTAAATATACAGCCGAGAATTCTACCACTGAGCCTGGAAGCTTATACTGAATATTCAACAAAACTTGTTTATGCTCCACGGAAGTAAAAAAGTTGTGACTCAAGGATGACCAAGATAATACGGTAGGGGGCACAGCGGATTTGCTTAGATACTGCTTGCTGTTTACAAAACATGAACTATAGGTGGCGTGAATTTCTAAAATAGTCAAATATTCCAGATCTGTAGAGACAGATGTTTTCCTCCGTAAGTTTTAATTTAGAAAGGCCAAATCAATCTACAGTTCTATTCAGAGAAAAGTGGTACATGTAATTTAAGTTTGTGAAAGCAGAATTTTCGGTGCCACGAGAACAATTTGAAATGTCTTTAGTTGTCAAGTTGGCAGTCTTTAGATATATAGACATAATTATATACATGTATGTAAAATAAAGAAATACCTGATCAACTATCAGTAGTCGAAAAAGCCCAGGTAATTACCAGAAGAGGAGGCTGGGCCATTCGTGCCCTAGCAAACAGGTGTGGAAAAAGTAAAACGACCATTTTAAAAATGAAAGTCAGGTAATATTTTAAGATGACAAAACAAAATGGCAGCCTAATAAAATATTTTTTTGACATCACCCTGAAAAACTAAACTTATTAGATTGGTTTTAAATTGTGTGCAAAAATTAAATGTTACCAGGTCATCCCCATATGACTCTTAGTTTCTGACCATAGTTTGAACTCAATCGGGTAAGTAGTTTTTAAGTTAGAGAGATAAGCTGTTACGAATAACAAATGGCGGAATAAAATAGCGATCAGATAAAATTTTTTAAAAATCAACGTTTTTTTTTATTCAACTGTCTTAAAATTTTGCACAAAAATTAGATATTATTAGGGATAAACTTAACGTAAAATATTGGTATGAATTTAATATGACGATACAAAACGGTGCGGCGCCGGTCTAATAATGTTTTTAGAAAAGCGATGTAAAAACAACTTATTCAAGTTATTTTAAATTATGTCAAAGAATCAAGTGTGGCATTAATATAAACTCGTAAAATATTGGTTCGAATCTAATATGGTGGAACAAAATGGAACCCAATAAAAATGTTTGAAAAGACAGTATAAATGACTATGTGACAGACTTCACTATTCCTAATAAAATGAGAGATTCATAACGAGGGAAGTTCCGGGTAAAGGAAACTAATTTTTTTACCAGTGAGCCGCTACTATACAATCTTATTCTTTACTTACCTAAACACTTGAGTAATGACAGACGTGCCGACTCGCATCTTATTGTTAATGCTGCTGCCCCATTGCGGTGTCGACATCTGTTGCGGTTGAGAAGATTCAGGCAGGGCCGGGAACAAGTCGTCATAGCTCTTTAGATTGGTTGGCTCGTAGGCCGCGCCCTCTTCGATCACTGGTTGCTGCATTTTGGGATTGTCCTGTTTCGCGCCAAGTCGTTACAGCAACACTGAAACAAAGAACGTATTTAGAAAAGTTCCACCAAATAAAAACATATAGGGATATTTAATGAAGACTCCTTAAATCGCATATTGATCAAATGTATTTTAGTTATACAAACCAAACTCAAACCGGCTAACAACGGTTGCCGGTTTCTATTTCACTAACAGAGGGACTTGATATACATAGATATCCCAAGTACTTATTACCCTTATAAATTTCGTTTGCAAGCATAATTGTATTCATCGTGAATTGTGGTCGCATATTGTGTAACATTTTAAATGTAAATATAACTTTAGTAAATACCAGTCGTTGAATAATACTCATAATAAATTTGAAACAGTGTAACATGTTTCTAGCATAATGCACTTATATAGCAATTATTGCATGACTGTCGCTTTTGAAGCAGATCTTATCTTCATTCAGACTTTAACATTATGTCAGGTAACCTTTAAAATGAGATATGATAGTCGTTATAATTGTTGCTCGAATTGAAGTGTTATAAAAATGACTTTATCGCGCATTAAAATTTGCCATGGGCATATCATATATCATAAACAATATATATATATATATATATATATATATATATATATATATATATATATATATATATATATATATATATATATATATATATATATATATATATATATATATATATATATATATATATATATATATATATATATATATATATATATATATATATATATATATATATATATATATATATATATATATATATATATACATATATGGGTGTATTTGTGTAGCCTAGAGAAAGGAAATATACTTTCCAAAATGTTGGCAACTTAACATTGGGTTTCATTACCAATCGTTCCATATAACCCATTAAAAGTACCCCAAAAGAATGTGTATTGTAATTGGTCAAAAGAATAAGTTAAAACTCGATCTTGAAGTTAGTTCTGTTTGTGAATTTAAATACGTCTGCCTCTCTATGGGTTGTTGATATGAATGCACATTAAATTGTTTGCACTGAATGTTTTTGTTCCTAGCGTACCAGACTGCCATCTCATGGACTATCTAGTAACATCTTGATAGTATCGTAATCAAATAAAAATTAGTGGTCCCAATATTGATCCCTTTGCAACACCCAATTCGATCAAAGTGCTGTGATTATTTTTTTATTTACAGATAATATCTTTCTATGACAGAAAATATATACACCAACTAAGCACGTGACTCCTTATGCCAAGAGCATATAACTTTGCTCTTAGAAAGGCAAAGTCAATAATAATAACGCTCAACCCAGCGACGAGCATCAACATTTGTGTCGAGATAATACAAATACGCGCTGCAGCCTTCTCCTTAGTTAAGCCTCTCTTTATCGAAATAACACTTAGAAACTCTCTTACTTTCTTGCTAAGTGATCATTAATACATGTATGACATCGTGGCCCACGTTGATCCTCATCAAGAGACGTACATTTCTACCACTGGGTCACGGTATATTGCGAATTATGTTGCTTCTTAAAAACTACGGCTATTTTTGGCAATTTCTAGTTCTTCTATGCATTATATTTATCAAATAATACAAAGGCAAAATGAGAGAATATTGGCCTTAATTCAAAAATACTTTATAAATCGGCTAGAAAAATAAGATTCCTATATTTAAAATATTTCTTGCAGAAACATAAAAAACAAAGGTATTCTTTATATAATTTACTAACAGAAATATTTGAAAATTGAACACATTTGAACCTTTTCTACACCTTTTTACCTTTATTTGTAGATGGTTGAAAGAATTGTATGTAAATGGTAAAGAATTGATTATTTCGTGGTTAATGGGTACTTGCAATATGGCGGTAAAGATTGATGGTAGCTAAGAGGAGAGTAATCTAGTACGGGACGCAGACGAAGGACCAGATGGATTTTTAGATGGTGTTGCTTTTTACCCGACTGCGCCTGCAAATGAGGGTAATGCGTTTAACAGTTATGTATGTATAAATATACGTATCCTTTGTTATTACACTTGCACCTAATTTTCATGAATGGGGCTTCAAAAGCACGGCCAGAACAAGCCATTGGCAAGACACGGCCCCGCGTTTATATTTTTGAGAAATTTTCCAAATGCACGGATGTTTTTTGCTTGATTGTGAGCTCCGCCTCAGGCGTATAGTTACCTCCTAGAATGGACAAAAACGGCACGTTAAAGGCGCCATATTATGTTTGCTGAAAGACATAGATTTACGTTTTTTTTCTGTCCTTGGACAAAAAATTGGATAAAATTGAGTTATGCACAAATTTAGAAAAGTAGAATAAATTTCACGGATCCTGCAAACATTTTATAAATTTGAAACATATTTCATACCGAATTTGGTTTACCAAATGTTAATAAAATTATAATAAAAATAATAAATAAGGTCGGTGTAGTCTCAATTATTTGTCTTTTTTGTGGTTTCTTTTCCTATATTAATTTACTATAGTTCGACACATCTTGGATCTTGGACTGCGACGGCTGAGAAACAAAAGCACATCGTCTAGATATATTTGCCAGTTTATTTGACTCACGGGGAAACTTTAAAATTTGCAATGAATATTTTTTGACCGCATAGAGAGTTTCTCTAGCCCTCTGTGCGTCAGACTTTAGTTCTAAGCAGTCGGTTTTTCTTTGTTTTTTTTTTTAATTTTTATACTTGTGTGTTTCGTATTTTACAACGAATGACAATATTTTCTGAAATAAGGTATTTCTACCAATGACCACCCATGGATTACGGCCGCTGAAATAAATTATTATCTCAGGTCGACTGGATCCACCATTAAGACATGTTTAGATTTACTCGTAACACCTAAAATAAGCGAAATGATCGGTAACAAAAAAGTCTCTCGTTGAAATAGTGTATGTTGAATTAAGTTAATAAATGGAAAACTTTTCTATTATTGATATTAGCACAAAAAGTTATTCTTCAGAAAAAGTTTTGCTTGCCCAAAAAGGAAGTTTAAGGTTTAAAAAAATCTGAATATCTTATATCTATGTAGGTGAAAATTTTAAAAACATTAAAGGATCTTTATGAAGTATGTAGCCAAACTATAGGCATACATTTTTGATGTATTATAAGACTAAAAGTTCATATAATCATAAGCTTCGTATAAAAAAATATTTTTTTTGTATTTCCTAACCTAACCTAATATATATTAAATACTACCTCTTTTTTCAACCTAACTATAGACCAGTGGCGGCTGTTCAGGTGAAGTAGGTGAAGTGCTACTTCACCAGGAAAAATAAACAAGCAAACATCTAACTATATTTATTATATATCTCTTAAAATTTTAGTTTTTACATTCATTTATTCACCTAATTGGTAAAAAATAAACTGTACATCTCGAATAAATATTTTACTTGACCGTTGGCGGCATGTCTTTTTAAAACTTCCAATCGAACTTTATTATAACAACTATAACAGTGGCGCAAACCGCTTTGACTTTGCTGGAGGTGTTATGTTTAGTTTACGATTTTCCTACTATGTTGCCATGACAACGCGTATCCGATGACGTCGAGCCCAGCGCCATACAACGCTCTTTTGCGGTGGTTGTTTACTTTTATTTTCGAGCTGCAACCAGTGAATTCCTTTGCAGTTAACTTGACTGTTTTGTATTATATTTATTTATGGTCTTGTTACAACTTCAAATTCGAAGTTAGTAAATGTGATTGTTCAAGACTGGGATAAATTAAAAGACGTCTTTGAATTTATTACAGACTGTGACAAATCTGATGAAAAATCAATCCGCCTTGCGAAAGGATTTTTAGGTGAGATGAACGATTTTGAATTCACGTTTCTGGCATTAGTGTTTAATGACATTTTCTCAATCACAAACATACTATTTGACGTTCCTCAAAAAAAATTGCTTGACATTCATTTTTGCATATCCAATATAAAACACTGTCGTGAGGCGCTCTGTAAAAAAAGAAATAAACATTTTTTCAATACCATGTTTGATAGAGCAAATTCTATTACAGAAATAAATCATTACAAACGTGAGCTTGCTAAGCTTTCACCTGAAGAGATTAGGGCTAAGTATAGCACCCTTTTTTATGAAATATTGGATCATATTTTAATGGAAATGAAACTAGGATTTTAAGACTGTGAAAAACTTACATTTTCATGCTTGGCAGGTTCTGCTAAATTTTACGAATATAGTTTAAATTTTCCGAATGGCCCGTTTGAAAATTTGTTACAGTTATATGGGGAAATATTTTCAAAAAGTCAACGACTTAAAAATGAGCTTGGTCTTATCTTTGCCAAGTAATTGGAATATATCACTGCAACAGCAAGTGAAAAAAATTAATAAAAATAAATATATTTTTACCGAAGCATATAAATTGTTTTCCCTTATTTTGACAATACCGTCTACAAGTGCTTCAGTGGAGAGAAGTTTTTCTTGCTTCAAATGTGTAAAAACTTTAAGAAATAAAATATCTCACGAAAGACTTACTTCTCTTGGCAATATGTGAATTCAAAAGGAATGTATGGAGAAGATTAGGGCAACTCACCCATTTTATGAGGATGTTATAAATAAATTTGCTGCTATGAAGGATAGGAGAATTGATTTAGTATACAAAATTTAGGTAAGTCGTAAAAAATATTGTACCCCCACCACATATAAAAAAATTTAGGGGATGATAAATTTGATAGTATAAAAAAATGCTTAACACTTTTTTATTAAAACGCGATTTTTAGAATATGCATGAATACTGGACTCAAGTGTGGTGATTACTCCATAATTATTGTACAAATCCTCTGTTTATTTTGTCTGTTTGTATGTGTATCTTTTTACTTCTCTTGTCGGAGGGTTTTTACAGATCTTAACGTTTTAGGATCCCTAGATGCCCTCAATTCCATCTGTATTTCTGTCCACGGCATAAAACTGCTTAACCGATTGACTTCAAATTTGGGTCAAAAATTGAGGATTATATGGAGATGACCTGGTAATAATTTGATAAAAATCCAATAGGGCGAAACAAAATGGCGGCCTTGGAAAAAATTATTACTAAAAACTGCTAATTCAATTTACCTCAAATTTTCCACAAAATCAAGTATTACGTAGGAATGAACTGCTGGAATTTTGGTACGGATCCAAGATGGAGAAACAAAATGACGGCTTAATAAAATATTTAGGAAATCAGCATGAAAAAATTCCTTATTAGATTGATTTCAAATTTTGTGAAATGAAATGAAATGGTAAAATTGTGGTAGGAATTGTATACGGCGCGGCGGTACAAAATGAAGGCCAAGTACCTAAAATGTTTATAATTGTGAAAAAATCTCCCTCCGAGGTTTTTACATATCTTCAAATTTTAGCGTCCCTAGATGCCAAAAAAAAACATATTTTCTCAATTTCGTCGGTCAATCCATCTGCCAGTTCACGGCATACCTAATTGGCTTCAAATTTTGATCAAAATGAAGAGTCATATGGAGATAACCTGGTAACACTTTAATAAAAATCCGATATGGCGGAACAAAATGGCGGCCTACTAAAAAACTACTTATCCAAAAAACCAAATTGTGCACAAAAATCAAGTATTACGTAAGAATGAACTGATACAATTTTGGTGAGATTGCGAAACAAAATGGCGGCTTAATAAAATATTTAAAAAAGTAGCCTGAAAAACTACTTATTGGTTGATTAAATTTTGTGCAACGATTAAGTGTGATATAGAGTTGAATTGAAAACATGCCGTAACAATAAGCCGACCAAATAAAATAATTGTAATCATGAAAAAAATCACCTTTCCAGAATTTTACGGATCTTAACGTCTTACCAAAAAAACAATCTGAAACGCTGCACACAAATCCAGTATTACATTAGCATGAACTGGTAACATTTTGGTATGAATCCAAATAAAAAAATATTTCAAAAATTACCTTGAAAACCCACTTTTTACATTGATATCAAATTTTTCAAGAAATTATTACTAAAAAACTACTTTTCCAATATACCTCAAATTTTGCACAAAGATCAAGTGTTACATAGGAATAAACTGGTAAGATTTTGGTACGAATCCAGGATGACAAAACACAAAATAAATATAAAATATTTTAAAAATCAGTCTGAACAAAAATTACTTTAATAGATTTCAAATTGTATGCAAGAATTAAGTTTAATATAGCGATAAACTGGTAAAATTGTGGTACGAAGTCAAAATGACTTTCCAAATGGGGTCCAAATAAAATGTTTAAAAAATCTTAAAAACTTTAAAAGGCCTTTCAATTGACTTATAATTTTGCACAAAAAAATGGGTTTGATATAGGGATAAGCTGGTAAAATTTTGGTACAAATTCAATATGACGGAACAATCTAATAAAATTATTGTAAAAAACTGCTTATGCAATTTATTTTAAATTATCAAGTGAGGCATAGGAAGAAACTGGTGGAAATATGGGGGCCCAATAATAAAAATGTTTGAAATGATAGTATATAATGACTTACTTAATTACTACGTTAGGAACTAAATTGGGAAAAATTCATAACGAGGGAAATTCCGGGTAAAGGAAATTTACCGATTTTTTATTTTTATTTACATATTTAATTATTAATGTATTATATCAAGCTAAGCTAAAACTGTAGGTAGGTGTCAAAATATAAGGGAAAACCCTGTATTTCGATTCTATTAATGTTTTCTCGATTCTACTAATTGTTAAGGTTGAGACTTGGTGATCTTTAAGTTATGATACAATGGAAGGCCGACGTAACATCATGCTCCGCACCTATCAGAAACGCAATCGAGTGTGAATCGCTTCATAATTGCATAAGACCTTTCTTTAAAAAGTTAAGATGGTTACACGACATTATTTTCGACCTAAATAAACCTAGATTGGAATAGCAGTTATGGGCGGAACAAATATGCATAGTTTTATTTACGTTTGTCAAGGGGGCGATTAAAAGTAATTATAACGATTGTAAACCGGATCGGAATCGCAAGTGTCAGAGACTGTTTTCATTCGTATTTGATAAAAATAAAATTCGTTTCAAATTCAATACTGTTTTTTTTTCTTTAGATCTGACAGGAAAACATCTTTGTTAAAAAAGAGCGTTTCAAAAGCACATTTTTATACAGTTTGATCCAGTTAAGAAAAATTCGCACACTTTTTTTTGTAAATCAACATAATTTAAATAAATCAAAGAAAAATTATTATTGTAATCGTGAAAAAATCGTCGTCCAGATTTTTTCCAGATCCTCACGTTTCACAGTTCTTTGATGCCGAAAAATCTTTTTCCGCCATTTCCGTAGATCTGTCTCTTCGCGCCATAGGACGTCGGCTGTAGCTCGGGAACCATTAATGGCAGAACTTAAGGAAAAGAATATTTATAGGTAAATCGACCAAGAGAAATCTCTGTTAATATATTTCAAGCTCGAAAGTTAGCCGCTAGGGGGCATAACAGCAACACAAAAGTATAAATGCCGATTTTTTCTTAAATTTCCCTAGTTGAGGTATATTGAAAATATAAGCATTATATTCTTCAACTAATTATGCATGCAATTATTGCTTGAGATCATTTTTGTCTATTTTCAAAAATGTTTGTGGTTGGAGGTCAGACATTTTTACTTTCAAATGTTGAGAACTCTGTTTTGGATGAACCGATTTTATTCAACTTAATGTCGAGAAAAAGTGCTTTTTTTGCTCTACTCGTGAAGCCATAAATAACTTTGTTAGTTGTCACTAGATGGCATTATTTCGGAATTCTCCAAATAATGCTGGTTTTATCAAAAAAATCAAATAGTACGCTATGACTTTTATATCACAATTTATTTGGTAGTTATGAAATGCATTGAATAGTGAAATAAAAAAATCCAGGTCCGCATTTAAATTAAGAAAGTTGATGATGGTCTCGAATCCACAAAAAGTATTGGTTTTAAGTGGAAGAAATCAAATAATAGAAAATACCTGACGGATTTGCCCCACATCGTCCACAAGAGAATCAATTTCTTGAGGGAATATGTCAAAAATCAAAATCTAGGACAAGATGCTTATACCACCGTATTTATTGATGAGACTTGGATTTATAGTAAAGGTTCGTTTAGAAACAGCTGGCAGGATAACACTATGTCTACAAGTTCTAAAAAAGCTAGTGAAGGTCATCGATATATTGTAGTTCACGCTGGATCAAAGGAAGGATTTATTAAGGGGGCCAGTTTAATATTTAAAAGTGGACTAAAAAGCGGAGATTATCATGACAATATGAACAAGCAAAATTTTGAAAATTGGTTTAAAAATCAGCTGGTACCAAATCTTCCTCCAAAAAGTTTGATAGTGATGGACAACGCAAGCTATCATTCCGGCCTTTTAGAGGATATTCCTAGAAAATCATGGACAAAGCAGAGATTGATTGGATGGTTAAAAGAAAAGAACATTGACTTCCCAGAGAGGGCCATGAAGGATGAAATATGGAGCATTGTAGAAAAAAATTGTAACATTGAAAAAACATTCTACCTTGACGAATATGTGAAACCTTTGGGCCACAAAATACTAAGACTTCCTCCATACCATTGTCAATTTAATGCTATTGAAATGGTATGGTCTGAGTGTAAGAGGAAATACGACCAATACATTGCTAGTCTGAAGGGGACACCATCGGAAGTTTTGGCCATGTGGGAAAAAGCGATAAATGAAGTATCTTCAGAGCATTGGAAAAATTATGTCAGCCACACAGAAAGGGTAATCCAAGAAGCTTGGAAGACAATACAGATATGTGATGCTTCAGACATTGCGCCACTTGTAATTAGTACCGACGAAGACAGCAGTGACGATGAAGAATTTAGTTCTGATTCTGAAGACAGTGAAGGGGAGTAGTTTTTATTTTTAAAGTTAGTTAGTTATACATTAATTTCTCTCTTTTAGTTTTTAAAGCAAAGTCTGCATTGTAACATATTCATTTTTAGCATACACGCAATAGATCATATCTCTTATTTTGTTCTTTAAGTAATCTGTGATTTTTGTTTTTACCTCTTTTTGTTTTTGAAACATTCTGGAGGTAAAGGATTCATCGTTCGTTATTCCCCTTTTCTTAATATTTTTTCAGTATTGTCTGTAATTGAGAATTAAAATAATTTTGATGAAAATGGGTAACTGGCGTCAATTTATTACATTGCAAACAAAGAATAAGACTAAGATGAAAGAATTTATATTAGTAAAGTCTTATTTGCAAAATAATTTTAGTTTTTGAAGTTATAATAGTTATTTTTGTATTAAGTGTGCAAAATGAGGGTTTTTTTATGGCAATGAGAGTGTTAATTTTTTGCCAGCCATTTTCGACAAGTTGCAGCGCTTTCTGTACAGAAAATGCCAATTTTAAATTCGCTTTAGCCAGTGCTGAACGCACCCCTCCTATCTACATCACTGCATACGTTTAGGTTAGGAATCATCGCTGAAATATAAATAATATAAGAAATACGTTATTTGAAACCAGCGTGACGTCATTCCAGAAAGGTAATGCGTCAACTATACCAAATAAATTGTGATATAAAAGTCATAGCGAACCATTTGATTTTCTGGTGACAGTTTTAGTGACAACTAACAATGTCATTACGACACAGTTTATGGCTCCACCAGTAGAGCAAAAAAGCACTTTTTTCGACACGAAGTTGAATAAAATGTATTCATCCAAAGCAGAGATATCAACATTTAAAAGTAAAAATATTTGACCTCCCCCACCACTTTATTTTTAAAAACTGACAATAATGGTCTGAAGCAAAAAGTGCGTAATTGGTTGAACGTAACGGATTCCACCACATACATAACACAGTTTATATATGGATACTTAACAATTGTTTGGTAACAACTTTATACACATATAAATATTAATAACTTTATTGAAGAAGTTTTATTACGAGTTTAAGTTCTGTTAAAAAGACTATCTATTTTTGTACCAAAGTACCCAGAACTTACCTTATAATATAACTATCGTAAGAGTATACAATTTATACAATATCGCCAAATAAACATATTATGTATATATAAACTGTGTTGTCCGTCTGTGGTGGAATTCCGAATTCGGTACGAGGAAAGTTCCGGCTAAAGGCAACGTTACCGATTTTAAAAACTGTATTTTTGTTCATATTCATTTTGTCCATATTTTCTACCGTTTTTTGTCACAGTGTTATGTTGTGTTTATCCAGCTGAAAGTCACAATTCTCTTAGTTATTTTGCGTATGCACATATAACAATTTATGATACATTTAAATTAGATACGTATTTTTTTTTTGACATTTACGCCCGTTGCGACATATTGAATTTTTACCAAAATGTTACCATGTCATCCTTGTATAAACTCTAATTTTTGACCAAAGTTCGCTCGGAAAATCTACGGCGATATGGGGATAAACTGGTAATTTTGGTTAGAATCGGACAGGGAGAACCAATAAGTGATTTTTAAAAAAGTATTGAAGACTACTTATCAAACTGATTTAAAATTCTGCATAAAAATCAAGTTTTGATATAGGAATCAAATGGTAAGATTTCGGCGCAAATCGAATATGGCGGAACAAAGTGGTGTCGTAATAAAATGTTTAAAAAATCGGTAAATTTCCTTTATCTGGAACTTCCCTCGTTATGAATCTTTCCTTTTATTACAAATAGTGAATTGTAGCCGAATTTAGTTTCAAACAATTTTATTGACCGCCATTTTGTTCCATCATATTGGATTCCTTCTAATATTTTACCAGTTCATACCTATGCCACGCCTGATTCTCAGGGATAATTTTAAATAAATTCAAGAAGTAGATTTTACATTGACACACACTGTCATTTTGTTAAGTCATGTTGAATTCGTACCAGTTTATCCCTATATCACATTTAATTTTTCTGGAAAATTTACTGAATAATATTTTATTAAGTTAATTTTTTTAAAATATTATTTGGTTGTCATTTTGTTCCACCCTCTTGAATTGGTCCCACAGCTTTACCAGTTTATCTCTATATGACACTTAATGCTTGCACAACATTTGAAATTAATCTAATAAGTAGTTTTTTCAGACTGATTTTATAAATATTTTATTAGGCCGCCATTTTGTTTTGCTATCTTATATTCTTACTAAAACTTTACCAGTTCAGTCCTATGTAACACTTGATTTTTATGCAGAATTTGAGGTAAATTGGATAATTAGTTTTTTTAGTAATAATTTCATTAAACCTCCATCTTGTTCCAGCATATTGGATATTTACCAACATCTTACCAGGCACATCCCCATGTGACCCTTAATTTTGACTAAAATTTGAAATCTGATAACTAGTTTTTAAGCTGTACCTTGAACTGACACTACTGACAGTCAGACAGGCAAACCGAGGTAAATCGTGAAGATATGTAAAACTTGGGAGGATGATTTTTTCACGATTACAAACATTTTATTTGGCCGCCATTTTACTCCGCCATTTTGAATTAGTACCACAGTATTATTAGTTCACCTCTATACTACAATTAGTTACGGAACACAATTTGAAATCAGTTCAATAAATAGTTTTTTAAGCTGACTTTTTAAATGTTTTATTAAGCCGCCATTTTGTTCCGACATTTTGGGTTCGTACCAAAATTTTACTAGTTTATTACATTTGAGATAAATTATAATTTAGTAACCATTGTTTTTATCATTTCACTAGGCCGCCATTTTGTTATGCCATATTGGATTTTTAGCAAAATGTTACCATGTCATCCCCATATGACCCTTAATTTTTGACCAAAATTTAAAGTCAATCGCGTAAGTGGTTTTTTAGCTATGCCGCGAACAGACAGACCGACGGGATTGAGAAAACATGTTTTTCGGCATCTAGGGACCCTGCAACATAAAAACCTTAAAAAACCTAAAAAAGGGTGAATTTTTCACGATTACAATAATTCCCATTTACAAGGGAAATAAAAATCAGTATCAAAAAACTACTTTCCGAATTTTCTTCCAGTTTAACATGAAAATCTAGCGTGATATAGGAAGAAACCTTTGTGGGAATCCATATCCAATATATCGAAATCAAATAGCCGAGGAAAATAACGTTTTAAAAAATCAATATAAAAAAAAAATGTATCCAATTGATTGAAAGAAATCGTCCATTTTTACTCCAAGTGGCGTAGCTACACCGCCGATAGCCCCGGCATCGCGAGGAGGAGGGGTAAGTGATGATGATAATACATCTCAAGGGAAATTAGGGTTTTCTAATAGGGGCAGTAGCAGCTTAGATGGATTTCTTTTAGTCATTAAAATATTCATTTTAATTTTCGGTCAATCGGATAAGTAGTTTTCAATCTATGCCGCGAACTAACAGACAGACAGACCGACGGAATTGAGAAAACATATTTTTTGGCATCTATATAGGGATACCTTCCCTAAAAATGTAAATAACTGTGATATAAAATCGTTACCCTCAGACAATATTGATTCATATTTGATATAAATATATTTTTAGTGTTTAAGATTATTTCTCCAATTAATATTTTAAATATGAAAGATATCTTTCCGAGTACAATCTGCTATTTTTAGTTTTATTTATATAAAGCGCCATTTTTAAGCGGGAATACATACAGGCTAGACCCCCAACAGTTTAGAGTTAGGGACCAAGAAAGGTACCACCACTGCGTTAAAAAGAAAATTTCTTCGAGTGCTAGGGTGTATGATAATGCTATATTTTGTCGCTTCTCTCTTGCTAAAAAAATTAAATGCTAGTTTCTCCACGTTCTGAGATGAATTATTCGGATTGTTATTGAAAACTTTAGACACTGTGTAAAGTTTTGAGCGTACAACACATAAATATAAAATAAATTAAATAACAATAGTCTTTTTAACCGACTTCAAAAAAGGAATATGTATGTATGCATGTTTGTCTATGTCAATGATTTTCTTTGCAACTACTAAAAATTTAAATGGTGTTTCCACCATGTTCTAGCTAGATCAACATTTTAGGGTGGTTTTAGTATCCAAAACGGCTCGCTAAAATATAAGAGGCATGCGCAGTAATAGAAAATGTGCGAAAAAAATTAGAACTTCTGAGTAATTATTTTAAATAGTTGTGGAGAAATTGCTCTAAATAATAAATTAATGAAGTTCAAATCAATATATGATATAGTAAAAGGGAATGTTCGCACTGTCCCTTTGAAATTTAAAAAAATATATAACTTCATTATTTGCAAATGCCATTGATGTAGTCGTCAAAAAAGAACAGAAATTAAAAATTACATTTTAGGTAACCTTAAAAATTTAACTTACTGAAATCGGCCTCAAACAAATAAACAGTAATAAATAGCCACGAGGTATTGGACCATATTAAAAAGTATAAAATCTAAATCGAACAAACTAATATCAAATACAATGTTTTCCTTAGAACTTAGTAATCAGATAGTTGTTCGATGCCGATTTCAATAACTCAGATTTTAAAGATAATCCTAATAAATTTTATTACAGTGATCAGATAATTATAGCGGACAACACAGAGGTAAGATGCATAGTAACAATTTTCTCAAAAATCTGTGGAATGACATTTATAATAGTAGGTGAGACCTGGGTGTCTGCCCATTTTTTTTTAATGCTTAGTAGTTGCTTTCGATTATTCACATATGAAGAAATCCATTTTAAAGCATTGCCGTACTGCCCCTTACACCATATAACTCTAGTTTTTTCAAAAGTATATCTCCATTTAGACAGTCATTAAGTGTTTTAAACAGTTTATTTGGCTGCTGTTTTGTTCCGCCATCTTGAATCCCTACCACAATTTTTACCAATTTATCTGTTTAAATCTTGCACAAAATTTTAAAACAATGTAATAAGTAGTTTTTCAGACTGATTTTTAAAATATTTTTGATTATGCCGATTATTATTTTATTTTGCCATCTTGGATTCATACCAAAATGTTACCAGCTCATTCAAATGTAATACTATATCTTTATTCAGCGTTTCAGGTAAATGGGATAATTACTAATAATTTTTTTAACATTTTACTGTCCGCCATATCGGATTTTTACCAAAATGTTACCAGGTCATCCCCATACGACCCCTAATTTTTACTAAAATTTGAAGTCTATAGGGTAAATAGTTTTTATCTATGTCACGAACTGACAGACAGATTGACACATAGACTGACGGAATTGAAAATAATTTTCATGATTACAAACATTTTATTTGGCCGCCATTTTATTTCGACATCTAAGCAAAACATCAGTTCATTCCTATGTAATGTTTGATTTTTGTGCAAAATTTGAGGTAAATTGGATAAGTAGTTTTTTACCAAAATTTATTTTCATATCTCATCTCCATATAATCCTGAATTTGTCACTATCCAAAATTTGAAGACAATCGGGGGAGTAGTTTTTAGCTACGCAGAGAAAAGACAGACCCACGGAACTGAGAAAACATGTTTTTCGGCATCTAGGGACCCTAAAACGTGAGATCCGAAAAATCTTCGGAGGGTGATTTTGTCACAATAATAATACTTTCCTTTTACAAGGGAAGTAAAAAACTTGATGTAAGTATGATGATATTTAATTTAAACAGGGTATCCCAAAAATGAGATACAAAGTGCGGTTTTAGGTATTTTAAATAAGCACTCTATATATTGTATTATATTTAACTATTAATTCTAAGCATATTTTATATAACATATTTACTAAAATTTAACTGTTCTCAAGACATTGACATATGGAAACTGAACATTTTAAACTTTGAAAGACTTTTGAATTTACAAGGCTTTACTTAAGAGAAAAAATAATTAGTTTTATATAGTCTATATCACATAGTATTATCTTATCAAAGAATATAACATTTGGTTTGTATGTATGTTAATTTTCGGTTATTGATATCACAAGAAAAATCATAAAAAAAACTAAAATAGAAATGTACAATTTGCTTTGTTTTCAAGTCAAACTGTTTAAATATTACAGTATCTTAAAAATCTCTTTTAAAGGTCAATTCACATAAACAATTCAATTTTAGAATAGAATTTGTTTTATAATATTTAGAAAAATCCATATAATCAAAATATGTTATATTATGATATATATCATAGAGGAACACTGTTATGTTCCTCTCTACGATAATATAAAGTCCCCTTTTTAAAATAATTAAGTAGCACCATATATCACGTTTTTGGGACATCGTAGACCGTGTGTCAACGAATCTATTAGACAGGCCATAACTTTTAAAGTATTTCGTGTATCAAAACGAAATTTGGTATAGGTAAATGATACATAAAGAGGAAAGTTTTCGCATATTTTTCACTTTCCGGTCACTGGAAATGGCTCCAGTTTCGATTTTTCAAAATGGAACACTGTATATTTTTACATTTTTGGATTGTTGAGACAATTCTGAAGCAGAACGTGACATTTTAAAAAACTTTTTACGCCTACTTAATTTTTTTATAGCCATTTTTAAAATTGCATCTAGGTGGCCATGACCAGACGCAAATAAATCTAAGGACCTGAAATGATGACAGAATAATACAATCGCTAAGTTTTAGTGATTAGTCTAGATAGCAAGAGACTAACTATTTTTTTTCAAATGGCGACCCTTCTTTTTAGACAAGCACTTTTTGAAAAGAGGATTTTTTTTGCGAATTTAACGTTACTAACTTTTTTGCGATTGGATTAAAAATAAGCTCAAAAATTAAATATTACTAAGAAAAATACTCGATAAACAATTATTTACTTTTATCAAGTGTGCCATGGACAGCTATGCTAAATATTAAGTAGAATTTTTTGTTTTGACAGTGACACTTACCTATCCTTTCTGAGTAAACATAAGATTTCCTTATTTTTCTTGATTTTCAGTATTATTTTTGTTTTCAAAAGTCAAAATAAAGTAAACTCAAAGTGAAAAAGTTGATATTTTATTAATACACTCCTGGACAAAATTATCGCACCACTTGGCTTTTAGGGAGCAATTTTTTTTTAAGAAATAAAAAAAATATTATAATTACCATTTTTAACTGTGTATTTTTTATTAGCAAAAACAATCATATTTGATTTAAAAAAAAACAAGATATACCAAAAAATAACTAACAAAATTTATTTTTAGGAAAAAAAATCGATTTTTTATAATTTTAATTTTTAAATAAAAATAAAACAATAACCCCAAGAACAAACATAATGCAAAATTAATATCGTGTGTTGCCACCTCTAGCTGCAATCACCGCTTGAAGTCTTCGCGGCATTCCTCTTATTAGATGTTGAATACTTTCCTGTGGAATGTTTTCCCACTCCTCACGCGCAGCCTGCTCTAGTTCAGCCAATGTTCGGGGAGGAGGATTTCTTTGTCGAATACGTCTTTTTAACATGTCCCAGACATGTTCTATAGGATTTAAGTCAGGGCTGCGTGGGGGCCAGTCTAAAGAGGTAATTTCCACGTCATTTAGATATTGAATGACATCAAATGCCACGTGAGGCCGAGCATTATCGTGCATTAATAAGAAATTCGGTCCAATGAATGGCGCAAATGGAACTACATGTTCTTCAAGGATCTCCAACACATACCTTCGTGCATTAAGGGCAGGTCTAGGTATAGGCACTAACTCCGTACAGGCATCGTAGGCAATGCCTCCCCAAAACATAAAGCTTCCTCCAGCAAATGGCTCTCTTGGAGATATGCACGCTTGGGCAAATCGTTCTCCGGCTCTTCTCCAGACTCTAGAACGACCGTCTGGTGATCGCAATCCAATTCTCGTCTCGTCGGTAAACAACACGCGCCTCCAGTCATTTACATCCCATCCCGAGTATTGTCTTGCAAACCTTAAACGGCTAACACGGTGTTGTCTGGTGAGGAGAGGTCCAGTTGCTGGCCTTCTGTTATCTAAATTCGCTTCATGAAGGCGTCTTCTAACTGTACGATCGGAAATATTGACATGGCGTACTTCCCTAATTAAATCGTTTATGCTACGGCTGGTAGATGTTCTATCTCTTAGAACATTGAGACGCAAAAAATTGTCATCTCTTTGAGAAGTACCTCTATGTCGGCCTTGTCCCGGTCTTCTTGTGTAAGCTTCGGTCTCCCGAAATCGCTGCACAGCTCTTAAAACCGTTGTGTGATGCACTCCTAAAACGCCAGCCACATAACGGTAACTTCTACCTTCTCCAACTAAAGTTATTGCTTGGACCGCTTCATTTTCAGTTAGATGCCGTGACGCTCTCTCCATATTTAATAAAAGAATGGTTTATGTTTCACAAACAATTTTTTTAAAAATCACCTTAAACAGTACGAAGTACAACTGAAACTTTGTGCCTTAAGTACATGTAAGGAAAAATACAAAATAAAGAATTTCAGTAATTCAAAGAAATTTGACCTTGAACACCAAAATAAAGTTTAAAAATTGTTATGGTCCAGTTCTATTTATCGTATTTACACAAATAAATAACGTTTAAAATTCATATTTATGTTTATTTAAATTTTCTTTTAAAAATAAGCAGTGGTGCGATAATTTTGTCCAGGAGTTTATTTGGAGAATGTCATAAAAATTCAAGGAATGCTGCTGAGTTGTATTCTCAGAGATACCCCGACCGGCAACATCCAGTCCATCAGTATTTTCCATATCTCGAGAATTGTTTTAGGCATCAAGAAGGAAATCAAGTGGCGGAAGGAAGATTTATTATAAACGAAGAAATGGAGATTAACGTTATTGCTATGGTTGAAGTTGATAAAACTGTTTCTTTAAGAAAAATTAATCACTGGATTTAAGTCATGAATCAGCTAGAAAAATACTAAAGAAACACAGATATCGAGCTTTTAAGTACCAGTTACACCAACATTTGTATCCTGACGATGGCGATAGACGGTATTGTTTTGTGATTGGTTGCTCCAAAATTGTAGAATTGACCCAAATTTTATCAAGTTTATCTTATTTCCTGACGAATTCAGATTTACTAATAATGGTATGTTTAACAAACAAAACACTCGTTACTAGGCCCAACAAAATCAACATGAAATGAGAGTAGGAAAATTTCAAGAAAGGTTTGGTGTCAATGTCTAGGCTGGTGTCGTTGGTAATAGAATAATTATGCCAATTTTATCTCAAGGCCAATTAAAAGGTGTTAGATACTTAGACTTTCTCCAACATGAAATTGAGCAACATCTTAATGATCTACCTTTAGAAGTTTTACGCCAAATTTACTTCCAGCAAAATGGAGCACCGCCTCACAATACCAGAGAAGTTATTAATTACTTAATTAAACATTTTAATAATAAAGTTATTGCAACCAATAGCCCAATACGGTGGCCCGCCCGTTCACCGGATCTCACTGTTCTCGATTCCTTTATTTGGGGATATGTTAAAGAAAGAGTCTATGTAACAGCCCCAGCCACTCTTGAAATCTTATAAGAGAGGATTGTATGTGTATTTAGAAGTACTACGCCTCAAATGCTGCACAACGAGTTGAGAGAAGCAATTGAACGAGTGGAACTGTGTCGTGAACAAGGATGAATGCACTTTGAACAACTACAGTGAACTCGAATATTGTGCTTTTACATTTTACAGCGTTATTGAGGTTATATTTTTGTTTAATACTCTGAACTATTTGTTAGCCAAAGATACAGATTTGCAAAAAATCGAAATTGGAGTAATTTTCGGTGACACCGGAAGTGACCGGAAAGCGAAATATATGTGAAAAGTCTCCTCTTTATTTACCATTTACCTATACGAAATTTCGTTTTGATACATCAAATACTTTAAAAGTTATGGCCTGTCTAATAGATTCGTTGACACTCGGTATACATACAAATATCTTTACAAAATGCACTTTTAGTGAGCAAGTATCTTTCCAGAGATATCCAATAATTAATTACACACTAAAAGTACCTATAATTGAAACAACTTCTCTATGTAAGTTTAACCCACTAAAATGAATAAAATTAAGATGTCTCAACGTGAAAATTAAATTTTTTAACAAGAAACATTTTTATAAAGAATAACTTTTTCTCGAAAATTCAATTTTTGGTCCGCTTGTCCTGCGGTTATACCATCCGTGTAAACCCTGTATATTCCAGATTAAAGTTTGTTTATGTTGTTCAAAGTCGTTCACGGAAAATCAGTAATCATCGTGAAAACTAGAAAAGTTTTTTGAGATTTTCGGAACAATACGGATAATTTAGAAGCCATTCTATGATCTGAAATGTATATTTCATGAAAAAATCCTCGAGAAAACTGTAGAAAAAGGGTGAAGTTGTATTAATAATAACAACAAGTTTTGTCTAATAAAATTGAATTTTTCTACAATAAAGCAATAAAAAGTATAAGGGAATTCACAATGAGATGGGAAGTCACAAATATTGGAAGAGGTTAAAATGGAGTTGGAGAGTCTTAAAAAGGTTGTGCAAACCCTGTTGGCAAAAAGACCCAAATCAAATAGGAAAAAAGAAATATTCTGATGTAATGCAACCAAAGCAGGAACAAGTTATTGTGGTTAAGCCAAAGAAGGACCAGTCAAGCGATGAAACTAAAAAAGCAATAAGGAAAAATATTAACTCAATTGGGTTGCATATATCAAAGTTTAAGCAAGTAAACAAGAGTGCAATAGATATTGGATGTGTAATAGTGAGAATGCTGTAAATGAGCTTAAAGTGAGACCAGAAAGTGGTCTGGACAATTAGTGCTCTGTTGAATAAACTCAACTGCGGAAATCAAAAATTAGGGTTCTGAATATTAGTAGTGAGAATGTTAATGAAGTGGATGACGATATGGTCATTAAAGAAATAACTAAATCAAATGATCTTGAGGTTAATACCAGCTCTCATATGAAGATCTTAGAGAGGTATAAGAGCAAAAGTCAATATACAAGCCTTATTATTGAAGTTGATCCAAGGACCCATAGTATACTACTCGAACGGGAAAAGGTTTGAATTGGTTGGTCAAGTTGCAACGCATATAATCATATCAGAGTTATTCAGTGTTATAAGTGTATGGGTTTTAACCATTTTGCTAGTCAATGTTCAGCAAAGACAGTTGTTTGGTCTCAATGATCAGAAGAACACAAATATAAAGACTGTAAGTCGCAAACATTAAAATGTGCTAATTGTATTGGGCTCAAAAATAAAGAAGCTGATGTGAAACATTCAGCCTTAGACAGGAAGTTTTTTTTGAGATATTACTCTAATTCTAGTTAGTTTTCTAATATAAAATGAATATTAAATCTAGCTTTAATTTACTCAAGATAGCACATCCTAAGATCTAAATTCTATTCTTATCATCGTTGCGATCGCCCAGAAGGTAGGGATGGCCGAGAGGGTATGTATTTAAAAAATTGTTATCAAGGTAATAGGCTCTACTTAGGAGAAACAATAGAGGGTTTTGAAAACATTTGGATTAATATTAAAATCAATTGTAGGGTTTCTTTAGTAGTTGGGGTGGTATACCATACAAAAAATAACATTTTAAACTGCACTCAAGCACTGGATAAGTTTTTACCAGGAATTATACCTGGTTGTAACTATATTTCGGTGATAGGTAATAAAAACAATGATTATGTGCTCACGAATTTCTCCAATCCCCTATTTAGTCTATTTGAAACATATGGGTTCTCCCAAATTATTGAGGAACCAACACGAATTACAGAAAACTGCTCATCTCTGCTAGACCCTATTTTTATAAGTGACTTGGATATAGTGGATTCTTCAGGTATGCTTGATGCTGGCAATATTAGTGACCATAGAGTCAATTTTTTTAAGACTAAACTCATGTCAAAAAAAAATCTCCAAAAATTTGTTACATTTCCCAATTTTAAAACTTTTCCCAAGGAGTAAAGACTCAAGAGCTTTGTGGAAGGGTATAAGGGGTTTATTGTATCCTTCCTCAAGGTCGTCTGAAGATCTCCCTGATGCCTTGCATAACCCAGAGGAAATAAATAAATACTTTCTAAGTGTTTTTAATAAAACAAATAATTACATAAATAAAGCGCAATGTTATTCAAATAATGAGTTTAAACCTAATTTGCACTTCAGTTTTGCAATGGAATCTCCTGAGAATATTTTTAAGTACCTGAACAGCATCAAATCAAATTCAGCTGGTAATGATGGCCTTACCCTGCATATGCTTAAACTCTGTATGCGTTATTTATTAAATCACTTCAACCATATAATAAATTTGTGTCTTGGGGCTATTTTCCTAGTGATTGGAAAGAGTCGATTATCATACCAGTACCCAAGACAAAAAATCCAAATACTGTGAGTGACTTGAGACCCATTAGTTTATTGCCTGTTCTTTCCAAGATTCTTGAAAGAGCAGTTGACACTCAGGTAAATGCTTATTTCACTGATCATAATTCATTTCCAGTTCATCAGTCTGGATTTCAAGATGGTCACAGAACATCAACTGCTTTGGCAAACCTTACTGACCATATAATTAGAGCTTTAGATAAAAACCTTGGAGCAATTTTAGTCTCCTTGGATTATTCTGAGGCATTTGATCTGTTTCATCATGATCTAATGTATTCCATACTGCACTATCTAGGATTTGATAGGATTGCACATAGTTTCTTCAAAAGTTATCTTACGAATAGACTGCAGAAGGTGTGCATTGGTCAGGCGTTCTCACGGGCTGAGAGGTTAATCCTCTGGAGGGTCACAGGGCTCAATATTGGACCCACTCTTATATCTATTGTACACATTTGATATCTATGACAGTGTTTCTAATTCTCATGTCCAGTCATTTGCAGATGAGACCCAACTCTTAAATTACTTTGAAACATCTGATCCTAAAGTTGCTGCTTTAGCTCTTGGGAGGGATTTGGAGTCCATATTGGAGTACTCCATGGAACACAACTTAAAGATCAATGCATCTAAGACACAGGTATTATTATTCTGTTCACAAAATTATAGTTTTCTTGCAGAATAAACTCAAAGTAAAATTGGGTAAACATCTTTTAACTTTTTCAAACTGCGCTAAAAACCTTGGGTTGTACATTGATATAGATTTAAGGTTTAGAGAGCATATAAGGAGACTGCTGCAAAAAAACCTACTTAAAAATGAAAGCTCTTTACGCCAATAGGTTTATTCTCAATTTTAAAATGTGGAAGAAGCTTTGTGAGTCTCTGGTGTTGTCGGTTTTCAATTACTGTAATACTATGGTGGTGTACTATCCCTGTTTAGATGTTGTCACAAGGGATAGATTACAATATATTCAAAATGAGTGCTGTCGATTTATATTTGGTTTAAGGAAATATGATCATGACTCATATAAAATTAAAGAATTGAGAAACTTATCTTTCATGAAGCTGAACATAACTTGAATGTAAGACATTGAAATCATTTGACTATACCAAAATATAGACTCTTGCTTTTTCAAAGAAGTTTCACTTATATTGCAGTTACTTATTATAATTCTTAAGATAGAAATCTAAAGACGGCTAGCCTAGGTTCCTTATGTACAAAGCTTAGGAAGCTACTGTTGTTATCTGAATAGAAAAGTTTATTGGAGTTAAGTATTTACTCTCTTCTTTTTCAAATTTTAAATATGATGTTTATATAGTTTGTTATTAATTTGTTTTTTTTTGAAATTTTTTTTTATATGGCTTCATTTGATATACTATATATCATATTGTTTATTTTATATTTTTATGAGAAGTGTGAAATTTTTACAATGCTCTTTGAGACAGTAGTGGTTAGGTGGAAGAGTAACTACTAAGTTAAACCTCGCCATTGCTGTATGATATTTATATTGTTTTATTGTATCTATGTACATATACATATATTTATCACTCAAATAAAGACGATTTATTATTATTATTATAAAATATGTCGAATTCATTTTAAAATTTAATCCTAAAAACGAAAACTAATGTAATCCTATCAAATCTTGCTTAACTTTTTTTTGCACTACCCAGCTTCTTTTAAAAAAAAGCTCTTTGGGGGAGCAAAATTTCCAGAACGGCTCGTGAACGATTCTGACGTGCCCGTGGATCATTTGTTTAGAAAATCAATGAAAACAAAAAATACTCAAAATCGTTATAGAGTTGGCAGAAATTCGAATTTATTTGAAGTCTCGCTTTCGTTAAAAAAATTGAAAATTAAGTAATACTTTAAAAAACGGCTACAGATAGATACAGGGACGTATTTAGAAAATTTGCTCAGAAAAACATAGAATCTGAAAATTAAAAAATATACAGCATATTACATTTAAAAACTGTAAGTTCAAAGAAATGTGTAGCAAATTAAATTTTTGTACATCATATAGTATTATATTTACTATATAATATGACAGAGTTCGTCATCAATTTGATTGTGGCTTGGTTAATTATTATTGGTCAAGGGCCGCGAAATTCGTGTTTTGCAAATATGTTCAAAACAGTAAACTTTTCAAAAGCAAACATACTGTATGTATAATTCTCACAATTACACATAAAATTTCTATAATTTAATAAGCCAATTCTATGCATATTTAATATTTACTTAGATGGTATGTACAGTGTCTACACTGACCTTCTTACAGTCACGTCATATTATAAACGAAGAAATGCACCTTGCACGTTCTGATGACTATACATAATATAATGTTATTAAATTTTACTATTTTGCATCATTGAGATCGCACGCATTGTTTAATTGATAGTTGTATAAATGGAATGTAAATCTTAGAATAAATCAGTACGTTATTAACCACGATAATTGTTACTCATTTACTACGAACAAATACCTACTACGTCCTACATCGTCCCGCTGCTCATCTCAAGCCGAAGCTGAGCAAAGCTATCGGCAAGCAAAGCTTGCACATTGGTCCTTCGAGCTTTAAAGCCGTTCTTCAACCGAAGAACATCCGTCCAATATACACAACCGTGTATCCGTCCATCAACTTTATCGTCCGTCCATCTACAAGCAACCAAAACCAACCATATAATCACAGTTGTCAGGAAGTCTGTCGTACATGGCAAGAAAAAAGCTGAACAGAAACCAAAGAGCTAAGAAACGTCAAGAAAAATTAGAAGAAATCGTTATAGCTTCTTTAGACGGAGTTGACATCAAAACGCACAATTCAGGTTTGCCAGTCACGCCAACCATAGATAAAAAACCGTTTGAATTCGTAACCAGGCTAGAAGCAAGATTTAAAGAGCTTTTCGGCGAATAGCTTACCACCAAAACCTGTTTTAGGGTGTCGTTGCCTGAACTGAGTAGGGTAACGTGAAGAAGCACTCGAAAAAACTAAGTGGTGGAAAAAGCAAAGTGCCGTTAGCTTCACTCGCACACACAAATATACACGTTACTTAATAATTGGTATTTTCCTTGTTGCCCAGTTACCGCTGGCGAGGGGAATACTAAAAGGAATAAATAAGATATACCTGTGCCAGTTCACGCTGGCGGGCATATATTATCGTTTCCACGATTGAGTATCACACACAAGCAAAGGCTTTTCCCCGTGACCAGTTAACGCTGGCGAGGGGAATACTAAAAGGAATAAATAAGATATACCTGTGCCAGTTCACGCTAGCGGGCACATATTATCGTTTCCACGATTGAGTATCACATACAAGCAAAGGCTTTTCCCCGTGACCAGTTAACGCTGGCGAGGAAAATACTTTAAGGGTTTAATAAGGTATTCCTGTGCCAAGTTCACGCTGGCGGGCATATATTATTGAACTCAGCTTAACATACAACACAAACAGACACTACTTGCAAACTAGCCGAAAGTAAACAAAAAACAAATAAACAAACAAAATATCCCGTCCCGTCTGTTCAAAAATTCATCATGTCTGCGGAAAGCAAAATGAAAGAGCTTGTTCAAGAACAAGAAGAACTAGGAAAACAAATAATCCAGCTTATCAGCAATAGCAAGAAGGACTCTTCTTTGAGAAAAACTGAAACATATATAAAAGACCGCATCGCCACCTTAGAAAAAATATGGAAAAGTATCCAGAAAAACGACAAGGAAATAAAAAACCTAAACCTCACCGAACATGCATATTTTACCAAAAAATATGACAACCAATTAAAAGAAAAATACGAAGAAGTACTAAACTACCTAAAAACCTGTCCAAAAGCAGAAACACCTTCAGCAAGTTCCGCCGATCCCTTGGCGGAAAAAGAACAAGAACACCGTCTGAAAAAACAAAACTTCAGGCTGCAACAACTAGAAACTGACCTAAACCAAATTGAAACGGAACTAAGCCAAGGAAAGTCCAAATCTCGCTATAAGCTTCACATGGAAAAAATTTAAAAATAATGGGATGCTATTCATCAACTGCATGAAGAAATAATGATAAATGAAACAAAGTTTCAAAACAACTATTTTGTCAATAATACTTATGCAGACACTCTTGGCCAGTACGAAGAAATTCTGGAAAAACTAACTTTAGAAGCTCAAGAAAATATCATGGCCCAAACTCAACAAATCGTGGTGAACCAGCCACAGCAAAAGTTAGCAATTCCAAAAGTCGTTATCCCGATCTTTTATGGAGGATATGAAAACTGGTCTAATTTCTTCGATATATTCAAAAGAGTAATTCATGAAAACCAAGCACTGACCAAGGCCGAAAAGATGCACTATCTGAAAACCCACACACGGGGAGAAGATGATTCAACACCTTGAGTCAACTGAAGCTAATTACGAAACAGCATGGGAGTTATTGCAAAAGCGATATGAAAACAAAAGGCTACTAACATTCCAACTAATTGATAAGATATTAGACGTACCAACGGTTTACAAAAGAAGACGCACTGAAACTAAAACAACTACACGACACTACAAGAGAATGTCTACAGGCGTTGAAAAACCAAGATGTAGAAATCGATACATGGGGTCCAATGGTAATTCGAATAATCCTCAGAAAATGGGATTCTGAAACCAACCGTCTATACGAACAAAATCTTCAGAAGCCGCATGATATCCCAGAGTTCGAAGAATTTATGAACTTCTTAGAAAGACGATTCCAGTCATTAGAAACCATTGCCGTTAACGTCGCATCAGACAATAACAAAAAACACAGTAACGCTGGTTGTCTATTCTGCAAAGATAAACAACACATGACGTACCACTGCCAAAAGTTCAAAACGCTTTCAGCAGAAGAAAGAAACAAACAAGTCCAAGAAAAACACATGTGCTATAATTGCTTAAGTCATGATGTTGGCAAAAGGTGTTTCAGCCAAACAAGGTGCAATATATGCAGTCGCCAGCATCATACACTTCTACACCTTGAAAGATATCAACAAAACCAACAACGGTCAACAGACTACCAACCCAGAGGTTTTCAAAGAAGTTCTAACAATCCACCAAGAAATTCCCAATACAACGCCGGTGCAGGAAGGTCAAATAATCAACCTAACACCAATAGAAATACTTCAACACACCATACTAGCAAACAAGAAGAGAACGTTCTTCTCGCAACAGCCCTTGTTGAAGTTTCCACTTCAAGTTCATCGCAGCCATTACGACTTCTGATCGATCAAGGTTCACAATCTTCGTTTGTTACGGAAGAAGCCGCCCAACGACTAAATTTGCCACGCCGCCACATCAGAGCTGAAATATCTGGTGTTGGCGGGGGAGACCCTAAAATTTCCAAATGGTCCACTAATGCCCAGATTAGACCAAGATTCAAAAGTACATTTTCTATGGAAGTTAACATGATAGTCCTCCCAAAGTTAACACGTTCCATGCCGAAACAAAAACTCCAAATACATAACATAGACAACTGGAAAAATGAAGTTTTAGCAGACACTACCTTTATGACTCCTGGACCAATAGATGGAATTTTAGGAGCAAAGGAATATGCAACCATAATTCTGAACGACCTTCAGAAAACTAAAGAGGGTCTTCTGAAACAAAACACGGAACTGGGTTGGATTGTGTCTGGTTCTATATTATCTGAGCCTCAAAGTATTGAAGTAATTAGTATGATTTCTCAATATGAAGAAGATAATCAGCTAACAAAATTCTGGGAGATTGAAGAAATAATGCCATGTCACCAATTAACACAGGAAGAACAAGCGTGCGAAGAATTTTACGAAAAAACCACACAACAAGACAAAGAAGGAAGATTTGTAGTTCGAATTCCGTTCAAGCAATCGCCAGAAACTCTAGGCCACTCAAAGCCACGAGCAGCAGCAAGACTTGTAAACGTTGAGAAAAAATTTCAACACGATCCCGAACTACGGGACCAGTACATAGATTTTATGAAGGAATATCTAGAATTAGGTCATATGCGGAAAGTTGGACGACAAGAAATCAATCAAGGAAAATATTACATTCCGCATCAAGCTGTCATCAGAGAAGCAAGTACAACCACTCGCTTAAGAACAGTCTTTGACGCATCCTGTAAAACTTCCACAAATATTAGCCTCAACCAGATCACGCACGTCGGTCCGAGGTTACAACAAAATATCGCAGATATAATTTCGTTGGAGGAAAACATGAAATTGTCTTCTGCGCAGACATAGAGAAAATGTACCGCCAAATCAAAGTACACCCAGAAGACCAACCTTTCCAGAGAATATTATGGAGAGAACATCCTAATCAACCAATGTTTGAACATGAACTTACCACCGTAACCTACGGTACCACGTCAGCTCCGTACCTAGCTATGAAAACACTTCAAACGCTAGCAAAGAAAGAAGCAAACAATTTTCCGGCAGCAAGTGAAGCAACATTGCAAGATTTCTATGTTGATGACATTTTATCAGGAGCAACAAACGTTCAAACAGCCCTAGAGCTTCAAAAACAACTGTTGCAAATGCTTGGGTCAGCAAAATTCAATTTAAGAAAATGGTCAAGCAATTCTCCTGCACTACTAAAGTCCATTCCGGAAGAACTTAGAGATCAAAAAACTCATGAGGTGCCGCAAGACGAAGAAAAAAAGTCCTTAGGGGTCTTGTGGTCCCCAGGAGACGATATATTTAAGTTCAAAGTAGAAATCTCACAAATCAAAAAACTTACAAAAAGAAACATTTTATCCGAAATCTCCAAACTATTCGATCCGTTGGGATGGCTAGCTCCAGTTGTCATTCAAGCCAAACTCATTATCCAAGATCTATGGTTACGAAACCTAAACTGGGATCAGCCCGTCGACGAAGAAATATCTACAAGATGGTTGCAATTTCAAAGTAAAGTAAAGGAACTAGAGAAAATTAGAATTCCTAGGTGGATGCGTTACCGAAACTCCAAAACAGAACTACATGGGTTTTGTGACGCGTCAGAAAAGGCGTATGGTGCTGTAATTTACAGCCGAATAGTAGAAGGAAACGAACATACTGTCACACTTCTACAAGCAAAATCAAAAGTTGCCCCAGCCAAGAATAGAACAACTCTACCTCGGCTAGAACTATGCGCTGCCGTACTTCTGTCTAAGTTAATACAGAAAACCAGAACCGCCTTGCAACTAGACAACACCCAAACATTCGCATGGACTGACTCCATGATCACTCTAGGGTGGATAAAAGGAGATCCTACAAAGTGGCAAACCTTCGTCGCCAATAGAGTATGTGAAATACACAGAAATGCAACAGGAGTTTCTTGGAATCACGTCAAGTCTCAGGAAAATCCAGCAGATATTATCTCCAGGGGTCTGGATCCTGATAAGCTGGAAGCTACCGAGTTCTGGTGGAAAGGTCCTCACTGGCTCAACTCATCCAATAACCTTCCTCTGACTAAGATAATCCCCGAAGTAAACGAGGAAATCAGAGCAAATTGTTACAAAGCTGAAATTGTAGTAAAAAGTGACATATGCGAAAAATTCTCTGACCTTACAAGAATGCTACGAGTTTTATCATACTGCTACCGAGTTACCAATAGAGAGGAAAGCCCTATTCTCTCTGTTAAGGAAATACAGGTCACCCTTAAAAAAGTCGTCGCATTGATTCAAAAACAAGAATTTAGTGAAGACTACAAATCACTACGTACTACCAAGACAGTTGGAAACAACAGCAAACTGCGGAATCTAAGTCCATTCCTAGACAGCAAAGATCTCATTAGAGTCGGAGGGAGACTAGAAAACGCACCAATAACTTGCCAGAAGAAACATCCAATGATTCTTCCGTACCACAGCCATTTTTCCAAGCTAGTTATACTAGAAGCTCACAAGAGAACTCTCCATGGCGGAAACCAAGCAACTCTTGCATATATTAGGAGCAAATTTTGGATTATTAACGGGAAACGAGCCGTCAGAACCCAATTAAAAAAATGCATCAGTTGCATTCGTTATAAAGCCAAAACCGCAGAACCATTTATGGGACAACTCCCGAAACCAAGAGTAACTCCAGCACCACCATTCACAAACTCAGGGGTGGACTATGCTGGTCCAATTCAAATTAGAACCACCAAAGGGAGAGGACATAAGTCGTACAAGGGCTACATTTCAGTATTCGTGTGCCTTGCCACCAAAGCGATTCATTTAGAAGTGGTCAGCGATATGTCAACCGAAGCATTTTTAGTTGCATTCAGACGGTTCACTGCAAGAAGAGGTCATTGTGAAAATATGTATAGTGACAACGGCACTACATTTTTGGGAGCATCAAAACAATTTGAAGAAGAAGTGAAGGAAATTATCGAAGAGCCTCACCTGCAAAATGCAATTATCAGCTCAGGAACACAATGGCACTTCATCCCACCCGCAGCCCCACATTTTGGAGGAATCTGGGAAGCAGGTGTCAAATCCATGAAACATCATCTAAAGCGAGTCATTGGAGCATGCACTTTGACCTATGAAGAAATGACAACCTTGGTGCACCAAATTGAAGCGTGTTTAAATTCGAGACCGCTTTGCCCCCTAACGGAAGATATTGATGACACCAATACATTGACCCCTGGACATTTCTTAATAGGGAGAGAATTATTAGCTCCCCCGAATTTAAATCCTTCCCGAACTGTAATCTGTCGCAAAGGTGGAGACTCGTTCAAAAAATGAAGAAAGACTTCTGGGAAGCCTGGACTACTGAGTATCTTTCCAGACTTCAACAACGATATAAGTGGAACAAGCCTATTGAAAATTTGCCAGTGGGCACAATGGTTCTAATTAAAGAAGAAAATATAAATCCGAACAAATGGCGAGAATAATGGAAATTCATCCAGGTCAAGATGGAGCAGTTCAAGTCGTAACAATAAAAAGGCCAGGAGGTGTCACTCAAAAGAGACCAATTCACAAGTTAATTCCTTTGCCTACAGACCAAGATACACAAGCCGCTACCCAGCCCACAATAGAAATCAATAGTCATGTTGCACAGAAAGAAGAAAGAACCACAAAAGAGAAAAGACTGAAGCATACAACTTCAAAATCAGCACTTCTTTATGTTTTGACAATTCTATTCTTGCTAATTTCTGCAACGACAGCAGAAAACTCTTACAAAATTCACCAACCCCAACATGGCCTTTACATAGAACATCTAGGGACAACTCAAATTGACAAAGGAGTCTTTAGAATAGAAATAGCACATTCCAGAAACAGGAGTGAAAATGATGTGTAGGCAGTAATCAACGTAGCTTCTCAATTTAGAGACCTATGTGATAAATCAAAAAAGCTTACAAATGACGCCAGATGTGAAGCCCTAACTCATCATTTGGAAGAGTTAAAAAATCATACCCAGTGGATACTGATGAATCTTAACGACGTCCATCATACAAGACGGAAAAGAGGCTATCTTGGAAAATTTTTAACAACTGTATTTGGAGTCAACGATGAAGTGTATCAAGATATCGACTCGCTCAACAAAAATCAAGAGCAATTGATTTGAGCGTCCAATCACCAAACTAAATTTATGGTGTCCGCGCTCACGGAGTTCAATGAGACAGAATCGAGGATCACCAATAGACTTAAACATTTTCAAGAAAAACTCAACCAAGGACTAGAAGCAATCAACAACATGCAGACTTGGTACAAGCAAATAGACACCAATGCCCTAAATATTCAACTGCTAAGCGCCTACCAAGTAGCACAAAACTTCATCAGCGAAATAAATGAATACTATGACAAACTATTGAACATCCGCTTTAATAGGGGCACAATATACGAACTAGTATCACCGGCATATATCAACAATATCATAAAAGAAACAAATAAAAAATTTCCGAATAACTTAAGGATTGTACCGACAATGTTATCCATGAAGCAGACAGCTAATAAGACAAGTCTCCAAGTGTATGGGTACTTTCCAATAGCAGATGTTGCCAAGTTTGGACTTCTAAAAGCAACGCCAGTTCCGGTGAAAATCGAAAACGGATCGTATTGGAACCTCCACGTCACTAATGACTACATAGCCGTCGACTACGACACGCAACTGTACTTCCAACTTCATGAAAACGACTTACAACAATGCATTAAACCATACCCCAATGATCCACATCAGTTTATCTGTTCACCAAGTTCAGTCAGAAACATAGAAACAAATCCTTCATGTATTATAGATGAAATATATGAACGAGCCGCTCCAAGACATTGCGCCATTGAAAAAAGCAGCATAAAAGGCATACTATGGAAACAGCTGTGCGCAGCCAATACTTGGATGTTCATATCCAGCTCTCCAACGGTAATATCTGTAATCTGCAATGGTGCGCGGGAAGATGTTGCAATAAACGCAACAGGGATAATTCAAATATCTCAAGAGTGTATAATTCAAACAAAACAAAACATACTCACGCCTAAATGAAGCACCACCGTTCCAGTGTTAAATAGTTATTCCAAAGCGGTCCCAAACTTATTAGGCAATGCGATCCACCAGAAACAACTAGACATTTTACCAACCGAGCCAGTGTTCGAACTGACAGACAGCCTTCATGAATTGATAAACGATCAAGAACACCAACCAGAGCAACTACAGAACATTCTTTGGCGAAACATTCACCATCATTCCATAGCAATTAGCAGCATCACTACAATTATCATAGCCATTCTTATAATTGCAGGATGGTATACAGCCAAAATCATTGTAGCACAGCATCAACAGAAGAAACGCAACAGGAAACCAGATCACAGGACCACTCAAAACGAGGAATTTGAGTTAAGATCTCTCACTTCATCCATCGGAGACAGGCCGCAGAATGTATAATTCTCACAATTACACATAAAATTTCTATAATTTAATAAGACAATTCTATGCATATTTAATATTTACTTAGATGGTATGTACAGTGTCTACACTGACCTTCTTACAGTCACGTCAGTTGAACCTTGCACGTTCTGATGACTATACATAATATAATGTTATTAAATTTTACTATTTTGCATCATTGAGATCGCACGCATTGTTTAATTGATAGTTGTATAAATGGAATGTAAATCTTAGAATAAATCAGTACGTTATTAACCACGATAATTGTTACTCATTTACTACGAACAAATACCTACTACGTCCTACATCTTCCCGCTGCTCATCTCAAGCCGAAGCTGAGCAAAGCTATTGGCAAGCAAAGCTTGCATACTGTAAGAGAATCTTTCTCGAGAAATAACTGATCTTAGTTCATTAGTATTCAATTAATAATTTGTTGACATAATTTATTTATGTTTTTATTTAATGTACTACTTATTTAATTAAAAATCTCCAATTTTCTGCTCCAAATTTCCAGTCTCCAAAAATTGGATTACGGAAGATGTTGATCAATTTTATTGTTGATATCCATTATTAACATCATGTAAACCATATTCAAGCATAATTAACCATGACACTGGCTGCACACTATAGAGCAATTTAGTCCAGCTCTTTCATCACTACTGTAATTAAAGCCTTTCTTACAATTAGAAAAAAATGTATTCAGCAATAGATCACGGGCAGGTTAGAGCAGGGTTGTAATTGGCTCCAAGATACTATTTTCCTTCCCTCGTAAAAGGGAAGTATTGTAATCGTGAAAAAATCAAATCACCCTCCGAGATTTTTTCAGAGCGTCACGTTTAAGAGTGCCTAGACGCCAAATAACATGTTTTCTCAATTCCGTCCGTCTTACCCGATTGACTTCAAATTTTAGTCAAAAATTAAGGGTCATATTGGGATGACTTGGTAACATTTTGGAAAAAATCCAATATGACGAAACAAATTAGCGGCCTAGTGATGTCAAAAAAAAAAATTATTAAAAAACTACTTATCCAATTTATCTCAAATTTTGCACAAACATCAAAGTATTATGTTGGAATCAACTGGTAAAATTTTAGTATGAATACAATATGGCGGAACAAAATGGAGGCTTAATAAAATATTTAAAAATTCAGCCTGAAAAAAACTACTAAATGGATTGATTTCAAATTGTGTAAATGTTTGTAATCGTGAAAAAATCCTCCCAGGTTTTATATATCTTCACGTTTTAGCGTCCTGGATGCCAAAAAATATTATATATATATATATATATATATATATATATATATATATATATATATATATATTCCTTCGGTCCGTCAGTCAGTCCGCCTGTCAGTTCACGGCATATCTTAAAAACTACTTACCAGATTGACTTCAAATTTTAGTCAAAAATTAAGGTATATAACTGGATGACAGGGTAATATTTTAGTAAAAATGCCATATAGCGGAACGTTATTACTAAAAAAATTATTATCCAACTTACTTCAAATTTTCCACAAAACTCAAGTGTTACACAGGGATGAACTAGTAAAAAATCAGCCTGAAAATACCACTTATTACATTAATTTCAATTTTTGTGCAGAAATTAAGTGTAATATAGAGATAAACTGGTAAAGTTGTGGTACGAATTTAAGATGGGGAAACAAAATGGCGGCCTAATATTTTTTTAACAAAATCAATGTAAAAATGTTTTCAAAAGACTTTAAATTTTGTAGAATCTAGACGAAACAAAATGGCGGCCAAATAAACTTTTTAAAAAAATCAACGTAAGAAAATTTTGTGGCATAGGTAGAAATAAACTGGTAAAATAATGGTAAGAATCCAATAATGGCGCCCAATATAAATGTGTGAAAAGACAGTATATGTGTTATTAAATGACTACGTGTTGAACTAAACTGGGTCAAACTTCACTATTCCTAACAAATCTATAAGTCTATCTCAGTTTCAAGGATCAAGTTAGTCATTTCAAAGTGTTTGAATTTGATAATATGCCTGATAAAAGTGTTGCTGGGCAGCAGCAGATGGAGGAAGTATAGACCACTGCACGATTTTATTCACTTTTGTAAACTGAATAAATTTTAAAATATCTCAAAATATCAATGGAGATTAGTAGTTTGTAAAACTGCTTTATAAACTGCCAAAAGGAAACATAGACCATTTTCAAAAATCCTATTAGGAGAACAATTAGCTCCTGAGAACACTTCATCATAATTTGTGAATTCATTACTCTTTTCAAATTGTTTGAAGATATTTAATTTAACAATATAAATCAAAACTAACAAAATATATTTATAAATTAATAAAGTGAATCTGATAAATATTTATTATTATAATGAACATATTTAAGGCGTTAACTTCGTAACTTTTTACATTTTCTTGAAATACTAATCTGACAAATTGAGACATACAAAAAAGCATTTCAATTCATTTTTGTTGCAAAATATCTCACCTACAATTTAGCAGGAAAAAAACTATTTTCGGGACTGTTGTTAATGTTTACAAACCTTATAACTGGTGAAGTTATGGAAAATTACATCAAAATATTTCAGTTCTGGCTACCAATATAAAATTTTGCGTGGTGCTTATATACATACTAAGGTACAACAAACCACCAGGAGACACTCAATTAGAAGCCACAACCTCTTCATGAACATCATGAAAACGGCCGCCTTGAGGAGGGCCGCAGATTAGTTAAGAATTTCAAATTAAGTTACCTGAATTAAACAATAACAATACTATTATGCAAACTGATATTTCTCTTCGAAACTTCTAACAATAATTTAACCCTGAAATATTCACTAATGATTACTCAGTATATATGCGTGACAGAGATTACAAACTCCATAACTGCCAGTGTGGTGGTTGAGTTCTAATTGCAGTATACTCCATTATTCATGCTTCTTTTTTTTATACTCCCAAACATTTATATTACGAAGGCCTATGGGTGAGTGTTCAAACAGCTGCGGGTTGTTTGATTACAGGCTACAAGTACTTTTCGCCAAACTCCAAAATTGAAAGCTGGTAACTTTTCTGTAACTGTTTCTGTAACACCTGTGAGTATCTTAGAAATAAATTTGAAGATTCAAAATTCATAATTTGTGATGTCTTCAATCTGCCTTTTATTGACTAATCGCGCGAGTACAACTTGCTCATTGCTGGTACAGTCCCCACCCCCGTTTCCAAAATATTTATAGATTCATTGTATTTTCTTAAAATTAAACAGGTGAATGCAGCTCAAAATAAATTGGTCAGCATCCTGAAGCTGCAAAGCAAGATTGCTAGATGATTATTGGCTGAGACAGATGGATGATCAGAGAAAGGCATTTACTAATTGTATACTAAATTGTATACTAATACCTATTTTTAATTGGTGTATTCCAGTAAAAACAATTACAATTAATTAAAAAAACAATGTGCTAAAATACCATTTAATAGTAACTGCAACAGTTTCTGATACCAGTCACAATTGAAATATGTGATATTAATTCACTAAAAAATACAAAAAAGTTCAGGAATACATGAGATTTCCTCTATTATTATCAAGGAGTATACTGAACAACTAACTACTTTGCTCTGCTATATCATTAATAAGTCCTTCAACCATGGTGTTTTTCCTCAGTGCCCGAAGCTCCCCTTGGTTAAAGAAGGGGGATCCCACTCTCTCTGAAAACTTTAGACCCATTAGTCTTAAGTCATCCTTTTCAGAAGTATTTGAGAAAGCAATGCCCTAAAAGTATATGAGAAAGCAATGTCTTCATGCCTGTAGTAGTCAGCATAGTTTCTTGCCAAGAAGGTCCATCAGTACTGCTATATATAGGTTTGTGAATTGGATTGTAGAGCATTTTGAAAGTGGTGGAGTTGAAATTGGCTTTTTTTTCTTCAACTGTATCTTAATGTTATTTGTATAAAGTTAGTCTTAAATATAGGATTTTGTAATTTTCATTATTTCAGCTTTATCAGCAAAAATATACTCTTTTTTGACAATAAAGTATATTTCGAATTTGATTTTAAGCTGCAAGAAAGAGACAGGCTTTGTATCAGGCAAGCTGAATAGCTGCTGTTACCTGTTGCAAGTCCTGAATAATTATTTATACCTTAAAACACTGTTTGCCTTTTATCATGGTAACTTTAAAGCCATCCTTAGGTTTGGAGTTATTTTCTGGAGAAACTATGTGAGGGCTGAGAGGATATTTCTGATTTAATGATAAAGTATTTTCCAGAAAATAAAATACTTATGCTTCCTAGCATAAGTATTTATAATAGAGTGCTGTTATGTATGTCAAAAAGAACTTAAATAGTCATACTAAGTATACCAATAAAATTTACATTCCAGTATATAAAACATTCACTTATAGAAAAAGCCTTTTTTGCTTTTACAGCAATTTATACAATGCACTTCCAGAAAACAGTAAGTGTTTACAAAATATCACAAAGTTTAAAAACTACCTTTTTGATAAAAATTTCCATGATGTTTAATTGCTTAAAATTATACATCTATAATGTTCTTTTATATTGTACTTGGTATAACAGACATTGTCAAATGATTACTTTGTAAATTTGAATGGCAACAATAAATAAATAAAGATTCTAAAAAGGGCACTGAGGGATTCTTGGTACAAACAGAATGGGGTTCTACAAAGGAGTTTTTAGATTTGTTTACCCTTGCTGGTCTGCATATTTCTGAGAGAGAGTGTGATGTTTTTTCACAGAAATAAGGGTCTATTTGAGCAGTATATGCCCAAACATAACCATAATACCAGGTCTTTTGATTTTAATATTCTGGTGCACTTTCCAAATGCAGTCCTGCATATTCAAGTATTAAATGTTTTAATATGCTACCATCAGACCTAAAGCAACTTCCAAGCACACCATGCTTCAGGAAGACTCTTCTGAGATATATATTAGTGTAAAGCCCTACAGTGTTTCGAGTTTCTCTCATCAGGCTTTAACGCATTAAGCTATAAAATAAATTTTGTACTATTACAATTATATACTTTTTTAACTTGTAAAGGTAATGTCTTATCATTTGTTTTAGTATATTATTTTATTATAGTAGTGTATTTGTTCAATTTTAATATTTTTTTTTTGCTATAAACTAGGAATGTCTTTTTATGACACCATTTATTTCACTGCACAAACGCCTAAAGTATTTTATATAAATAAAGAGATTTTCCACTTTGTCTTAGTTGAGAGAGAGAAGCCAACCATTACAAATCTCATCAAGATAAAGGAATACTCCCTGGCATTCAACTGGTTAATCACTGTGACTTAAGGAGCACAATATTGTGGGTAATAAATAGGTAAACAATAACACGAACTCAAAAACGCAGTATATCTTTGTACAACTAATTTTGAAACTTAAACCAAGGAACAACACCAGACCAAAATAAGAGTGTGGGAAAACTAAAGCTTCTCTCCAGTAGGTACACCACCACTGCAGATGAGACATTAAGAAAAACACTCAAGTTGTTTTGCATAAACCCTAAAAATTTTCTCTCTTTATTAATAAAATATATAATGTGAAGATAAAAACAAAACAATACTAAATCTGTTTGTCTTATCAATTTAACCCAAGAGTCAAACCAAGGATCATTGTATTAATAATGATAAAGATGTTCAAAACTTTGCTGGGTAAATTATTAGTATAGATATTTTGCTGATAATAAACAAACATTTTTTTTCATGTTTTTCACAGCTCTTGCTAATTTCGTATTTTCTGTAACGTAATTAATGTAATTAAACTAGTTAGAAAAATTTTTTTTTTTTAAATTAGTTCAATATTACAAGATTATATTGACATTCTTAAAAAATATTAATAATCGATTTAGTAATCCCTCTTTAGCAGAAGAAACAAATCAAATTTCCATAATATATTACTAAATAAAAGGCTTTTGTGTTTGTTAAAAACATAAACAATACGGACCATAATTGCTTTTGTAAACATTTCTGTGTTTATGATGTGCAAAGCTGTATAGCTGTAGTATTGACAGGTTTATTTTCACAGAATCACAATACCAGAATCAATACTACACCCTCACTGCATTAAACATATTTATTTATTGTGAAGAAATCTAAGGTAAAAGTGTAAAAAATATTTATAAAACAATAACACCAACGAAACAGTACACATGAAGCAAAAATAATAAAGATTACACAATTGCATCAAATTATTTTAGGTTTTTTTTTACTATTTAGGTACAGCAAATAAATCTAGATTATTATAAGTCTTTGTTATTCTGGGTGCCCAAGGGCAACATGTGTGATGGTCATAGTTTGTTCAATGTGCTGGGATAGAAAAAGTGAAAACTACTTTAGTCCCAACTTAGGCAAGTATTATACTGTTAGAGAGATTCGTAAGGGTTCTGGAGTTAATAAATTGCTTTATTTAGCAAATGTGTCAATATATTGACCCCATTGCAATCTGATGTCAAGTACTACACTCAGAAAACTGGTCTCCGATGAATTTGAGACAGTTGTAAGGTCCCTCCTGCTAAAATACACTATTAGACTTGTCAGAATTCAAAAGAAGTTTGGTTGCCTAAAAGCAGAGTGTAACAACTTTTATAAATTCTTAAATATTTTTCAATTCAACCCTTACTTAATTTATTACACTGTATTTTATGTTTCACCCTGTAAAAAGAATATCTTGAACTGTGCACACCTATTAGAATTAATTATCCTTTTACAGTGTAATAAAGAACAAATTTAGAACTAATGCAACAAAAGTATCTGTACAAGAGAGATATTTGACTTGATCACCCTATGATATCAATTTTCTTGGGTCAACAATAAATTTTACAAGTATTACACCCATCAAAGCTCTGAGCCCGAAATTACACCTAAAAACTTAGCCTTCAGTACATCATCCCATGCACTTGCATCCCACATAGTAAACATCATCCCTTTTATAACACTGTGGAGACTGTAAATTGGGATTTTGTATGTGAACCGGGAATGGATATTGAGAGCAAATTTGAGAGATTTGTCTCTTCTTGAAGGGATATGCCTGTAGTCTTTCCCTGAAAGAATGTTCCATGTGCACACTGATCAGCCATATGGGGTAGGTTGGTTTGATGGATCCTTGAAGCGTATGAGAGAACTTATTTTTTTAAATGATGTGTGTAAACAGTATAAAAGGACAAATGACTTACCAGAGTATAGAAGATATAAAAATATGTGGATAAAAGCCATTAGAAAACCAAAGAGAATGCAAATGATCAGGCCATTTCCACATCAAAAAACCCCAGAAAATGTATTTGGAACATTATAAATAAAACAGAGGTATTACCACAAAACATAAAAACGACTGTCAAAATTTAGCTCAGGATTTTAACAAGTTTTTTTCTGAAATAGCTAAAAACTTAATTAAGGAGTTGCCTCCAACCAAAGTTGACCCCCTGCAGCATTTAAGACAGCTTCATTTCTCTAGCAAGACATATGTTTTCAGGGAGTTAACGTTTATTGAGGTAAGAGATATTATAAATAATTTAAAAAATAAGAAAAAAGTTCTTATATTTACGGCTTAACTGTAGACATAATTAAAACTATAAAAAATTTAATCATAGTACCTCTTACAAAATTCAAAGTATACAGGCTGGTATATTTCCTGTAGTCTTAAAAAAAGCATTGATCACTCCCATCTTTAAGAAGTCGATGCAAATCAAGTTACAAATTATAGTCCGATATCTCTATTACCCATTATCTCAAAGATTTTTGAAAAGGGAGTGGCAAGTCAAATTGTGGGATTTTTTGAGGATAAAAAAATCTTTTCCACTAGTCAATTTGGTTTCCGACAGGAAAAAAAACATTATTGGCTAGCTTAGAGCTTACTGAGAGTCAATCAAAGAGTATATTGGAGGCTTTTGAAAATCATTTATACTTTTTAACTCTTTTCTGTGGCTTGAGCAAAGCATTTGATTGTGTCACACATGATCTCCTAATAAGTAAGCTCAAACACTATACCTTTACAAAAGCCTACAATTAATTGATTTCTATCTCAAAAAAACAAATGCTTGTTTGTTGGCCAGACTGTACGAGTGGAAGGGGTGTCATCTGCACCAGCTAGAATGTTCTGTATCCAAAGGAGAGTTATAAGAATAATGACCGGTCTTGGATATAGGGACAACTGCAGGCATGCCTTTCCTGAACTGGGAGTACTGACCTTTCCAAGAGTTCATATTTTGGAGAATCTCCTATACGTAAAGCAAAATAAAGAACTATATGACGCAAGGAGAATTATATAACCATGATACCAGAATTAAGAACAATCTGGTAACCCTTTATTGTAGACTTGGAAGGGGGCCAAACTAGGCCTGGTTTTCTTGCGGTGAAGCTCTATAACAAACTGCCTGTAGGTCTAAGACCTTTGCCACTTAAATGCATCCGGTCTTCCATCAGGTCTCTCTTACTCCAGGGTTCCTTTTATAGCATAGATGGCTATTTATCTTGCAATTTTAATTGAAATTTTTAATGTAATGTTTTTGTTTGTCCTTATGCTTTAGTTAGAAAATTTTAATTGACAGTTTTTAAAAAATGATATGTTTAGTTATAGGTTCTCTGTTTAATATATTTAATTGTCTACATTTTATTGCATCTTTGTATCTATTGTATCTTTACATGTAATATATTTGAATTTGGGTTTTATCTTTATTTAACAACAGTCTGTTTGAACAGAATCATAGTTCGGCCTCCGGCTGTGCAACCATGGCTCCTATATGAGAAAATGCTTGTTTGTTGTCCGAGAAGGATATAGTTGTCAAAGACATTGCTAAGGTCACAAAACAAATCTGCTGTATACTGTTTTTTATGAAAAGCCTCAAGAATTTAAGATAAAAAGTTGATTTTTCAACTATTTCTGATATAATTATAGAAGATATAGGTCTGAAATGTTCAGAACTTTTATGGATTGTCCAGGATAAAGTTTTCTAAAATTCCTGCATTGTCAAATAAACTTGTGCTTAAGGCTGGAAATACAAATCATGTAAATCTAGTGGGATGAGAAGAGCTTTAATGGAATGTCTTGACTTCTGTGAATCAAACTTTCAAAAAATCTGCAAATGTAGATGTATTTGAAATCATAAATCCATTTCAAAACTCTGCAGACACAGTAGAAAGTATTAATGAGGTTAAATGAGTTAAATGTCAAATAACAATCTCATATAAACAATTATCTCTAAATTATATATGGCCCGTTGCAGAAAGCTCAATTAAAGTATAGAATGTTTAACGGAATGTTCAAATTTGACAGGGAGTTCCTAGATTTCTGTAAGCAGCTTGTCAAATCTGAAAGCTCGGTTAAATATTCTACACAGCAATTAAGTTTTGTGCAATCGAGATAGCCTTCTGCCTAATCAGAATAATGGTGTACAACAAACTAAATATGATAGCGAAGTTAAGAGAATAAACTTGTTCATGACCTACAAATATCATGGATATCAGTCAGCCCTCAAAATTGAAAAAATCCACAAATATTTCTCAAATATATACCTAATAAGGTTAATGGGTTAATGGTACATAATAATCTGCTGGAGAATAATCAAAGAGAATTTCTGAAACGCCTTGCCTTTAAAACTGCGGTGTTTTCCTACTACGGGCACTGACTAGGATCTATTATTTTTCAGTTTAGTTACTTGTGAAATAAACTTTTTTATCATAAAATATTTTAAAGCAGTTTAATTTATGTCTGAACTGATGTTAACATAACAAAATAAAGATTTTTGGTAATTATACCATAAACGGTTTCGTGCACATATTTCACTTTTTCAAAAAATGTTTGCATACATTTCTTCTATTTGTTAATGTAAGTATAGCTTGTCATTCAATTTGTTTTATACATCTACATAAAAACAGAATAAACTTTAATTTTCATAACAAATCTAAGAAACTTTGATACTTTTTCAGTTCAAAAGCCAAATTAACTAATATAAAAAAAACAAGCTTTTGTATGAGATAATTACACAAACATAGTATATTAAGGTATTATGAATACTGTCTTATTCATTATTCTCACAACTAATTATAAACTGAATTTATGCTCAAAATAGATACATTAAAAATTGATCTCTTGGCAAAATCTGGGAACCTAAAGTAAGAGTAATCATAATAGTGGTTCACTTAAAATTGTATACAATTCCGTATCTAGACTTCTCTTATGATTGTCATTATTTACTCAGATTATTTTATAATTGATAACTGACCAGTTAAATTAACATATTAGGAATTGGAATTACTATGTAATACTTATAGGATAGGTAACCAAAATTTGATACACAGAAACCAAATAGAAGCAGTTCAGTGTCAAAATTACGGAAAATAAAAATGTTCATACTCAAAAATACAATACATATGTACTCCACTAAAGAAACCTTTATTTTTAATTTGATATGCATTATTAATTTCTATAAACTTGAAATAAGAAGTTCGATAATAGAATAATTATTAGGTACTTTAAAGACACAAAAAAAATCTTGGCACACATATGGAAAAACATTTTCATGGACAACCAACCATTTTAGATAATGATATGAAAATAGCTAGGCAAATCGAACGAAATTAAAATTTATCATTCAATGATCAAGTGAAATATAAAGAAACAAACACAAAAAATATAGTTCTAAGTTAATAGTAATAAGCAGTCGACGTGTCACTAATCTCAGGAGTTTAGGAAAATAAAAACAAAGTTTTTAGTGTACTTACTGTACTGTAAAAACAGAAAATCCGTCCTGGGAAATCCGGAATCTACAAAGTATCCAGTTTCAATTGGTTGCCTGCAAAAAATAGGATATAACTTTAGAAAAAAAAACGAGAAAAACACGCGTTTTTAACATACCCAATGCCAAGTAGAAAATGAAATTTTTGTGGAATCTCTGGAATTGCTGTATAAACGTCACGTACTCGCGCAATTAGTAGAAGTGGAAGACTATCGATAAATTCGGACTATCGAAACTATCGATATTTTTTTGACTATCGATAGGCCAACAAATTTGATTTTTATAAAATGGTAGGGATTAATTCTCAAAGTAATCCACAACTACTGCAAAGCATCACTTTATATTCGTATGTTTGTCAAAGTATTCCAAGACTATGGATTATAAATAAAATTCATTATATTTTTGGTATAACATCTGGTAACCAGTGACGGCTCTTCCATTAGGTCATATGGTCAATGACCCCAATAAATATTTCCAAACAGAAAATAATAAATAATGTATATTTTTGTAATTTCTTTTAAATTGGGAAATGCCTTCTGTTATTCTAAGCGTGTAAACTCGTTGGATGTTCATGTCGTTTCCGCGACAGCCGCACTACCGATGCCTCGCACAGCGGTCTCCGAAGGTTTCGTTTCATTGGACTACGAGGCTGGCGGGGCGCGATGTCCTCGTGGTAAACGGAGGACAGTTTTTCCATAGGGTTCCCGATTGAATTCGCATACGGGCGCATAGGTAATATACAGCTTACGTTAGCAAATTTTGCGTCAACAGCCGCGCCGAGGATACTTAAACATTTTTGTCAGTTGATGCGTTTAATGTAAATCTTGTGATAGGTTGTGGTTACGATTGCGCATTTTTATAGAATTTATTTTATTTTCAAGACTTCTTTGTTGATTTTGTGGCTTAAATTTATTGAAAAAATTAATGTTTTAAATAATGGTAGCCACAGTGATTTAGAATCTTTAAGACTTCAAAAGCCGTCAGTGAGCTGAACTTTGAGATATGTCTCGGATTTAAGGCCAGATGTTGACCTTTGCTGTAACGAATTCAGAAGACAAGTAAAGACAAAAACAAACAAGTAAATTGTTATTTTAGTAAAAATATATACGATTTATGAGGCTGGATTTATTGTTCCGTGTCTTTGATTTTTTCAGATGACTCAGTGGTATATATATATATATATATATATATATATATATATATATATTATGTATATATATATATATATATATATATATATATATATATATATATATATATATATATATATATATATATATATATATATATATATATATATATATATATATATATATATATATATATATATATATATATATATGTATATATATATATATATATATATATATATATATATATATATATATATATATATGTATATACAAGTTTTGTCTCCTATGTTCCTAGGGGCCCGGACCGAAACGGAATATCGTTTCCGTTCGGGTTTTGGATTTACACAAACAAAACATTTCCGGTTCTGTAGCGGTTCGATTTTAGAAAGAAATATTTAAATACGGTTCGGACAAAATGTTTCTATTCAAACGTTTTTTTTTTTGCCAAAACAATATTATTTAATTACTAAAAAAAAATAATTAATTTTATTATAATTTAGGAAGACTCTGTTTATGAATAAATTACACCTATATATTTAATATTTTTATATAGAATAAATTTAAAACGGACTTACAGGAATATTTGATTAATAAAGCATTTTATTCACAGACCATTATAGTAGTCTTTTGTGGCGTCCAGGGATAGCTAGAAAGTGGAAACAGTGTGTAGATACACAAAATCAGTTTACTTTTTACTGTTTTCATTTAAATTTTTTAGAAAAAATAAATGATCACACTATTTTATTTCGATCAATGGCGCCTTTTCCCTTTGTATGTAAATGCTGATCTCCTGCTTCTATTTTATTTCAATTTCTGCGCTTATTGTTACATTGGTTTTTTTCTCCATTTTCAGTTTTCGTTTCTTCGTCATCTTTGCTCCATGAGATTCAGATCTCGTGGGGTAAAGATCCCCCAATCGAAGGCGGAACATCGAATAGTAACTCCAGTTTGACATGGCCTACTCCCAAGAACTATAATTTCTTAGATTTTGTTTAAATTATAATATCCTAGTACTTTAAATCATTTCAAAGTTCCAGTAGAGAAAAAGAAGTGAAAAATTTCCATTTGTAAAATAAAATTTTGTCTATTTGTTATTTTTGTTAACATATACACACACACGCACATGCACATAGTCACACAGAACACTCACAACACATACACACAGATATACACGCACACGTATCCCTACAGACATCATACATTTGTTTTAAATATATATTTCGTGTTCTATTTTTCGAAAATTTTGTGATTACAATACTTCCCCTGTATAGCCCACATAGTGTAATAATAATCCAATATATAGAAAAGCAGCTCCGGTCAGAAATACTTTTACAATATCTATAACAAATTTATTGGAACAGGTAAACATCCCCGATAATTAAAACAGCTATATAGCTCGAAACCATATATGATGATATATATGTAGCTTCAAAACGATAACACCCTCAAAAACAACCTTAAGTTTATACAACCAGCGTTACGTGGTTTTTATTATTTCTATTCTTATTACCTTTAACCTTTACCAGGTTTAATTAAAAGACTCATACCAGAAACGGTAATCCCGCTAGTGGAGGGCCGTGACTAAGGATGGGGGATAACAAATTTTTGCGATCGGTAGTCAATAGGTAAAAACTATTCAATTGGAATTACTCTCCGACGTTCCGCCTTCGATTGGGGGATCTGTACTCCACGAGACCTGATTCTCATGGAGTAAAGATGCCACGTGCAATCGAAGGCGAAACGTCGGATAGTAATTCCAATTTGACCCGATCTAAACCCAAGAACCATGATTTCTTAAATGACTAAGGCCGTGAAAGCTTCCGTTCGATGTAAACAAAACGTCTAATCTGTCAGAATTGGTTCCAGTATAAATTTGTAACGGGTTTAATAGCACAACTGAGGAAGAAAAAGACATCTGTCCAAAATCAATTGTTTTTCCTTACAATGGCCGAACCATTGATAATATTCAAATATAGTTACTAAGAATTTTTTTTGACATATGTCAAAAAATTCTGTTTTTCTCCTTTTAAACTACTGTTTTTTTTTTAAATACGGTATTCATAGTGCCATATAACTTTTAGTGGCTTAATTTATTTGAAAAAAATATTTTGAAATTTATATAGTATAGTTTTTCCCTATAACTTTTGCACTACTTAATTTTTTAAGTACGGTTTTACAGTTTCATGTATGTTTTAGTTGAGTAATTTATTTTTAAAAAATATTTTGAATGGCGACGAAAAATTGTTTTTTTCCTTAATTTCTGAACTTCTTAAAATTTTTAAATACGTTTTTAACAGTTCCATAAGTTCCGTAATTTATTTGGAAAGAACATTTTGACTTGTGTAAAAAAAATTGTTTTTTTCCGTAGCTTACAAACTACCTCAAATTCTTAAATATCATTTACAGTCTCATGTAAATCATATTTAAAAATATGATTTCTGTTTTTTATATAAAAATTAACATCTGTAAAAAAATGTTATTTCACCTTAATTGGCTTGAAATGTTTAAATATGGTTTTCCTTAAATTTTCAATCACGAGTTTCATAATTCAGTATGTTTTTTCAGGTAAATTAATGTAATAAAAAATGTTGTCATCTGCCAAAAGAAACATTTCCCCATAACTTCTGAACTGCTTGGAACTTTTAAGATACATTTTCACAGTTCCATGTGGATTTTAATGCCGAAATTTATTTAAAAAAATATTTTGGCAGCTTTCAAAAAAAATGTCTAGTTTGCCTAACTTCTGAACAGCAATTTTTTTTTAAATGTGATTTTTTATAGATAATTGTAACTCTATATAACGTATTTCATGAAAAAATATTTTTACTCGTTCATGATTTATTACTTTCTTATTATAATATTGAGTATTGATTTATGTACATATTGTACTCGACACAACTTTCATAATATAAAAACCCTATAACGTGAGATGATAATAGGTGGCGAGTGTTATTTAAATCAGCCGTACGGTTATGGTTCACAAAAAGAGAAAAAATAATGTAAGAAAGGAAAGATCTGAGATGAAGCTTGTTTTAACATTTGTTAGCGCGCGATCTTTCTTTACAGTAAACCTAACCAAATCCGCATTTTTATTCATTATACCTAAGTTTTGTTAAAAAAAAAAGACATAACAAATGTCAGCGGTTTGAACAGGATTCGAACACATATGCGCCCCATCTAAAGCCGGGTATCCTTCCACCGTGCCAGAAAGCCCATGCTGAACATTCAACAAAACTTGTTTTTACACGTTACCCTTGCACATAAACCCCATAATTTTCATGCGGAATGTTGCCAGCACAAAACATTTGAAACCAAAGGGAACGGTTATTTATTTAGATTTGGCAACTAATTATCGGAAGACACTAGAAAAGTTTTAATAAATAATTATAGAATATATCAATTCAGTCGATAAAAATTACTTTAGGGAATGTTATTCCCCACTGAATTATATCTTTATCCGTTTCGATCAGTGTTGCCAACATAAAATTGGCAAATTGCACATTGCAGCTCCTCAAATAGCAAACTTTTACACACCATCAGTTGTCAAATTTTACGTGAATCGCCGACTGCAACGGATTTTCTATCTCAAATTTGATGACCAAAAAAAAAGATATGCGAGATAGCCGTCCTGCGCTTAGGACTAACTGGGTCTTGCAGCTTGTCAGAAAAAATATTTAATGAATATTATACTTTTATTAATCTAAGAGAACGAGAAGAACAAGCAGCTTAGGTATTTATTTACCTGTTTTAACCATTGATCTATCATTGGCCTAATAAATAACTAAAAATCTTTGTCTATTGTCAAACGAATCCGAGCACTACTATATTTTTCTATCTTCTAATCGCAGTGCAATAAGGATAGTTTTACACCATTTGCCAGTCGTTAAACTTCCAGTGGCGTGCTCAACTCGGCTTGACCAGTTGGCTTACGCTGACCGTAAAATATAATTTGTCTGTGTTGCATATTGCACGCAAATTACACGTTTTTGGCAAGGGCACGAATACTACACGCATCGACTTCAAATTACATGAAAATCGTATAATCATACACCGATTGGCAACACTGGTTTCGATCATCCAATCGTCGAATAAAAAAATCAATCGAATATGCTTGTCACTAAAACAGTGTTGCCACCGTCATTACTATAGTAATAGATTCATTACTTTTCATGTTAAATTATTACCCTATTACTCACTCGCCAAAATTCATTACTATTACTTAATTATTTAATATTATTTTTCAGAGCGTTTTCATTTAACCATGGACGTCATATATTTTCTTGACGTCCATGTCCGTGCATTTAGCTCATCTCTACTTGCATGCCCGTCGGTCAAATAACTTATTGTAAAGATCCGCCGCGGCGGTAGTGAGCCAGTGCGGTTATATAGTCATAGTAATGTCATTAATGTCAATTGTCAATGTCAATACGCTCTAAAAAAAAAAGGTAGAGGTATCACCTTTTTAGTTTTAAGTTTTTAACCAAGTTTATTCCAAGTTCAAGTTGCCGAATGTAAAAACTAATTATAGTCATGGAAAGGTATAAGTATACAGTCAAATAAAGAAACATTTTCTAGCTACAACTTTTTAGATTGGATGCAAAACGAAGGGCAAGTGGATGTTCCAGGGAATCTTCCTCTTCTAGTGACGAAAATAGTAATGATGCCACTACTTTAACTCTACCAAAAAAAAAGAAGTATACACAGAAATATTCTTCCCAGTGGGACCGAAAATTTGATTGGTTATTAAAAAAAGATAATAAGCCACATTGTCAAGCATGTAATATCTTTTTAAAAGGTGGTGTAACTCATCTGCAACGACATAATGATAGCCAAAGACACAAAATAAAACATGCAGCAAGTCGAAGAAGTGTTAAACTCGATAATATTTTTATCGACAAAGAAAAACTATTATTAGATAAAAAAATCAAAATAGCTGAAACAAAATTATCAGCATTTATAGTGGAACACAACCTACCTATGAGGACAATGGACCATCTAACACCTCTCTTGAAATCCATTTTCCCTGATTCCACTATAGCAAGGGGTCTTTCCGGAGGCAGAACAAAAACAACGGGCATCATTGTTAATATCATGAAAGCAGAAAGTTTTTCAATTATTGTTAACGACTTAAAAAAATATCCTTTTTCTCTTATAATAGATGAAACCACCGATGTTTCTGTTGCCAAATCCTTGGCAGTCGTAGCTCGCTATTGCAAAAATAATTGTGTTGTTGTGGACAAATTCTTAAGCTTGCTAGAAGTTAAATCTTCAACGGCAGAAGACCTAGCAAATTCAGTAAGGGAGTTATTAATACAAAACAACATACCATTAACAAATTTTATTGGTTTTGCTGCCGACCATGCTGCTGTAATGATGGGCCAGTTTAATGGTGTCCAGGCTAAATTAAAAGACCTCAATCAAAATTTATTTGTTCTTGGTTGTGTTTGCCATAGTTTTCATACATGCAGTTCAAAAGCTGCTGAATATCTACCAAGAAGTGTTGAGGAATTTGTTCGTGATATATGTAATTATTTCTGTAATAGCGCAAAAAGAATAAAAGACCTAGAGGAATTTCAAAACTTTACAGAATGTATCAAACATAGAATTTTAAAATTAAGTACCACTCGATGGCTATCCTTACAAACTGTTATAAACAGAATTTTAGAACAATGGAATCCTTTAAAGCTCTTTTTTATTTCTGAAGGAGCTAACCCAAATTCTCTTCATAGAGCTAAAAATATTTTAGAGGGATTTAGCAATCCTGTTTTCCATATATATTTACAATTTTTATCCTATATTTTAAAGATAGTGAATGATATGAATGTGGAATTTCAAAGTGAGGCAACAAAGATTTTTCATTGATTCCCCGACTAAAATTATTATACAAAACCATTTTAAAATCATTTTTAAAAAAGTCAGTTCTTGATCAAAAGTCTCTGAGCAGCATTGAACCGTCGAATCCCGATTTATTTTTAAAATTGGAAGATGTATATGTAGGTGCTAAAGCACAAAACAACATTGCCTCAAGTCAAATAAGCAAAGAAGATTTACATAATTTTAGACTAAATGTGCTTAATTTTTACATATCATTATGTGGTGAAATAAAGAAAAGATTTCATTTTGATTCAAAAAGTCTCAATTTTATTTCAAATTTTGAACCAGAGAAAATTATAAGTGGTGAACACTGCCAATCTATAAGTGAAGCTGAAGTTTATTTCCCTTCATTAGTTACTGATATCGAGGAGCTCGACACTGAATGGAGACTTGTCAGAAATTGACAAAATTAAATTAATTCCTAATGATTCGCAGTTTTGGAAGACCATCACTTTAATAAAAAATGGATCTAATCAGTTAATGTTTCCTCATTTGAATAAGCTAGTTAGTGGAATTATGGCACTACCACATTCTTCTGCCGCTGCAGAAAGGGTATTTTCTCAATTGACCTTAATTAAAACTAAAACTAGGAATAGGTTATATATAGAAACTTGCAACAGTTTATTGCTAAGCAAAGAGCTACTTAAAAATACCACATGCTACGAGTGGCTACCTAGTGATTCTCTTTTAAAAAGAATTGGAAGGCTGGCATTTTCAATGAAAATAAATTAGCGAACTTAGAGGAAGTGTCATTAGAAAATGCATAGATGTATATCAATATTTGTTATATTAGTTATTACTGATTATTGGCATTGTTTTTGTGCAGTGTTAGATTTTTGTGATTTGTACTTAAATGTTCCTCATTTCTGGTTTATTTATATATATAATACATGTTCCTTTGATGATATGCAATACTTACTAATGTACCAGATAGGGTTGTTGTATGTATATTGTATACATAATTTTGAATAAATGTTGTAAGTTATATGTGTATCATGTTTCAATAATCAGTGTGAGTGTGGCCAACGGTGAGTTGCACCAATACAAATTTTAAGGAGTCATTTATTAGTAATTTACATTTGTTCCTTATATCTTAATTTTTCAAATAAACAATGTAAACTAAAGCTAGGGCTGAATAAAGATATATTATTTGCAATATCTAGTCTAATTTTTCGCACAACAGCATTACTAGACATTACCTCTTTTATTGAAATATTTCTAAGATTTAAAATAAAGTTTGTGCCGTGCTGGCCAAAGAGATCGCAGATCGAGGCATTTTTTTTAAGTTCACGATCCTTCAGTGATCTGTCATTATCCGTCGGTTGTGTTTAAAGGTTTGTATAATGGACCCGTAGGGATGGTTTTAATTGGCGCTTTTGATTCATTTGCATGATTTTAATTCTAGTAGTTTTCTAGTTTAGTTCATGCTATTCGAAAGCACTGTAAGAGGCACTGTTTTTAACATTTACAAAACTGTAAACGTTAAGAAAAATGTTTATGCATCATAATAATAGTAGTAGTAATATTTATTGGCAAAATTATTACTCAAGCCACTAAATCTATTACTATTTCCAAAAAAATATATTACTCAAAAAAATTGTGAGGTGGCAACACTGCACTAAAATGTATTCTTATTATTTGAACCACCTTCTCTGTAAGTTTTTTTTTTGTTTCGAGTATAAATAAATTTACAAATATTTTTAAGAAGTATTATATCACTGATCTCTTTTGGTTATGAGTGGAGCCAAGGGAGAGGGCGGAAACGCCTTCTCCCAAGATAAAATTAAAGAAATTATAGGTATACAACAAAATGGCGCTATTAAACAGTTGGGTGATGACTCGAATTCTAATAAAAAAGTAATTAAATATGCTGAGGAAGATATTGCGCCTTTTATTGTTTATATCGAATCTAATGAACAAACAAAAAATAATATAGGTAGGTTTAATAACTTAAAAATTGCTAGAGAAATTTTTAATTTAAATCTCGATGCAATTAAAAAAATTAATAATAAAGGTCTTAATAGATTAGCAATAGAATTTAAAAATTTCCAGGCGGCCAACGACTTCGTAGATCATAAATCATTAATAGATAAAGGATATAAAATTTACATTCCTTTTAATTTCGTAACATGCAAAGGTTTGGTTAGAGCAATTGATTTAGATTTGGAAGTAGAGGACCTTAAAAAAGTTTGTAAGTCTGACATAGAAATTCTCGACTTAAAAAGAATGAATAGAAAAATCATAAACAAAGAGGGTAAAAGTAGAATATAAGCCGACAGGGACAGTTTTAATTACCTTTAGAGGCATATTACTTCCTAAATATGTCTATTATTGTAACTTACCAGTACCAGTAACTGTATATATACCCCCAGTAACCCAGTGTTATAAATGCCTCTTATATGGACACACAAAAAATAATTGTAAAGGAAAGGAAAAATGCCAAAATTGTGGAGAACTAAAACATACAACAGAAGGGGAGCCATTAGAATGTAACACTAGATGTTATTTTTGTAAAAACGAGCACAAAGCGACAAATAGAATTTGTGCAGAGTATGAACGCCAAAAAAACATTAAACGTCTTATGGCTTTTAATAATTTCACTTATGTGGATGCGGAAATACTTTGTAAAAAAAACTACATAATAAGTGAATATAATCCTAACCCCCTCCCTCCCTTACAAGGAAAAAATAATAATAAAGAAAACTTTCAACATAATGGTGACATAACTACAACTTCACAACGACGCACAACCGACTTCACAAAAGGAATAAAAAGATCTTATCAGCAAACTGTAGCAAAAGAGCAAAACAAAAGAAGAAATACTTCACAAAACACAAATCAAGGTTACGATAGAATCCAACATGAACAAGCACTATTCTTTCCAAATTCTAGACCAAATAAAGACCCTTTACCTAGTATACAGCATCCTACCACAACAAACAGACATGTACAGGACAGACAGGAAAGATACCAACCAAACACACAAATACAAGACATAGAAATGCCTCATTGTGCCTCGCAAGTTTCAGACGAGATTATGATCTCACACACTCAGGACTCACCCTCAGATATTAATAAATTAATGGATTATTTCTATAACTCATCATATTATGAACAAAATCGAATAAAAAATCTTATTCTCTCACATCTTAAACTAGCCTCCTATATGGAGATAGATAACTATAACTAAAAAAGATAAGGATTTTCAATCAAACTAATAAGACTAAAATAAGAATCAAAATTATGCAATGGAATATAAGAAGTGTTAATGCTAATAGGGCTAATCTCATTACACTTATTAGAAAACATGACCCTGATATAGTTTTGCTTAATGAAACCTGGCTAAAAACTTCTCATAATTTTTTTATAAAATCATATAACATTATCAGACAAGATAGGGAAGATGGATATGGGGGGGTAGCTACCCTCGTAAGAGCAAATATTGTATATGAGCATATAATAAACTATAATGATAATAACATACAATTCATCATAATAAAAGTAAATAACTTAAGTATCACAAACCTTTACTCTAATAATAACATAAACATATCTCAACAAATACTTGAAAATATTAAAAACAATTCTTGTGAAAAACTCCTCATTATGGGTGACTTTAACTCACACCACCCAATATGGGATAACTGTACCCCCAATAATGGAGGTACAGTGATTAGTGATTTTATCTTGGAAAATGAGCTTGTTGTGCTTAACAATGGGACTCCTATGCTTTTGCAGCCTCCTGGAAAAAATAACAGTGCTGTAGATATTACAATAATAAGCAATGATCTAGCATATATAACTGAATGGGGCACTATCCCGGACTGTGGAAATAGTAACCATTTCCCCACTTATGTAGATATGAACTTCAAAAAAAATACAGTACATGAAAAATGTTTTTCTCAAGTATATAAAACTCGTGATTTTAAAAATGCAGATTGGAAACAATTTTACGATGAAGTATTGATTGCAATGCCACCACATAACAATACATTAGACTTTGAAGAATTGAACAACATAATTAATACAGCGGCCATTACCACAATACCTATAAAAATAACAATAAACCCCACAAAGTAAATAACCCGTGGTGTGAACGATGCTCAATTATTCTACAAGATAGAAAATCACACCTAAAAAATTTTAAAGAATATCCAACAATAGATAATTATATTAAGGCAAAACGTGTAATTGCCGAGTCTAAACTAACATTTAAAAGAATAAAAAAACAAAAGTTTAAAACTTTCTGTGAGTCTTTAAACAGAAACACTAATACAACATACATTTGGAATAATATAAAAAAATTTTCAGGTAAAAGTAAAAAATTAAACAAAGTTAATATTGTGGATGACATAAGAATAGAGCTAATAAACAATATGGCTATATATAATGTTGACCCGGACTTCACTGTCTATCCAACACCTCAACATATCAAACCCTTTACGCTCCATGAAATGGAATTAGGATTATCTGGCAAAAAACTGTCCTCTACTGGACTGGACGATGTAGCATACAAGATGTTATATAATCTACCATCTCAAGCCAAAAGGGAACTTCTCAACACCTACAATAAATGCCTCAAAGGGGAGAAATTGCCCAATTCATGGAAAAAATATAATATTTTAGCTATCCTGAAACCAAACAAAAACCCACAAACTACAGACAGTTTTAGACCAATTGTATTATCATCATGTTACCTTAAACTTATGGAAATAATGATAAAAGACAGAATAGACTGGACTCTGGAAAATGCACAAACCTTTTCCAACTATCAAGTTGGATTTAGAAAGGGTATGGGAGTTAATAATAGTGTAGCTATCCTGACTTCAGAAATTAATCTAGCTTTTCAAGAAAATAATAACATATTGGCAATATTCTTAGATATAAAATCCGCCTATGATAGGATTAACCTACAAAAACTATATAGTAAACTTATTCACTTAAATATTGATATAGAACTTACAAATCTAATCTATAAAATCCTTGAAAACAGACAACTTTTTACTAGAAAAAATGATGCCTCCCTTTATGGCCCAGTACTTGCAACTACTGGTCTTCCACAAGGATCGCCACTTAGTACTATTCTTTTTAATGTATATGTGGCAGAACTCTTTAATATAATACCAAAACATTGTACGCTTATCGGTTACGCAGATGATCTAGTCCTCTTTTGTAAAGACAAAAATATTGTAAATGCTGTAGAAAAAATGAACACTACACTACATAAAATTCATACTTGGCTTGAGGATAACAGCCTAAGTGTATCTCAAGACAAATGTGAAGCTATGTGGTTCACTAAGGGCCCACGTAAAACAAGACCTCCTAACATGAAAATAGATAATCACATAATCCCATATAAAAATCAAGTAAAATATCTTGGTATCATCATTAATAAACATTTAAAATGGGATGCCCATATTCTGCACATCATAAACAAAGTTAAAAAAGGTATAAATATTTTAAAGACCTTTAGCAGGGTATGGTGGGGAAGTGATCCGCGAATTCTTCTAACTGCTTTCAATACACTAATAAAAAGTCACCTGGATTATGGAGCATTCTTCATTAAACCGACTTTGAAGGAGAACCTTAGCAAACTAGATAGGATCTTTTATGAGGGACTAAGGATTTGTTTGGGGTGTATGAAATCTACACCTACCCTTGCACTTATGGCCGAAGCAACTGAAATGACATTAGAATTTAGAAGAATATGGCTAGCAGTCAAATTCCTATCAAAACCTATTACCATTGATAACCATCCACTAATAAACATCTTAAAAAAACTGCGTGCGTTGCAAAATAATAATATCGGAGAATGGAGAAATAACAATAGGACATACCTTACACAAGCCCTGGAAAAATATGATCCGTACTATAAAAAGATATATAAAAATAGTACATTTCCATGTTACAAAACAGAATTTGAAAACCAAATCATGCCAATAAAAATAATGGAACTTAATCTTAAAAAAAATGAACGGGACACTAGAGAACAGTTTTTGGAAAAAACAGAAAATTATCGACAACAATTTACCTTTGTATTCACAGATGCTTCTAAAATTAAGGACAATGTGGGTTTTGGGATATATATACCAGAAGTAAATTATAAATTTTCATCAAAAATCCCTGGGGAACTATGTATATGCACAGCTGAAATTGTTGCAATAAATGAGGGTGTCACAACTATTTTAAAGAAAAATATAAATAATGCAATTATATTTACAGATTCTCTTAGCGCAATTTTTAAACTAAAAAAACTCTTGTATTATAGTTGGCGCATTACCTTTCTGGAATGACGTCACGCTGGTTTCAAATAACGTATTTCTTATATTATTTATATTTCAGCGATGATTCCTAACCTAAACGTATGCAGTGATGTAGATAGGAGGGGTGCGTTCAGCACTGGCAAAAGCGAATTTAAAATTGGCATTTTCTGTACAGAAAGCGCTGCAACTTGTCGAAAATGGCTGGCAAAAAATTAACACTCTCATTGCCATAAAAAAACCTCATTTTGCACACTTAATACAAAAATAACTATTATAACTTCAAAAACTAAAATTATTTTGCAAATAAGACTTTACTAATATAAATTCTTTCATCTTAGTCTTATTCTTTGTTTGCAATGTAATAAATTGACGCCAGTTACCCATTTTCATCAAAATTATTTTAATTCTCAATTACAGACAATACTGAAAAAATATTAAGAAAAGAGGAATAACGAACGATGAATCCTTTACCTTCAGAATGTTTCAAAAACAAAAAGAGGTAAAAACAAAAATCACAGATTACTTAAAGAACAAAATAAGAGATATGATCTATTGCGTGTATGCTAAAAATGAATATGTTACAATGCAGACTTTGCTTTAAAAACTAAAAGAGAGAAATTAATGTATAACTAACTAACTTTAAAAATAAAAACTACTCCCCTTCACTGTCTTCAGAATCAGAACTAAATTCTTCATCGTCACTGCTGTCTTCGTTGGTACTAATTACAAGTGGCGCAATCTCTGAAGCATCACCTATCTGTATTGTCTTCCAAGCTTCTTGGATTACCCTTTCTGTGTGGCTGACATAATTTTTCCAATGCTCTGAAGATACTTCATTTATCGCTTTTTCCCACATGGCCAAAACTTCCGATGGTGTCCCCTTCAGACTAGCAATGTATTGGTCGTATTTCCTCTTACACTCAGACCATACCATTTCAATAGCATTAAATTGACAATGGTATGGAGGAAGTCTTAGTATTTTGTGGCCCAAAGGTTTCACATATTCGTCAAGGTAGAATGTTTTTTCAATGTTACAATTTTTTTCTACAATGCTCCATATTTCATCCTTCAAGGCCCTCTCTGGGAAGTCAATGTTCTTTTCTTTTAACCATCCAATCAATCTCTGCTTTGTCCATGATTTTCTTGGAATATCCTCTAAAAGGCCGGAATGATAGCTTGCGTTGTCCATCACTATCAAACTTTTTGGAGGAAGATTTGGTACCAGCTGATTTTTAAACCAATTTTCAAAATTTTGCTTGTTCATTTTGTCATGATAATCTCCGCTTTTTAGTCCACTTTTAAATATTAAACTGGCCCCCTTAATAAATCCTTCCTTTGATCCAGCGTGAACTACAATATATCGATGACCTTCACTAGCTTTTTTAGAACTTGTAGACATAGTGTTATCCTGCCAGCTGTTTCTAAACGAACCTTTACTAAAATCCAAGTCTCATCAATAAATACGGTGGTATAAGCATCTTGTCCTAGATTTTGATTTTTGACATATTCCCTCAAGAAATTGATTCTCTTGTGGACGATGTGGGGCAAATCCATCAGGTATTTTCTATTATTTGATTTCTTCCACTTAAAACCAATACTTTTTACGTATTTTCTTAGCGAGGTGATGGAAAAATTAAAATATTCATTTATCTCTTTTAGTTTTTTAAGCAAAGTCTGCATTGTAACATATTCATTTTTCGCATACATGCAGTAGATCGTATCTCTTATTTTGTTCTTTAAGTAATCTGTAATTTTTGTTTTTACCTCTTTTTGCTTTTGAGACATTCTGGAGGTAAAGGATTCATCGCTCGTTATTCCTCTTTTCTTAATATTTATGATTGTTGTATGGCTAAGTTTTGTTGCATTTGAAGCTCGTTCAATTATATTATCAGTTTGCGGAAGGATTCCATTTTTAGCTTGCTCTTTTTCCAATTGAAAAAAAGCCAAGATATTCAAAACTATTAGCTGTGATTGCTAATTATATCTTCGCGGCATCTTGCAAAAGTTTAAAAAGAATCACAACAAATCAATGTCAATTTTGACGAATATATTCTGAAAGACACATAACCAAAACCGGCATTGACTGTTGTAAAGAAACGACAATGAGTTTTTTCAAAATGTTTTTGTCACTGTCAGTTAACATAAATCAAACAAAAATAAACAAAAATGACGTCATTCCAGAAAGGTAATGCGCCAACTATAACACTACAACAGATTACATCACTTCACTGACTAGAAGACTTATTATAGAAGCAAATTCAAATAACAATATCTATATAGCCTGGATCCCAGGTCACTCTGGAATTGCAGGTAATAACACTGCAGACTTACTAGCAAATATAGGGAGAACCTTAAATATTCCTAAAAACCTAAAAATAGACAAATCAGACATTACAAACCTAATTAAAAAAAAATATAAGAGAAGAATTTGAAAATAAATGGAGACTAGATATACAAACAAAAGGTAAACAATATTCTAAAATACAAACTACTTTCCCTCCTAGAAAATGGTTTCTATGTTGCACATACAAAAATAGGAGACACGTCACCTCCATAATTAGAATGCGTACAGGTCATTGCCTAACTGGAGAACACTTGCACAGGATGGGGCTCAGAAATGACCCTTACTGTGAATGTGGACAGGTTGAAACCCTGGATCACATTTTCTTTGAATGCCCTATAAATAAAATTCCTAATATAGATCTGTATCAAATATTCAGAAACAAAGGAGTTAAAACTCCATTTAATATTTATATTATATTATCCACGATTAATAATGAGATTAGTGATATAATTAACACTTTTTTAAACTATAATAAAATAAAACTTTAATAAATAGTATTATATGTACAAATTTTTTAGACCCGGAAAAAGGAAAAAAAACATACCCAATCCCCTCCAACCGACTCAGGTCCTGTGTGAAATGCTCCTCCCCTGAGCGGGAGCGTGAAGAGTCTTATACCTCTGTCTGTGATGTTTACATGTTTACTAACATCCCATAAAAAGTATTAGTTAATATCTTATACTTCAGCCTTATGTGTACATACCCATAGGGAATATACAACAGTATATAATAATACTCCTATGAGTACACACTCACAGGAAGGGAAATGAAGTTCCAGAGTTCCCAGGGGTAACAGTTCCCGACAATCTGAGAGCTCTATCGTAAAGTGCTGGCAAGTTGCGAAGTGCAGTGCCAAAAACATAGATTGGAATTGGAATTGGAATTATTTGAATGAATCTTAGACAAGGAAAGAGAGAGGACGCGTAACAATCATTTATGCGCCGTCTCAGAAGTGAGGCCAATTTATCCATCGACGCCATTGCAGACAATTGTGGTGCTAGCGCGGTTTTGTAGTGTGATTTTTAGAGAAAAGTGAATTAAAGACATTGCGATTATTATCGAACTAAAATGGTGAATTGTTGTGCTTTTGGTTGCTAAAGTCGTAGCAAGAGAAAAGAAGCTGGAATAACCTTTCACAGGTAAATAAAAGAAAATTGTATATTTTAGGTGTCCCTAAATTCGCGTTTTCATTATTAAAGGCGGCCTAATACCCATATTTCTATCCACACAGTTTATATTTACTGGTAGACAAATAAGTAACTCAGCATTTTGGTCCTCTTTCATTCAGAATAGCTGATAAAATAATCTCATTTATGATCTAATTAGGCGTGAAGGTCGATTTATTCCAGTGGCGTAGGCCATGCTTCATGGATATAAAGAAATAATAGTTATTCAACCTTCATGTGTGGTGAATATTATTATAATTCAATTAAATGTATTTTTCTTTTTAGGTTTCCTCTAAAAGATGTGCAAAAAACTGCTTTATGGGTAAAGCAGCTGCATATTGCAGACTGGACACCTACAAAAAATGATAGGCTATGCTCAAAACATTTTGACCCCAAACTGTTTTATCGTGTTGGCGAAAAAAAATGTCTACTAGATGAAGCAGTACCAACAGTGTTCCCTGATGTACCAAAATATATGCAGCCAAGTAGTCATTATCGCAAGGTAAGTTTTATCAGCAATATTGATTTTTGTGTAAAATATAAATGACAGAATATTAATTCATCCCATCTATTTATCTTCATTCATAATTGACATATTATTTCATAAAATATTTTTTATTTTCCAACATATTGGTTGATTTTAATGTTCATTTTGCTTTTAATGTATTGTTTAAATTTAATATTAGCATTTGTTTGTATTTTATCTTAGTTGTTAAGTTTTTTTATGACACCATTTATTTAAAAACACATTGATGTATTTTTATAAATATAGAAATTTTTGTCTAACTTTTTTTTGATATATTGTGTATTTTATTTCAGGGGACAAAGAGACCTCATCAGGAAGAAGCATCTACTTCTTCAGTTCCAGACACAACAGTTCTAGATACTCCTAGAAAACAAAAACTTAAGCGAAAACTTTTTAGTCAAGTTACTAAAAGTCATGCAAAGTCTAAGAAAATTTAAGTTTTGCGAGAGAAAGTAAGAAGGTTGAAAAAAGGTTACCTCTTTGAACCAATTGATTACTTCTTTAAAACAAAAAAAATCTATTGTCATCAGAAAGTTCTTATTTATTTGAAAATATGCCAGAAATAACTAAAGAACTGCAAAAAAGAAAATTAGGAAAGAAAATTAAGTACTCTCCAGAACTTAGAAAATTTGCGATAACTTTAAGTTTTTTTTCTCCAAAAGCTTACGATTTTGTTCGTTCTTTGTTCGATACATGTTTACCACACAGAAGTACTATAGGTAAATGGTTTAGAAATATTAATGCGGATCCTGGCTTTACAAGTGTGTCATTTGACATTCTAAAAAAACAATGTGACCTTTCTCATAAGCCTATCTTTCTTGCTCTCATTGTAGATGAGATGTCTATCAGAAAACATATTGATTGGGACGGAGTTAAATTTCACGGTTATATAAATTATGGCATCGATTTACAAAATGACAATAATCCTATGGCAAAAGAGGTTTTTGTTTTAATGGTTGTGTGCATTAATGGTCAGTGGAAATTGCCAGTAGGTTACTTTTTAACTGATGGATTGAGTGGTCAACAGAAAAGTGCTCTTGTCTCCCAATGCATAAGTTTATTAACTGAGACAGGGGCACGTGTAGTATCACTTACATTTGATGGTGCGCCATCCAACATTGCAATGTCAAATATTTTGGGTTGCGATAGTAATATGCCAACCTTACAAACTTTTTTTACTTTAAGAGGAAACAATATTTATAATTTTTATGACCCTTGTCATATGGTTAAATTGATACGTAATGCTTTTGGTGAAAAAAAGGTTCTTATAGATGGCAATGGACATCTAATTAAGTGGGAATATATGGAAAATTTAGAGAAATTGCAAGATTCAGAAGGTTTGCATTTAGGGAATAAACTACGAAAAGCTCACATACATTTTTTCAAACCAAAAGTGAAAGTCAGATTAGCAGTACAATTATTAAGTGAATCGGTTGCTGATTCGCTTAATTATTGTGAGGAAGAATTGCAGTTAAAAGAATTTATGGGTTGTAAGGCAACCTCTGACTTTATTAGAATAATTAACCACAGCTTTGATATTTTAAACTCCAGATCAGTAATTCCTCCAGGTTTTAAAAAGGCAGTTTGTGAAAGAAATATAGAACAGACATAAAGTTTTATTGCTAACTCTATTGATTATCTTTCTTTATTAAAATTTCATGATGGGGAATTAGTAGTTCAATCCAAAAGAAAAACAGGCTTTATGGGTCTTATAATTTCTTTAAAAAGTGCATTGTTGATGTATGATGAATTAGTTACAAATAACAAACAATTAATTTATCTTCCTTTATATAAAGTCAGTCAAGATCATTTAGAATTATATTTTTCTTCAATAAGATCAAAAGGTGGCTTCAATAATAACCCTACTGCACCGCAGTTTATGGCATCGTATAAGAGATTATTAGTAAGAGCAAAAATAAGGGAGGGTGGTATGGGAAATTGTATACCCTTAGACGATATACCTATTTTAACAGGATCAAGTAGATTTGATTCACCTGAAGAAAATATTAATTCAAATAGGATGTATTTGAGCTGTCAAAATGAACCATTTCCTTTGGAAAGTGTTAGGCATGATCATAATTACCTTATAATTAGTGAGATGTTGAGCAATTGTTCAAAACAAATTATTATTTATATTGCTGGTTTTGTTGCCCGTCAGCTTATTAAGGTTGTCAAATGTGAAAGCTGTTTGACTGCATTAAGTGGAAACCAAGAAAACTTTTTGCATTTGCTGATAACAAAAAAAAGTCATGGTGGATTGACGTATCCCTCAGAGGATGTGATAAAAATTTATAATATTTGCGAGCATTTTATAAGAATAAATGAAAATGTAATATATTTTTAGTAATGTATTTTTATGGCAATATATGAATTTATAATGATTGCATATTTTATTTCATCAACAATAATTGGTTGTTGGTCTTAGAGATCTTTCCTACGTTATCTTAAAATGTAGGTATATTAGAGCTATTAAAAGAGTGTAGTGATTAAATGAGGTATGTAACAATTTCTTTATTGAAATTTCCGTTTTCTGTACATGTGATTAACTTTTATTATAATTATTAATAAATTACCTAAATGCATCGTTTTAGTCAAAAAATTTGCAAACTAAATAAAATGAAACCCTACATAAAATAGGAAATTTGACATAATTTTTGAAATTTTAAACAAATTCCCTTCATTTTTAAAATTTGTTATATAACCCCATTATTTACTGAACTTTTCAATTGGCTCTAATATATCGATAAACACACTTTGATCAGTCTTCTACTAGTAAGATTTAAATGTTCATTTCAGGCATCATTTTACTTAAACCCGAGCGTTACGCAGTGGGCGAGCCAGCCTGGTGGCAGCTGGCAGCAAATGATATGCATAGATTACGCGTCCTCTCTCTTTCCTTGTCTAAGGAATGAATAGTTTCAAACTATCGAAAAATTCGAATAAGTAGCAACTATCGTATAATTCGAATAAGTAGGAGTTATCGAATAATTCGATAGTTTTTTTTTTGATAGTGCCGATCGTTAACTGCAACGAAAAGACAATGTAGGGATGGGAAATCTGGATCTTTTTAAAGTTCCAGATCTCGGATCTCTTTAAATTCATTAAAAAAGGCGGGCTATATTCGTCATATTAGGCATTGGGTAGGTATGTATGCGTAGCTTCATCGATCTGAAAACTTTGTAAGCATGCAACATCGGTTTTATAGACAGTACTGTCGAATATTTTTTTAGTTCTTCGCGACGAGTAAAAAGAGTGGCGACCTCACCAGTTTAGTTTTTGTTTACAAACTTGTATGCGGTTTACAGGGATGCGTTTTAAGTGAAATAATAATTTTTAAAGATATACTTTTAACTTACAAGGCTTAAGAGACTTACTATAGTGGTTTTGAAGTTGAAGTTTTTTATGTTTCCATGCTTATCTATTTATTTATCTACTAATTTATTAATTTATTTCTCAGAAAATCAATTTTACATACATGAACTATGTTTTGACTTGTTTGTTTCTATTTTGAAATATAGATTTTTATATTTCTTTTTATTAACTATCATCCTACTATCATCACTAATTATAAGGCCATCTGAACTTCAATCTACACATCACACAAAAGAAGTAGAGATTTAAATCTATTATCTAATCCACACAACATAAATCTAAGTTTTAAAAGACTGGTGTAATATGATGTTTTTACGATGATTTACGAAGTCAACAAGCTAATCAACCCCAAATTAAATTTTTACACGAGATTCTGGCTATACAGAAATTCATATTTCATGGCAATCGCCATTCAACAAGCAAATGACCGACCGACCCATCCACCCCATCATCCTGCTCTTCTTATCAATCAGACCGCTTCGAAAATCGTGTTGTCGGTCGTCGGCTCCGCGGTTCAGTTCCCGACTCAAGACCTACAAACAATGATGACGCATTGAACGAACCGAAGAACTGACTGAACCATAGACAAACGCACCTGGACGCTTTATTTTGCTTTGTCTCTATTTCAAAGATCCGTGATCCGGCTCGCAATATTTTCAAGACACGGCTCCCGTGGGTCAGTATAAAGATCCGGATCAGTCGTGAACGACACATCTCACACATCTGTACAATTAAGACAAATCACAAAATAATTCGATTCGAATTCGTATTGTATAAATACTGAAATTAATTCGAATATTTGAATACTCGGATTCAATAAATATTTTAAATCTGAATCTTTACATCACTAGTTTGAGGCATAGGTGCCAGATTCCAGGTGCTTCTTACTAATTAATTTGTCGTCTTGTCTGGCTTTGTCGCTGTCAGTGTATAGCATAAGGCCAAAAATCTGTTTTTTTTTATCTAAGGAAAAAATAAATATCTTAAAATCGAAAGTCTGATAGAGTTTGTTGCAATGTCGAAGGAAATGCAGCTACTTAAATTATGTAGGGGGAGTTTCTCCCAGGTATGTAATTTTTTAACATAGTTACATAACTGAAAACAATTTTATTAATGATTGTTATAGATCTATTAATTAAAAAAAGTGTATTTATTTTATTCATTTTTCGTTAATAACAGAATAATTGTCTCCTTAATACTTGGCTGTGCACAATTGGCAATGAAGCAACATATTCTGTGTCCTATGTTCAAATATAATAATCCTCTATAGAAATATCATTTCTATTAACACCATATATTATTTACCTAATATAGTAAAACACCTGGTTTCTCTTGAGGGTTAGTTATTTTGGTTACTAAAGTGGCGGTACTAAGAATAGTTAAAAATAAATTATCTAGTTCATCCCCTCGGTCTCCTCAATTGCGAGAACCCAGAAACATTGCTGTTTATTAAAAAATTTGTTCCTCAGCTCTGCTGACTCTTTAATAAAGATTTTAGAAGAGTGTCATTAGGTTTTTTTATATTTAGGTGATTTCACATTTGGAATTGATACATTATTTATTATTTTTGGCCTGGCTATGCGGTGTTAGATGACCTGACAGAGTTTGAGTTTTAGCAATATGTATTTATGTGTTATTGATAGAGGAGTCATTACAGTTTTGCTAGCTGTACCTCACACAATAATACAATAATTAAAAATAAAGTTAACAAAAGCATAATAAATTGTCTTTAGGCAATGCAATTTACATAAACTGTCAAGAGTTAATAGAATATAAATTTATTGATTTATTTATTTACGGTCCTATGTCCATTACAATTCAACTGAAATACGAAAAATGAACAAATGAGTTGGAGCAAGAGTTGGTACACCTGAAGGGCTGATGGAAAGTTGGTATTGATCTGGTATATTGAGTAAAAATATGTAAATAAATGTTTATTAACGTTTTTACCATTTTACAAGATTGTCTAAACTTATTCTATAACCACATGTAAAAATCCAACAAGTTTATTTTTTTTTTTAATCACCAGGTAAATATAATTAATTACACTTATATTTTATATATCTTTTAAATTTCCTAATGTAATAAGGAAAATGTCAGCATCACAGTATTCGTTTGCACTTTTGCACATTCTTTGTATGGGTTTATTTGACGCATATATTTTCTCCAATGTAGAAAATTCCAAGTGTCCTCTGTCTATCATGCAGGATATTTATTCCTCCTATTACATCTTTTAGGAACAAATCTATCAATTCCCCCAAGTAAAATCTGATAAAATTGATCAACCATATTGTCAACGTCGACACGGGCCTCCAAGCATTTCCAGTCGACCTCAGAAAAGTAATTAAGGTCTTGGTATTTTGCTTTACTAAAATTATAGACAATCTCAATGTCATTTTCTAAGATAGACATAATTAACAGGGAGAATTGGACTTCAATTGGTGTGGTACTGTCTTAATAAGAGACATCTGAGCTAAATTTACTGTTATATCCGAAAATTCGTCGGAGAACACCAGATCCAGATATCGGTTAAACTCGTTAGGCAAATCGTTGACCTGTTGCAGTTCATTAATAAACATTCCCATTACCAAGCAATCGGCCACGGGTGATGATAGATCGTTTGGAACAAGAGTACCTGCATCACTTCGCCAGCTCACGGTTGGCATATTGAAGTCACCCAAGATCATAATCTTGGCGTTTTTATACTTGCCCCGTAAGTTCTCTAAATGACATAAAGTTCACATATGACTGGTTGCTAGTATTTGGTGGTATATAGACGCATCCGACGATTACAGTTGCCTTATTTAGTCACAACAAAACCCAGACGTCCTCAAAAGTTGGAACGTTAGAGCATTCAAGTTCATAACTATCAAGTTCAGACCTTACAGCAGCCAAGACTCCACCTCCTCTGGTACAGCCCAGGGCTTCGTAGTTTCTGTCTGACCTGTAAACAGTGTAATTAGAGTCAAACATCTCGGCATCATTAATGGCACTGGTAAGCCAAGTCTCTGTCAGTGTTATAAAGTCATAATCTGCTGCTCATATGGATGTCAACAGCTGCAATGTTTGAGTCCTGAGTCCTCCGACGTTTTGATAGTAACCACAGATGGTTCCAGGTTGGTGTGCTACAGACGAGGTCCTTCTCTTTGATGGCATAAAAAATGTGTTCTATTTTCCGGTTGCATTTGATATATGTTATTTAAAATACATGTTATTAATTCTCTTTTAGTATGAAAATTTATTCTGCCTTGTCTGTTAGTACTAATAAGTGGTACATAGACAGCATTTTTGTTGGACAAAAATGAACTTATAAACTCATTTTGTTCATGTATTAACTTATTAAGGACTGGTCTGTTTGTATGATAGCTGCAGCCCACAATAATTAAATTACTTTTTGATATACATACCAAGATCTTATTAAGTTCATCCTCAGTTATTTTTATTCCTCGTTGAGCATTATAGCTGGAAGTAAACAAAATGGCATAGTCTTCCCTACCAAATGTACTACATAATTTTTCGTATTCATTAACAGTATCTGAAAAAAGTAATTTTAAATTAATTTGACAGTTGGTATCGATTTGGCCGTTTAATCCTCTTTTAAATAACATAACACTCCCTCTTGCAAACTCACCTCCCAAGATTAGCAGCTGTCTTTTTTTTTCAGCATCATTCTTGTTATTTACTGGAACTGGTTCAGGAGAAGCAACATTCGACATAGCACGATGAGTATACTTTTCTTCTGCCTCTGCTAGCATTTGCTTTAGTTTCTTGACATCCTCTGAGTAAATTGCATTATCATGTTCCAAAGCATTTATGGTTACTAACATATTTTTATTCAGATTGGTCAAATCCTCAATTTTTGTCTCCAGGGTCTTCTTGATTTTTGTGCATGATTCCATAGAGGCTAAAAGTTCTACTTCTTTACTTTTAAGAACCTGAACTTCATTAGTTAAGGAAATAATATTCTTGTTCAGTCCATCAATAACAGTAGAAAATTTTGTTTCAGCCTTTAGAACCTCATTCTCGAATGCCTTGCTATTTCGCTGCAGCCTGTGCATGTATCTCTCTTTTCCTTTTAGTTATTCCTGTAGTTTATGAATTTCTTCATTAAGTGCCTTCTTTGTATCTATATCTTCATTAAAAACTAATTGACAATCAGAGGAGCAAAAAATCCTATATCCTCCCAGTTTCACGATTTCTGACGAGCGTTCCATACTACTAGGATGGAATACAGAATTACAGTAAATGCAGCAAAAATTCAGAAAATCTTTGTTCTTACAACACTTAAAAGCACGCTGCATCCTTGTAAATTAAAGTTTATGTCAAAAGTTTTTTAAAAGGTCAAAAAATTTTTATTTCAGCTTCCCTTTTTCAGCCTATACCAGTGTTGTCGATTTGTGCGACAAGGCTTGAGATAAATAATTACGAAATTGTAGTGGCGGATTCATGGTTTAAAACTATTTTTTGGGTTTTTTCGCCTTAGAAAATTGGAAAAAAATAAAATATAATTACCCTATAAATTGAATAGATAGTCTTAAGTTCTGGGTTCACTATGAAGGAACCCGAGGAACGACACTGAAAAATGTTTGTTTTCTGGACGTTTCGAGGGAAAGTCTACCCCCGTCTTCAGTAAACCGACAAATAAAATACTAAAAGCAGAATATGTCTTATGTTTCGTATCAGAAATATAACCAGAATGGCTAATCTCTGACAAAATGTCAATGAATGTCAATTTAAAGGTGTTATTTTTAATTGTTAGAATAAGGTGCGAAATAGGTGTACCTAGAGTAAGTTCATTTTAATTTATTGTCTTTTGAGGTGTCCTTTTTTTTACTTCAGTATTTAGCAAATTTAACCAAGTGTTATTAAAACTAACGGAACAAGATGCTACACAATTATCTTTATTTAATAATATTAAGGCACTTTCTTTTATTTTACGTTTTTTGGAACATGGTTCTTTTGCTAAAATACTAGAAGCATTCCAATTAATTTTATGATTGTTATCTAGTGCATGTTGCCAAATGTTTGATTTTTGAAATTCCCTATTTTTTATGTATGTTTGGTGTTCTTTAATTCTTTTGGCTAATGGCCTAGAGGTTTCACCTGTGTAAAATTTATTGCATTGACCTAGAATTTTATAAATAACATTTTTTGTATTTTCTTGTTCATTGCTAGGTTTTGTTTTTGTAAGTTTACTTCTAAGTGTATTTTGTGTTTTAAAGATCGTTCTGATGTTAAAACGTTTACCCATTCGTTTTATTTTATCTGATAAATTAGGTATATATGGTATAAAGAGGTTTGTGATTGGTCTATTTTGGATTTTTTTGTCTTTTGGATTCTCAAATTCATAAAAACATTTTTCAACGAAATCATTAGGATAATTTTTTTGATTTAAAACATCTTTTATAAAATTTTTTCTTTAATAAAATTTTGATCTTTGCAAATTATTTTTGCTCTATCATATAGACTTTTTACAACTCCCTTTTTAACCATGATTGGATGATTTGAGTAAAAATTTAAGTATCTGTTTGTGTGTGTAGGTTTTCTGTATACTTTTGTTTCAAAACTGTGTATGTCTTTTTTGATAAGTATGTCTAAAAATGGAAGTTGTTGGTCTGTTTCCTTTTCAATAGTAAATTTAATTGTTGGTTCTTTGGTGTTAATATGATATAAAAAATTATTTAAATGTTGATCGTCATGTTTATAGATACAAAAAATGTCATCAATGTATCTCCACCAAATAAGTGGTTTATGATCGTAATTTTGAATATAATTTAATTCAAAGTTTTCCATAAAAATATTACTTAGTAAAGGAGATAAAGGAGACCCCATAGCCATGTCAAAATTTTGTTGGTAATATTCGTTTTTGTATTGAAAATAAGTGGTTTTTACACAAAAAGTTAGTAATTCTAGAATAGTATTAATGTTTGGTAATATTCGTTTTTGTATTGAAAATAAGTGGTTTTTAACAAAAAGTTAGTAATTCTAGAATAGTATTAATGTTTAATGATGTACGTTCACTAAGATTGTTATAATTTTCAAGTTTATTTCTTACTATGTTTAAAGTTTTATCTACAGGTACATTTGTAAAAAGACTAACGATATCAAAACTTACCAGTGTATTATTTATATTTATTTGAATATTAGACAATTTCTCAAGGAAGTGTTGTGAATTTTTTATATATGAATTAGTGTTACCTACTAGGCTTGAGATGTCGAAGGCGGTATGATTGTAAACTCATGACGGAACAGTCACTGATAAATGATCGATATTGCTGTCACCTTACTAGAATAGAGGTTAACTCCAAATCAAAGCGGGAAACTTTCGTCAGAAATTAAAAATATTACGGAGTGTTTTCTTTCCATTTTCTCAACTTTTTCGTCGGATTTTTAGTTCAGTGGGAAGTACAACTCACAACGAAAACTCCTTGCACCTTGTAAAGATTTTCTTCACCTAAATCACACTAATAAAACTCAAAAAGAATGAACAAAATAACCAAACAATTAAAATACATATTTTTAGGTGAATTTACATAGAGAGATGTCATATCTATTGGATTGACTTGAGCTTCTGCTAAACTCTGCAAAATATTTTTAGAAATATTGACAAAATAATCATTAAATTCCTCTAGGGTGAGGTGAGTATTAAGATGAGATGTTTTCTTGAATGATGGTTCTTTAATAATCTTCCAGATAGTTTTAGGTTTGTTGACCGATGTTTCAATTTTATTAGAGTAAAATTTTTTCTTTTTGATTATAATTTTATTTTTATAGATCTTCTTTTCTAGCTTTATTTTATTTGTTAGGTTAACGTTTTCATTACAATTATTATAGCTAATTAAAAAGTTAAGATTATCTCTACAGTCTTTCAGCACTGAATTAAACCATTTTTTTTTATTTATTATTTAGCAGCTTATTGAGAAAGTAGTGAAACCTATAATTTACATTACTAAATCCATCTAGTTCTTCCCAGCCTATACTATTCAACATTAATACACATATACTTATGTTATGATCACAGGAAGGTCTAAACTGACTAATCTCAGTTGTGGTACATCTAGAGGGATTTTCTAGGGGATAAAACTGGTTGATTATTGCCCTATGATCAGACATGTGGCAATCCAGCAAGGAAGCAGCACACCTTTTTAGACAGTTCGTTAAGCAATTATCCAAACAACTACTACAAGATTTGGAAATCCTAGTAGCCTCACCAATTAGGAAATGCAAGCCATATGATGTAACTATGTCAGTAGTGCTTGTACTCTCTAATATATTAATATTAAAGCCAACATATATAAAAAATGCCTTTTTCTGTCTATATAAAAATTCAAGGAACGATTTAAGGTTTTTAAATAATTCATCCAGGGGACTGTTAGGGATCTATATATACAAACAATAACATTCACACTCTTTACATCAACAACCACAATCTCAAAATCTTTTTGTTTAGAAAGAATGTCAATATTGCTATGTTTTCTATAATTAATATCTATATCACTTTACATAAATAATAACACCACCACCAACAGAGTCTTTATGACAAAAATGGTTGGCTACTGTATAGTTTTCAAAGTTACAACTATGAATAGATTGTTCATTGAGCCAATGTTCACATAAGCATAAAAAGTCAAAGTTTTTACCTTCTAACTGCAATTCCAGCTAGTCCACTGTATTTTGAAGACTTCATATGTTCGGAAAAAATGTTTTTAATGCACTTCCCTGTTTACATACAGAGTCCCTGTTGTTTTTTGTGCTTAAAAATGTTGGCTATATTGATTTTGTTTTTTGAAGTCATATTGCTTCACTCATACTTCTTTCAGCCAGAAAAGGTTACTATACATTTCAACCTTTTTTTCAAAAGAGGCAACAATCTGAAAGCATTTGTTTTTTGAGGGGTCAGTTGGTCGTTCTTTAATACTGATTTATTTTTCTTTGAAGCCAGCTTTCCCTAGAATATATTCTTTTATTTTTGCAGCTGTAGCTTGCCTTTGAACTTTATAAAGAAACAGCCACAACCTGCTTTCAACACCTTTAAAATGTGCATCTTCATCTTGGCTTTGTATATTAGCTGTATAGTCGAATATGGTCTTATCGTACGGGTCCAAAGGTCACCAACATTATGAATTGAATCAGAAAACACAGTGAATACCAAAATGTTGTGTGATTCTTTTATTGAGTTATTAAATCCCGATGGGCTATTTACAAATATAGAGGGAGAAAGAAAATAGTTTGTTTTTATTATATTACACAATATTATTCGGATAGTCACTTAATATTATTTTATATATTAAATGCCGAGAGACTAAATATGAAAATTCGCTAAATATGTATTTGGTTAAAATGTTTTGGTTGGCAAAAACCAAAATACACAAAATGGCAAGCGCCTTAATAAAGTCGGAAGGCGGTTCGAATCAGCGGAACAATCAGGATATGTTCTGTTTATACAGCCACTTAATGAAAATGAGATTTTTTTTATCAATCACCAAAAATTATGAGCCTGCTTGATCTAAAAATCTAACCATTTATACAGTGTCATTTATTTAAATGAGGACTACCCCTGTGCAAAGAAAACTTGTTTTTTTTTGTATTGTGATAAAAAAAATTTTATTTTGCAAAAATAGTAAACACTTTTGTTAAAAACACAAGATAATTAGTTATTACTTCCCTCGTGAGATTTTTTCAGATCTTTACTGTTAAGGGTCCTTAGATGCTGTCGTCTGTCTGTAGGTATGTCTGTCCGTCAGTCTGTCTGTTCGCGGCATAAAAAAAGTACTTATCTGATTTCTTCAAATTTCAGTCTGAAATTAAGGGCCATGCATGCGAAAATACAGGCTATATAGTATATATATATATATATATATATATATATATATATATATATAATAATAATAATAAACGTCTTTATTAAGCATATGCATACATATACAATATATACACACACTTAGGACACAGATGGCGAAGTTTGGCCATTCCTCCACTTAACCATGACCTGTGACCCTTATGTGGCCTACGATAAAAAAAAAATACAAATTGCAAACTTCTTTAGCACAAAAGTATAACAGACTAGACTAAAGTAAAAATGTGTATCTAATTACATAGTAATAAGTTCTTATAATCTATTCTGAGTCTTCTTATACTACATTGCCTAAACTGTGATGGAAGAGTATTATAAAGTTTAACAAAACTATAAGAAAAACATTTTTGGAACAACGATGGTCTGTGCTTTGGTATTGAAAGATAGTTCATATCTCTTAAATTTAAGTTATGTGCATTATTTCTAAACTCTAATTTTTGGTACAAATACAAAGGTTGCCTGTTGACTAGTAGTTTTTTCAAAAATATCATAGAACAGAATTTGTACATACGATCACATCTTAACCAGCCAATTTGCCTGATATTGTTGGATACAGAGTCATATTTCCTTAAATTAAATATAAATCTACAACATGTATTTTGCACATGCTGTATTCTATTCTTTGTAATGACATCAAGGAATGGAAAATATACAATATAGCAATAATTATAAATTGATATAACAAGGCTTTCACACAACTTTTTTCTCATTTTAAAATTTAATATATATCTATTGGAGTATAACAGTTTCATTTTTATATAACTTCTTTGTAAGAGACTTTGCACATGCTTATAAAATCTTAAATTAACATCCAAATAAAGGCCCAAATTTTTTGCACAATCTGAAAATTCCAAATAACTATTATCTATAATTAGCCGAAGTCTGTCCATAAGCACATTTCTTTGCTTCTCTGAACAAAAGAGAAGTACTTCTGTTTTATTAGGGTTAATTTTTAAATTATGTTCTCGCGAATATCGCAAAATGGCATCTAGATCATCATTTAATAACTCCGATGCTCTTTCAGGATCTGAAGGATCCAATATTAACAAAACCTGACCATCATTAGCATATGTCTGTAAATGAGTATTTGAAACCACTGAGAATATATCTGCAGTATAAATTACAAAAAGCAAAGGTCCAAGGATAGATCCCTGTGGCACTCCTGACACAACTGTTCTCGACTCTGACTGACCATTCTTTAGCCGAACTGATTGACATCTGTTAGACAGATATGACTTGAAAAATGATATTGTAATGTCATCAAATCCATAGTAATATAATTTAGAGCACTTGAGATCATGATCAATCATATCAAAGGCCTTTGAATAATCAAGGAGTGTCAAGATTGCCCCCATCTTTGCATCAAGAGCCCTTGTGATATTGTCCGTAATATTCAACAAAGCAGAGGTTGTGCTGTGCCCTTTGATAAACCCTGATTGATGAATCGGAATCAAATTATTTTGCTGAAAATATTGGAATATTTGTGTGTGGACCACTCTTTCCAGCATCCTTTCTCTAAGCAACTGTTAATTATGTTAGTGACATGATTAATTACAGTTGGCAAGCTTAGTTTTAACATGAAAAGTGTCAAATCATCATTCCCAGCTGCATTGGATTTAATACTGTTAACACAATTCTAAATATCAAATGGGCTAACCAGTTTAAAGGAAAAATTGAAATCTTCGTTGAATTTGGTATTATTATAGAACCTTATCTTATTATCACAGTTATTAGTTTTCTGAAAAACACTACAGAAATAATCGCTAATGGTGTCTGGATTGGAAAAAACTGCAGGAAGGTCATTGTTATTTGTTTTGGAAGAATATACATTAAAATCTTGCAATGTCCTCCATAGCTGACGTTGACCTTTTTGATTTGAAACATAAGCTAAATATGCAGTATTTTCTCGACGTATAGCAGCTTTTACAACATTTCTAAGAGTTTTATATTGTTCTCGATTTTCTGCAGTGTTTTCCTGTCTTACTCTAACCCTAGCTTTATCTCTTTCTTTCATTAAATTTTTAATTGCTGTGGTTAACCAAGGTGCACGAGGTTTATTTACCCTTAGAGTTCTAAATGGAGCATGAATTTCAAATAAAAATTTCAAATTATTAGTTAAAAAGCTAATTTTATCATCTATATCATTAATGTAAAATATATTGTCCCATGAAAATGATTTTCATTAAAGTCTTTAATATTTCTAAAGGTGACATACTTGGCAATTTTTTTATTCAATGGGACTTCTACTTTACAAAATGTCATCATATGATCACTAATTACACTAGCATCTATAATGCCACTATCAACTACAATGTCTTTTGTATACACAAAGATTGGATCTAACAGAGTAGCTGTTCGATCCGTCACCCTTGTTGGCTCATCTTTCACTTGAACAAAACCATAACTATCAAATAATCTGCTGGCAGGATTCATAATGTTTAACATATTTATATTGAGATCACCAAGGGCCACAATATAATTATCCATTGGCAAAATTTCAGGCAGCAGGGTATCCAACACATTTACACAATCGAGAACATTATTACCTGTTCGGTACATAACACCGACTGCCACAGTCACTTTATTAATCACTTTGATTCGAATCCATAGGTATTCAAAACCCATGACAACTGGTAAATTGGGAAATGGGATAATCTCACATTTAACGTCTGACTTGACATAAATGCCTACGCCTCCTCCTCTTCCAAGTCCACGATCTTTTCTGTAAAAATTATAACCAGGAATAGACACACAATCAGCTGTAGTCTTATCATTTAGCCAAGTTTCTGTGACACCAACAATATCAAGATCATTTGTTTGTACCAAATGCACAAAATCATTGAAACTTGTGAAAATTGACCTTAAATTTAAATGAGCACATTGTAAAAAAGTCTTATTTGGATTAATATTGGTCTGGATTGGCTGCTGCAATGAAAGTTTGATTTAGTCCCTGTCAGTAAAGTATTCCACCCTTCGACTGATATATATATATATATATATATATATATATATATATAATTTGTATAGCCTGTATTTTTCTTTAGCCCCGAGTTTCTGGTAAAGCGATTTTACCGATTTTTATATATCAAATTTTATCTTATAATTAATAAAAAAATTTCCTTATTTTAAACATATTTTAAAATTGGAACAAGTATTCTATAATTATTCATTTATTGGCTACAAAATTACAAATGTACTAAAAAAGTAAGCAAAAAAATGGTGTTAAATCTAATAAAAACATTTTTAAATTAAAATTTACTGGCTAATATCCAGGAGCCAGTGGCAAAAGCTCTGAGAATCGGTATAAGGAATGTACAGAAACTTGTGCATGAAAAAAAAACAGAATTTACTTCCGAAGAAGATTAAGCAATGTAAAGGAAAAAATCCAAAGGCAAAAGACTTAAGTTACCATGCAAAAATTGATATTCATAATGCAATTTATGACTTACACACGTCAGAGACTAATATCATTCTTCAGAAACTTTGAAATGAAATATATTGCGAAATAGGATTCCTACTTAAATAAAATATTTAAACACATCTAAAATATTGTGAGTAGTTAACAATATAAAATAAGTATCACAATTTGTACAATAATCACATAATAGATAAAAAAGAGAAAAAAATATTTATATATACAATAGCTGGCAACAAAAATTAAAAATGACATCTAAAAACACATTAAAAACAAGCAGGTACAAATCCAAAACATATCTATCTACAAACTTCAACCTCTCATTAACAAGCCCAGTCTCCTTTTAAAGGTCTCAACTGACGTCACGGCCTTTAGGTCATCTGGCAATCGGTTAAACTCATTAAACCCTTTGTAAAACAAAGAAGTCATTGTTGATGTTTTTGTAGCCCTTATTGGGTAAAAGTGGTTATTACTACGTGTAGCATATGAATGAATTTCCCCTCTTAAAATAACAAACTGATCAAAGTAAGTTGGCATTAGACCTTTACTGAGTTTAAAAATAAATACCATGGTAAAAAAATAGAATCTTTGTTTAATTGAAAACCAATTTGAAGCTGTTAACATCATGTCAATGAGAGTATATCGGTCGCATCGCAAAATAACTCTCATTCCTCTGTTAAATAATACCTGAAGAGACTGACTAGATCTCTTATCAGCTAAATATAAGAGGGTAGCACAGTAGTCAAAATGGGGTTGAATAATAGTTTTAAAGACAGTAAGTCTTGCAAACAGTGACAAATGCTTTGAAATTCTGGAAAAAAAGAATAATTTCTTGGCAATCTTCTTATTAAGATACTTACAGTGCCCTTTTAAACTTAAAGATTTATCAATTATAAAGCCAAGAAACTTAAATTGTTTTACCCATTCAATATTCTCACCTTCAATTTTCAACTTGTAATTTTCAGTGTTGATCTTACTAATCATACAGTTACTGCCAACAATCATTGCTTTTGTTTTACTAGCATTAAGTTTGAGCTTGTTCATTGAGAAATATTCTTCGATACCTCCGAGCAACCGATTCACTCTCATAATAACCTGGTCAAGATCCCTACCACTACAGGATATGAGTGTATCATCTGCAAACAAATTTATGAACTCAATCCCCTCAACATGGTTAATATCGTTTATATATATTATGAATAGTAAAGCACCCATTACACTGCCCTGAGGAACTCCGTATTCATTTAGGATGTCAGATGACCTACTCTTTCCTAACTTAACATTTTGGGTTCGGTTTGACAAATAGTCAGAAAACCATTTTAAAACCTTACCTCTAATACCATAGTAATGGAGCTTCTTTAATACTATATTCCTATCTATGGTCTCAAAGGCCCTTCGCAGATCCAAAAATACAGCTACAATAAACACATTCTTTTCCAATAAGTACTTTCAATTTGTTACAGTAAGCTGAATTGCTGTTTCACATGAGTGACCCCTACGGAAGCCAGATTGATTTCCAAGGAAGAGATTGTTTTCGTTAAAGTAATCAATTAACTGGTCATAAACAGCCATCTCTAGAACCTTTTCTAAACAAGGTAATGTGTTTACTGGTCTGAAATTTGTTACGTTTCTTACTTCCCCTTTATTTCCCCCTTTCGGTATGGGCGTGACAGTGCTCGTCTTTAAGCTTTTAAGAAACTGGCCATGTTCAAGAGACGTATTCATAAAATTCCATATCCTACACCCTATCGTGAAAAAAGTTTCCTTCAAAAATTTTGAATTCAGAACATTATTTGGATTATTGCACTTTTTAATTGACAGAACTATTTGTCTTAACTTACATATTGTTAAGGGCTGAAATTCAATAAACTGACAAGTTATTGGAGGCAGTTGAACATAGGACCATTCACCAGGAACCTGGCCATATCACTAACGCTATTTACAAAATAAAAATTCAACACACAAACAGCCTGGCTTTCACTTACAGCTGACACTTTCTCATTTTCATTTCCAAAATTGATATCCAAAAAGGACACCTGCTCCTCTCTTTTTTTAAGTAGCTTTTTCAAACATTTCCACATCTCCTTACAGTTACCTTTGTTTTGATCAATCTTACTTTCATAAAATTCAGTTTTTTTGTGTTTCAACAAATTGACAAAAGTATTGTGCTTCTGCTTATAACTAACATATAATTCTTCTCGGTTAACACCATTACTACAGTTTTGATATAATTTATATGCCCTATCACGTTCGTTTGCTCTAGTTCTTAACTCTCTATCGAACCAAGGAACATTAACATTCTTTATGTTTATTTCTCTTAGAGGATTCTGCAAATCAACTACATTTTCACATTGTGTTTAAAGATTATCTTATATCACATCAACATTGCAGCTATTACTATTCCAATTACATTCTATCAATTTTAAATTAATTTCATTAAAACTTTGTTGGTTTATACATCTTGATAAAATTATGTTACTATTATCACTGTCTGGTCTATTTAATCTATTTCCTATATTTACAGCTATCATAGAATGGTCAGTGATTTTGGGCGTTTCGAATACATATGCTTTAACATTATCAACATTTGTTAATACATAATCAATTAAGGTACTGCTATTGTCACAACTTCTAGTACATTCTTTAACCGTTTGTTCCATGCCTAGCATTTCGAAAATATATTTTAGTTTTCTCACATACATATTTCCTTTATCATTATAGTTGATGTTAAAGTCACCAATCACCACACATTTTTCATGCACAGACACATTATCTTCAACAATTTCACCATACCATTGTAGAAAGTAAACCAAACTGCTACTGGGAGACCGATACAGACCTCCAATCCTCCATTTCACTCCATTGATATTCACAACTACAAATTGGCACCAGAAATTACCATCTTCAACATATCTTTTCTTTTCTTCAGAATTAATATCATTTCTTATAAAAATGAGTACTCCTCCAGTGTAACGATTATTGGAATCACATCATATTAGCCATACACATCCAATTCAATACTGTCCATTTCCTCTGTGGTTCTTGTCTCACTCAGCACAACTATTCCTGGCCATTTGTCAAACATTTCCTGAACTATTTGATCCCTATTTGCTATAAAACTTTGTGCATTTATATACAGAATTTCGCATGCTTCTACTTTGGGTTCTAGTTCTTCCTGTAATATCTCGGGCCTAAAAAATTTCGTCCTTGCTGATTCCAGTTATTAAATCCCGTATAGTTTACCCTGATATTCCTATTCTCTTGGTACCTACTCAGAGTATTTCTCCTAAACACAAATTCTTTGCAACTGATAAATGGGGGCCAAAAATCTGCACTCTCCAGGTCATTACTATATTTGCACTCTATCCCTACCTTAAAAGATTTGGTATTTCCTTTTGTTGACATTTGAGTTACTAAAATTGGCTCAGTATCAGTCATGTTTGTCTTCTCTCTGATATACATTATTACGGCCTGACATGTTGATTTATTTGATGCCTGACTGATAAAATACCACTTCTTATTGGGAACTCCTATAAGCTGTTCACCAACATCAGCACTACCTCTGTTTGATGTATCACCCTGAACTCCACAAAATACGTCATAATATGTTTGTTTAGGTGTAATTGGAACACTTGGTTTGCTGTTTATTTCTGCTTGAATCTGTGATAGAAGTGCTACTTGTTAAAGCAGAGTCTACTGCTCTACTGACCTGACTTAATGTTATCTGGTCATCTTGGCTTTTCGATTTGGAACTGCCTTCAGTTTCATGCCTCAGCTTGATACCCACAAACTGCTGTTGCTTACGAGTAACTGTTCACTTGTGCTCGATTGCAGACACTTTTTGTAATAATATTTAATACAAGGAGATCTCTTCTTAACTGTCACTCCCTTTTGTTCTGATGCTGAAAGCGACGAGCAGTTAAAACACAATATACTCCCACACCCATCACATTTTGCATGTGCATAGGTGTCACCTTCATCTACATTACACTTGCTGCATTCAACCATTTTCAGGAACCAATGGAAGCAAAAAAAAACCAACGATTACTGACTTTTCTCAAAGTATACCACGTTCACGGAAATTTGGCAACTATGTCAACACTTTGTTATTTATAATGGAATTTGGGGTATTGTTTTTTTTTATTTTTTAATATTATAGACTAAAAAATATCATCATCACTTAAAAAGTCCTCATCTTCCGTGTCGTCCTCAAATGGCGCAATGATCATTGGTGCTATTTCGACATCTAGAACTCGTTCTCGATTCCACCAATCCCATATTAATGTTCCACACCCAGTACTCCGGCATAATATAATTTAATGAATCTTGCCAAACAATTTGCACTTCATCTGATGTAAGACCATCGTTCACGTGTTTTTCGTAATATGATTTTGTCCCAGCCCATATTAATTCTATTGCGTTAAACTGGCAATAGTATGGTGGCAGTTGTAAAACCTCATGTCCATTTTCCCGTAATATTTCATCTACGGCATATATTGTTGGTTTTTTTAATTGACTTTGCCATTAAAAGAAGTTCTAGTTTCAGCATATTGGGTAAAGGATTTTGTTTTTGTTTTATTAGCCAGTCTTAAATATCACTTTTCTTCTAGGATGAAGTAGGTTGTTTATTTAAGAATCTTGAATGATAAGATGCATTGTCCAGAATGATTAAAGATGAAACATCTAAATTTGGAATCAGTTGTTCTTTTAACCACTTTTCAAACAGTTCACAGTTCATATTATCATGATAGTCCATACTTTTGGATGTTGGAGAAAACAGTAAACTCGCACCTGGGCGAAATCCTGTTGAAGAACCTGCATGCAAAATGATGAACCGTTTCCCTGTCTCTCATCCCTTTTTTCTCTTAACACTTTTTACAGACTCGTCCTGCCAAGATTTCGAACCACTTCCATTAGAAAATATCCAAGTCTCGTCTAAAAATACCACTTTTCTAAATTTTGAATTAACATTTTCCGTGTATTTCTTTAAAAACTGGATACGCTGACTTGCTATATGTGGCAACACCCGAAAATTGTTTTCTATTACTCATTTTGTCACTGACTTGTCAATCTGACTTTGAAGTGACATCGCTCAAAGATTTTTGCAACTGCTGGTATTTATATGTTTATCCTCTTTTTTCATATGAAAATATCATAGGTCTATCTAATTCATCTTCTGGATTTTATGCGGAGGATATGATTACACGTAATAAAAGAAAAACAAACTTGAAAAGTTTGTCGTTGATAAATCGTATGACCCGCACGATAACACTGCTTGTGACTGTACCAATATTTTTCTTATACCTTTTGTTTCTACGTACTTCACAAAATAGTTGATCTTCCAGTTATTTTTGCTATCTTTTTTACTGCTATTATCGATTGTTAAAGCATCTCCATCTGAGAGCACCTCTTCACCTGATGCCATATTGAAAGGTACATCCATCCTAAACTAACTATGTTGTAAAACAATTTTAGAACATTGTGTTTTTTTTATGGTCATCAGAAGAGGGAGAGAGAATTTATCATGTAAAGGTTTATAGGCCTATTTCAAATCATCAGGTGGAGGTATTTTGGAGTTGTTCTAATTTATGAATATGATAGGCATAGTTAGGATTGCATACAGATGGCGCATATTCTAGAATTGGTCTTACTAGCTTCCAGTACAGAAGCTGAATGGCATCAACATTATTAAAGTCAGTTGTAGACCTCTTGATAAAGCCAACCATTCGCAATGCTTTGGAGACAGTTTCAATATGTAAAGAAAGTGAATTATTACTCCAAGGTCCTGTACTGAGAAAACTTTTTGCGAGGTGTTTAGTCTATACTCGTAATAAAATGGATTTCAGCTTCCTGAAAAGTACATGTGGTGACACTTTGATATATTATGATCCATTATATTATTCTGACGCCATAAATTCAGTCTGCCCAAATAAGAATGCACTCACAAATCGTCCTCCCTGCAGAATTAGACTTTAGAAATTTTGATTATTTAAAGCAACTGGAAATTGATGAAAACATTAAATAAAATAGAGCTCATATGGTTCAATTGACCAGAGGTGTTTTTGATCTCTCTTGGTCTGTAGTTGTTAACTTCAACAATTTAAGTCCTACCCAGAAGATAACTAGAAACCCATTTCAAGAAATCCATTAATAAGGAGTGTTTCAAGCTTATTAAGTAAAATAACATTGTTTACCCTGTTAAAAGCCTTGAAAAACCGCCCCCATCCAAGACTCTCGAGAGATCCTCCACATATGATATGAAATTCAGAACGGTGGATCTCATGCATTACAGTCTCTATCAGTATCAGACTATTTATTTATTTATTTATTGATGGACAATGTCCATTTACAAGATTACTTAATCTAATTTTATATAATAAATCTAAATCTAATCCTAAAGTAAAATATAATGCAATATACTAAGAAATTTGCAGATAGACCCTGGTGAAGTATGAAAAATAGAAAAATAATAGAAATGTGAAAAGTAAAAGACTGTGAGAAAGGAATAAATAACAAAATAAATTACTCTTGATTAATTAACTGTGACAATTCTCTTAAAAATTGTCTCTGAGTACCAAAAAAGTTAAGCTGATTAAATTGATTAGCTTGTGTTGACGATCCGGGAATGAAAGAGCGGGTAGAATAGTTGGTTCGGTGAAAATTAACGTTGAATGTTTGGTGACTACGGGTCATTCTGACAGGGGCATGCAGACCAACCATTGAAACCAGATCAGGACAATCAATCAAAGAGTTTGTCAACTTAAAAAGAAGAAGTAGATCATGGTTTCTTCTTCTTGAAGAAAGTGTTAGCAAGTTAAGCCTTAGGCAGAGATTATCATAATGGAATTCGGCGTCTGTGTAAAATTTTTGATGGATGTAATGAAAGAATTTTCTTTGTACTCGCTCAATTCTCTGAATATAGTTATCATAACTCGGATTCCATACTGCAGAAGCATATTCTAGGTGTGATCTGACAAGACTACAGTAAAGATTTTTAAGAGAGAATATTGTGGAGAATTCTTTGGAGTGTCTTTTGATAAAGCCCAGCATCATTAGGGATTTATTGGTGATATTTGTATGTGATAAATGTAAGAAAGCTCAGAATTCAATGTTATACCGAGATCCTTTATAGTCTCAGTAGGTAATACAGTTTCGCCATTGATAACATAGTCGAAATCAATCTTCCGATGCAATCTTGAGAACTTCATTAGCTTACATTTAGATGAGTTAAGTTCCATGCCATTTTTAAGGCACCATTCCACAAACCTGTTAAGGTCTTCCTGAAGAGGCTTGCAGTCATTTTGATTAGTGACAGTCTTAAAAAGTTTTAGATCATCAGCCAAAAGAAGAAATTTAGAAGATTTAAAGCATAAGGAGACATCATTAACAAAAAGATCAAACAGTAGTGGCCCAATATGGGACCCTTGTGGTACACCAGAAGGAACTATGATTTCATAGGACAAGAAGTTATTGACTTTGACTGTCTGCACTCTGTCTGAAAGGTAACTTCCTATCCAGTTAAGCAGGGATCCAGAAAATTCTAAGCTTGCTTAATAATACATTGTGGGGAACCTTATCGAAGGCTTTAGTGAAGTCTGTATAATTCGAGTGGACTTCAGAACCATTTTCAAGAGCATCACAAATGTTTTTTGTGTAGGTAAGTAGATTTAGTTCTGTATTTTTATCAGGGCAAAAACCAAATTGTTCGTCGATAATCACGGGGGAGAGCACAGAGATAAGATGTTTAGTGACAATTTTCTCAAAAATTTTTGGAATGATATTTATGATGCTGATTAGTCTGTAATTTCTTATGTTAGATTTGTCGCCCGACTTGTAAAAAGGAACCACAAAGCTGGATTTCCAAAAATTTGGAAAGATGCCACACTATAGAGATTCGTTGAATATAATGTGCAGAGGTCTGGCAAGAATAAAGGCACAGTTTTTTAATAAAATAGGGTGAATATAGTGTGGTCCAGGTCCTTTATGAATATTTAAGCTGTTCAATTCCATGTATACATCTGAAATAGAGATTGAGTAGTTATAGATATTTATGTCATTCGTAGAAATTGTTTGATCACATTCGGGACTATCTAAGGAATAAACGGAGCTAAAATAGTAAGCAAAGAGGTTGGCTGCTCTGGGGCCCATTTCAACTTCGATATTATCTAGAGACAAAATATTGGGCAAGTCATTTGATTCTCGTTTAGAGTTAACTAAGGTTCAAAAATGCTTTACATCATTTTGGACTGAAAATTCGATATTTTGGACATAGTTTTTATAACACTGCTTGGAAAGGTTAGAGCACTGTGTCCGAAGGTTGGAAAATATTTGGTAATTTAGGGATGTTGGCTGAAATTTGTAGTTTTTGTGAGTGATCTTTTTTTGAATGGTTACATCGATAAGATCATGTGTAAACCAACGTGGAAATTTTCTGGTAGAAACTGTTTTAATTGGTACAAAAATATTTAGAGTATTGTATAAAATATCATAAAATGTGTTTATCATGTTTTCTAAATCCAGATCTAAGAATACATTATCCCACAAGAAAAAACCTAAATAATTATTGATTAACGACCGCTGATTTATAATCAAAATAGAATTCGTTAGCTTGTTTACTAGCAGTATGAAATTTGTTTTCAATTACAATATTAAAACATAAAGGAGGATGATGAACATCAATTCGTAGTAGAGGGTCACAGTTGTTGACATTAGTAAAGCACAGAAATCCGAAACAGTTATTATTGAGTCTAACATTTGAGTGTTCTGCAAACAAATCTGGAAGATTAGGACCAAACAACAGTGTTTATCATTGTGATAATTTGTGTGGTTAGCTCATTGTTTTGGTTAACAAGAGAAGACACGGGAAGTGCTACAAAATCTTGATAAAGGGATCTTACCAGTGACTTGCATTCTGAACGAAGTCAGGAATAGTTAGCATAGTCAACTCTTGCTCAAGTGTTTTTCTGTGAGCTTGCAGTAACAGTAATTCATCCCAGTTAAACTGGCCAAGACAGTCATTCACCAGAGGATAATCAGCCATCTTAAAGTTGTAATAATATTCACCAAAATAAGAATCGTTGGTATGTATGGTATATGGCCAACACTATTCATAACATGTTCAGTCGAGGTGTCGTGTGTGGTAGTCTTCAGGGGGAACTAAAGGATCATCAGCCATACAAACTAGAGATTTGGAATTTAAATAAAAGACCAGTTTGTTTATGATGTATATAAACTGTGTAACCTTAATTAATAGTTTGGGCTTGCACATTAGTATTAATTTCTTAAGTATAATATTTAACACTTGTATTTGATGAATACTAAACAATAGCTGTTTTATACTCATATGTCATATGTAAACTATGTAATAACATGAATAAATAAATCTAATCTAATGTTGCTACCCTTACCTATTACCACTGTTTGCTCTTTACATGTTAAATATGATTCGATCCACTTCACAGTTGCTCCTTGTATTCCATAGAGGTTTAATTTATTTATAAGTATTTCATGATTTAATTTATCCGATGGTTTTAGCAGATCAAGAAACAACTCTAAAGGAATCTTGCCAGTTTCCAGGACGTCTTGTATATATTGTATAAAGTTAACCATAGCTGTTCGTTGACATACAACAAGTTCAGATATTGAGGAGAATGAAAGAAGCAAACTTATTTTTGAAAACAACATTTTCTATGTTGGTTTCATCATCCTTTAAAAAAAAAGGAATTACGAGAGTTAGTTTTAATTGTTCTGGAAATATGCCAAACTTAAGCAAGTTATTTATAATTTACACAAATGGTTCTATAATTTTGGATATCTTGAATTTTATTAGGCTAGGTTCCCCCTTGTTCCTGCCGATGTACACCATACTCCTATAGAACTGAGTTTCGATTGCAGCACCATCTTGAGAATCCATAATAAGACTGACATAACCATATATCAATTTTCAAAAGCCAACTATAAAAACGTTACTGCAGCGGTTAAGTGGATTGGTCATTTATTTCGGATTTGTCTCGAGCAAGTATTATCTCAGTTCTATGATGTGGTGTTTCAAGTAATCGAACTGTATGTCCCAAAGAAAACACTAACAGAACCAAAGTACCCGAATTGGTATTCCCCACATCTAAAGAGGCTCATTTCAAAAAGGAATAAACTTTATAAGTACAAGTATTCGGGTCAGGAGTCGGATTACACGGCTTATTCACAGGTGTGCAGGGAGGTTAAGTTCCAGGTAGAACTCTGCTATACATTGTACATTACAAACATCGAACACATGATACCCGACAACTTAAAGTATTTTTGGTCATTTATAAATTCTTTAAAAAAGGACAGTGGTATTCCAAGGGTCATGTATAGTAATGGCCAAATCCTTGAAGATCCTCAGAGTATTGCCGATGCTTTTGCCTCCCATTTCGAATCTTGCTACTCTGACCACCATGAAGTCGAAATTGAAGATATTGACTATCCCAGTACCAACCTGGACGGTACTCTTACACTTTTGGTGCACCATTTTACCAGAGAAGAAGTGTTAGCAAAGAACAAGAGTGCGGGCCCAGATTGAATACATCCATATTTTTTGAAATCTAGCAGCTAGGTTCTTGCAGGTCCTTTGGCAGCCATTTTTCAGAGAAGCTTTGATAAAGGACACTTCCCTAGAATTTGGAAGAACTCCACCTTATTTCCTGTATATAAATCTGGCATTAAATCGGGGAATATTTATGCTTTCAATTATTCCCAAGATTTTGGAGTTAATTCTATCAGAAGAGATATTTGAAACCTACAAACACTACATCACCGAAGCTCAACATGGGTTTTTTAAGGGCCGTTCCACTACTACTAACTTGGCGGTATATCAAAACATTTTGGTATCCTCATTAGAATCAGATAATCAAGTTGATGTTATATATACACACACCTGTATCTAAGGCCTTCGATAGTGTATGTCACAAACTGCTACTGTCCAAACTGTCGAAGATTGGAATAGGATTCATTTATTTGGCCTGGATTGAGGATTACTTGACATATAAAAGGCAGTGCGTTCAGATTGGAGGCGTGGTGTCGAGAGAGTTTGAGGTGCTTTCGGGAGTTCCCCAAGGATCCCACATAGGACCTATTTTATTTTTGTTATTTTTTAACTATGTATCGTCTTGTTTTAAAAGGTCATACTGTTTGTTGTATACCGACGATTTAAAGTTTTACAGCGTTGTTGATTCTAGTGATTACAATGTCCTTCAGCTTGATCTAAACCGTTTAGTTTTGTGGTGTAAAAAAATGATCTTGCTTTAAATGTTAACAATGTAAAAAGATGAGTTTTTATAAGTGTGTAAATCCTATAAACTTAATTTATCAAATTTTTTTTAATTTACACATTGACCAGATTGTGGCGAAATGCTCAAGACTGCTTGGTTTTATTAAACGAAATACAAAGTTAATGCATGATACAAAGGCAATTTGCACCCTCTACAATTGTTTAGTCCGTAGTATTTTAGAGTACTGTATAGTTTGGTGTCCATATTATTAGTGTCATATATCTAGACTGGAACGAGTACAGGGCAGATTTTATTGAAATTTAAATTACGAGGTGCGACTTTTATTATGCGGATATAAATCTCTAGAATTCAGACGTCAAAACGATTATATAATCTTCCTTTACAAGCTCTTAAATGGTCTGATCGATTGAGCTGTTAAGACAATTAGAATTTAGAGTCCCTAATAAAGTATTGAGAACTCAACAACTTTTTTTACAAAGAACGCGGCGAACGAACGAATAAAGCGAACCAATCAACATCTGCTGACTCTTCTCAGGATTCAGTATTAAACCATTGTTTTTTGTCCAGAAGTTATTGAATCCAAATCCTGGTTAATCAGCTCACCAGCAACACTCATGGAAGTTGGGGCAAAGCTACAGAAAAGTTGTATATGTTAGCTGTGATACAATGTTCCGAGCACTTTCACCTAACAAGTTACAAGGTACCTCATCCACACCAAATGACCTTTTATTAATTACTGATTTTAATATTTCCAGGGTTTCAATTTCAGTAAACAGTAACGAAGATAGTTTCAGTTAATGCATTACTTCGTAACTGCACATTCACATTGACATGTTGACAGTTACTAACACTTTTTTTACACTTTCAATAAAGTAAGTGTTAAATGTAATTGCAACTTGTAATTCTCTCATCACCTCCATACCATCAGAAACTATTGTGTCCAGAAGACTGTGTGTCATCCGACTTGTATGATTAGTATGTGAGTTAATGTCCCAAGTTCCCCGAGTAATGTTAGTAGGTAGCAATGGCGATATTAGTTTTGTGTGTTTCCAACCTGGATTTATAAGTACTTTCAAGCTCAAAATAATTGTCATATTTAAAACATCTATGGAGTTCCCTCAAATGTATTCCCTTATGATAAGTGCAGGCGTTATCCATTGATTTATTTTGTATTCTACCTTTTTATGTTTTTCTCTATAAGGAAATGTCATATTAAATAACTGATATTTATTTATTTATTGCCAACAAGATCATATTTATAATGAAAAGCAATGTCACAAAAAGATTTATACAGAGATAATAATTTATACTATATATAACCAATACAATTTAAAATGTCGAAAATAGAACTACACTAAACGAATATTAATGGATAATAGGTAACGTCAAACTATTTAAATTCTAGAAATTTTGTATCTATACAATTAAAAATCTAACATAAATGAATAAAAATATAGTGGAGATTAGGGAGGCGGTTCAAAAAATTTCATTCAAAGTGTGGAATAATTACCTGAATCCTCTTTAAATGTTTTTGTGAGAGTGATATTCGATTCCTTTGCTGCAGGAATCTTCTTACTCCCTGAAGGGAGCGATCATCATCCCAGTCCACAAGGGGGGCGGATGTGAGATCATCAGAAAATTTTAGACCAATCTCTCTGCTGCCTACCATCTCTAAAGTAATAGAAAAGCTTGTGAAAAAAAGAGTTGTTTCTTTCTTGGAAAAACACAGGATTCTAAGTGTAAATCAATTTGATTTCCAGAGTGGTTGGAACACAGGGGTTGCAGTTTTTGAATTTCTCGATAATTTATATTTTCACATTAACGAGTGTGCGGTGGCTACGGCAGTTTTTTCTAATATAGCTAAAGCTTTTGATTGGGCCATGACTGGTTCAAATTATACATCATCTTGAAATGGTGTCACAGGGTTAAGCTGCTTGGACCTGATAAATTCAGGAGTACCTCAGAGCTCTGTTCTGGGACGCATTTTGTTTCTTATATAGCATCACCACTAAAATTACAGCCTTCTGGAATTTTTCAAGTTTTAACCAGCAGTCTTTTTTTTTTTTTTATTAAATCGCTTAACTTGAATGAGGGGGTGCCTCATTCCATGCCCTAGTCTATTGTTCATTATTTAGGTGTGACATTGTAATGTTTTTGTTATGTTATACATCTTCTTTTGTTACCTTCTGTTTCTATTGTTTATTTTTTATTACATGTATATATTTTTTATACTGCTTGCTAACTTTAGCTGTTTTTCCTTACCTTTTAAATTTCAGTTGGATCTGGCTTTGTTAACAAGATTTTTGATCTTAAACAATATTGCAATTTTTGACTTTGACTTTGAAATAGACTATGAAAGGAATTAAAAAAGTGACAGAATTTGCTCTCGACATACACAATAATACGTTTTAATGAGTAAACAAATATCAGACAAAACATAAGAACATAAAATAATCACATAACCAATCCTTTTAATTGTAAAATGAGGAGTCTGAAAAGGTCATATTTGGGAAAGTATCTTTTGTAATTGTATACTAGTCGATCAACTAATGCACTAAACCCACAATTTGTACAGTGATATCAAAACAGCTGTGATTGTCTTGTTCTCTCTCCTATTAGGAAGTAAAAATGAGACTGACTACAGCACTACAGTAGAAATCTTGCATTATAACACAGACCTTGGTATTAAATTTAAATAAAATATATTTTGCAAATTTATTATGAAGTTTTTCAATTCTGTCAATGTAACACTGATGTGAAGGACTCCATATAAAAGAACAGTAATCCAGAACACTCCGAACCAGGGAGTTAAATAAACAAACACTAGCTTTAGTATCAGTGACATGCTTAGTATATCGTTTAATAAAGCCTAGCAATCTGAAACCCTTAAGTACTATGTTACCAATGTGCAAATTAAAAGTCAGTTTTTCATCAAAAATAAGACCCAAATCATTGAAAGAAGTAACAACTTCTAGACTTACATTATTTATAAAGTAAGTGGAATCGATGGGATTACTGCACTTATAAAATCGGAACACTTTACATTTAGTTATGTTAAGAAGCAGGCAATTGGTGCTGCACCATTCTACAAGTTTGTCAATGTCAGACTGCAGTTGATTGGAGTCGGAGGAAATTGGTGAAAATAATTTCAGGTTGTCTGCATATAAAAGACATTTAGATATTTTAAAACAAGATACTATGTAGTTTATATAAAGTAAAAATAGAATTGGACCGATATGCGAGCCTTGCGGGACACCCGACGTTACAACAACTTGATTGGAAACTGAACCACATACGTCGACCTGTTGACTTCCAATCAATGTAGTTTCCAGAAAAAACAATTTGCTGTAATTTCACTATTAGAATCTGATGGCAGACACTATCAAACGGCTTGGATATGTCTGTGTAGATAACATCAATCTGTTGACCAGTCTCAACTGATGTTATTAGGTAATTTTGAAATGCCGCCAGATTTGTAGCCGTTGAGCGATCGCGATAAAAACCATGTTTCTCCCTCGAGATATAGTGTTTATGTGATCTAGAAAATTGATCGGTGACAATTGCTTCGAAAAACTGGTATGTGTAAAAGTAAAGAAATACCTCTATAGTTCTTTACGTCGCATCTAACACTGGATTTAAATACTGGGATGAGAGTAGAAAACTTCCAAATTTCTGGAAAAGAACCAAGACGTCTTTGAAAAATTTTACAGACAGCCCCAGACAACGACTCACAGGATCTTACCAAAAGAATGGCAGGTATCCCATCTGGACCATCTTGGAAATATCTAGGGCCTGTATTTTATCGCTGATCTCTGTCTCAGATCACGATGTGTGCATAGTGATCTTCTTGTTTAAGTGATTAGAGTAGAAGGACTGAAAGTGAGCAGCAAAAGCATTGGCTATGTTCTTTGAACCAGTAATTTCTCCCCCCTCACAATACATGATAATGGGCAAACTGGAATGCCTTCTAAAGTTTCGAACAAAGGACTAAAAATATTTGATATTTTCAAGGATAAGTAGTTCAGTCTGAGTGACATATGTAAGGTAACACATCAGTTTGAAGTTTAACCTCACATCGGATATTACAATAGGCTAAATAGTCGACTTGTTGTTCAGTCCTATTATATTTTTTATTTTCTAATGGAAGGTCAAACCATTTTGGATATTTATAGTCAAAGAGAATTTTCTTGGGGACGTTTCCCGATACCAGCAAACAACAGCCCATAAAAGTGTTGAACCACTTTGTTTAAGTCAGATTCAGATGATAGAAATGACCACTCACAGTGCTCGTAAAAAAGATTCAAATTGTTGAAATTTGCCGCTGGAAATCATAAACACTCATTCGATTGTAGTTTTTTATTGGTGGGACATATTGTAGTTTATAATTTACTTCAATCTCTGCATGCTATGGGTCATTATTTACAAGAGGAAAATCAAAGGATGAAACAAATACATTAACAGGGTCATCAGCCAAAATTAAATCAAGAATTTTGCCCATGTGATTCTGTAAGTGATTCATTTGTTGAAGCTCAAGAAAACTCATTGAGATGGTAAATTTCAGATGCTAAATTTGGTAAAGAGTTAGGAACTAGAGTATCATCTTCATAAATCCATTCCACCAAAATGACTGATAACACTCCTGGCTAGAGTTTGGTGGAAAATAAACATCCTGGTACTATATTAATTTTGCCCATTTTAATAAGAAACCAAACATCTTCAAACTGAAGATGAGTGGGAATTTTAACAGTGGATGCCTGGAACAAACAAAAAACGGTGATCAACACGCCACCGCCACGATGACAATCCAGTTCTTCATATTTCCGCTCTGTTCGAAAAATACATATTTATTAGTAATTGCAAGACAAAATGTTGAGAGAAATCTCATTAGACTTCGTGCGAAGTCCCCTGACATTTTCATAAAACATTGAAATTTTTTGGCTACCTTGGTTTTTTATTATTAGACCTCCAGTATTTGGTTAATATCCGTCATTTGACTGTGTTTGGTTTAATAAATTTATTAAGGATAACTGATTGGGCTTTGGCGGAGGACAAAATTTTCATCAGACTGGACACTGTCAGACATGTAGTTTTTAATGATAAAAGCTATTAATTCCTTTTTAGTTTCTAAGTTAAGATTTCCTCTCTGGTATGTACTAATAATTGGGGAAAAAGGTAGCATTTTTTGCAGTTAGATAGGATATCATGAATTTCTTCTGCTGATGTATGAATTTGTTTGGAACAGGTCTATTTGAATGATAACTGTAGTCTACAATAATTAGTTTAGTTCTCAATTTTAGGCTAATAAGAGATTAACATCCTCTTCCTTTATTTTAATTCCACATAACACATTTGAAGTTGGGACAAAAACTATGTCTTCCTTGCTAAAATTCTTGCATAGAAACTCTAACTAACTAAAACAAAATATATGTCATACAAAATAACACAAAATTTAAAACAGTTAATGGTTTACATTTAAGCACCTATAAACTAAGAGTGATTAACAATATACAATAATAAACATCTTGTTACATTTATAGACCCAATGTGTATGCCCGTGCAATGTGTGCACACATATGTACAGACACCCACACACATTATATGTCACAATGCTAGATACTCATTAACATCATAAATGCTTGTCCAACAACAAAATTATACAAAGTGTTCCTTCCATGACAAGCATTATGGCTGATTCCAGAAAGTTTGAAGTATATGTGTAATATTTTGAGTTCTGGTACTATAATTGTGAATCAGAGCTTCTTAGGAATTCAGCTTCATTTCATTTTATATACAAAATAGTTAGAAATATATACAGAAATGGAAGGGACAAAATAACCAAATGAATAAATGCTTGCCGACAGGGAACTCCTGATGGGAAACCCAACATGTATCTTATAATCCTTTCCTGCACAACGAACATCCTATTAAAATAAGCAGAGTTTCCCCAAAATATTAAGATATTCAATTGAACTAGACCATAATATGTTAGTTTTGAAACATTTATTGAGAGAGAAGCCCTTAAGAATCAAATTACAGAACTGGATTTGCTTAATTTGACTGCCAAGTTATTGATGTGATTCTCCCAAGTGATTTTCTGATCCAAGGTGATAAGCAAAAATTTTACATTTTCAATTTGATGGTCTGCTCGAATTAAGTAACTCTGATCATTAACTGCATTTTTTGGAAAAAAATTCATAAAGAAGGGAATTTAAAATCAACCCGGTGAGACTAGTGACACTAGTTGGCAAATTCAACCCTTGATTGATTTGCCCTATCAATAACAGCCCATACTTTCAGAAATCAAGAAATTAGTATCATCAGCATATATAGTTCCTGCATTTGGGAAGAGGCAAACACAAGGCATATAATTGACAAAAACAATAAATAATAGTGGTCCCAGAACTGAACCCTGTCGAACATCTGTTTGAACTTGTTTAAAATATGACCTGCATGATTCCATCATGACTTCTAAGTAACAAACAAATAAAGATTTTCCAGTAAGAGATTATGGTCCACAGTATCAAGCTTTGCTAAGATCAAAAAATAATGCCATTGAGTGGAATTTACTATTTAGGGATTCATAAACAAAATTACATTCAGTTCATTTGTCACTGTTAACGGAACTTGTTTTTCCTGAAACAATTTTGGAAAAATCCCAATAATTTAAATACATCTTTCTAAGAATTGCATTAATTGAGAATTAAATTCAAAAATCTTAGCAATTTGACACATTATGAAAATTAGTAGGATCTAGTGGAAACCTTATTTTTAAAAATTGGAATAGATTTGAAAATTTTTAGCCCATCCGGATAGCAGCCAATAGAAAAGAACTCACTAATTAAATATGCAAGTGAACCACAATTTCCTAAGTGATAGAACTCAGCACACTTCCACCTGTCTTTTAAAATACCTTTAGTAGGGCAGGATTTACTAATTTTATGCATTACGGTTAAAGATTGTCGCACTTTTAGTCTATTCAGAAGAGGAGTAAAAAATTGGATGTTTGAGCAGGAACGGGATATCTGAAGTGATCTTGTTAGTTTAAAATATGTAAGATGATTTTACATAAGTTTATGTTGGATTTTATAGATATTCAAAATACTGCCGTTATTGTACTTTGTAACACTTGTGTGAAAATTTATGTGTCTAGTTAATGATTTTCTTCATGTTTTTAGCCTTTTGAAGATTTGTGTCTGCGAGCCCATCATGCAATAATAACTTTTTTATATAGAGCGCATTTCAACTTCTACTCCTCAAACAAGAACTTACCAAGTTCTTCAGTAGGATTCTTTTAACGTGTATTTGCTAATTTTTTTTTAAAAGTAATAATACAATTAAAGTCAAAACAAGAATGTGGAGTAAAATGAGGAAAATTTATCAGATAAATCAGGGGTCAAAAAAAAATCTTGCCAACTCTCACTACCCAAAAGATTCTTAAAGGCTATTAAATTTGCATTGGACATTTTATTATGCACATACTCGATTTCAAAAAGTCTGAATTCGTCGGCGTGTCAGAACGTACTTTTACTACATTTTTACATTTCGGTCGCTATATCTTTCAGATAAACTTTTGAAACTTTGTACATTTTTAGAGCACACTTGGGACTCTCGAACAGTACCAAATGGATCTTCGTATCATTTTTGGTTTTTCGTCTATTATTGAAAAGAAAAATGTGTTTTTACAGTTTTTTTGAAATTCCGTGGAACAAGATAATTGTCAAAAAAATTGAAATACCGATTTCAAACTTTTTTAAGGCCTCATGAACCCAAACAGGCCACTTTAGATGTGTGCGTATAACTACTTGCGCAGTTCGATTTTCAGATAAAATGTATTTATTTATTTACTATTAAACAGACCTTAACAAGGAATTAACCTGGTCAAGACTAAAAAAAAAACAATAGTAATCACACTGTTCCAGATTTAAGTAGTATTTTATGTCATTAATAAATAAAAGGAACAATAATGTAATAAAAATTAAAGAATGGAAGGTAGAAAAATTTCAGATACTCGTGTCAAATCTCTATGGACCACTAAAAAAACATAAAATAAGACTTACTCAGGTTTAATGTTTAATGTTAAACTTCTGCAGTTCTTGAATATTTAATATGTGAGAGCATTTGTTACTGTTTTTGTTTATAATGTTGATTTAATATTAGTTTTTAACCTAAATTTCATATATTATTTTATTGATTTTTACTAGCAACTTTTTATTTATTTATTTGTGAAATCATTTTACAAATCTGATTTGAACCTTTAATTGTGCTTTTTTAAATTTATTTATTAGAGACAGTTTCCCTGATGCATAAAAAATATTCAACTCAAATTCATTCGACACCACTTGTAATGACTCACAGTTCCTATGATATAAACTTACCAATCCCATCCTTAGCATGAGCAAAAAAATGCAGTTCTTTAAAATATTGAAAAGTTACGCATGTTGTAATTCATAATTTAAGGTTCTCTGTTTAAAGAATATATTAAAAAATTCATAACTAAACCCTATTACCTGTACAAAGAGTACCTCTGTGAAAAATTAAATTTGTCCTGTTCTTTGCGTAAGAGTTTGTATTTTTGTAGCATTTATACATTGTTGTTCTAACTTGTTTTTGTATACATACAGTATTTTACTGTAATTTCATGTTTTTTATTGGATTAATTTTGTACTCATTAGTTTTATTCAAATTCATATACATTTATTAGTCTGTAAGGATCATAAATATGACATCAGACAGAAAATAAATAAATTGAAAAAATAATGAGGATACAAATTACAAAATAGAACATTAAAGTATATAAACCTGGACATAATTTAATTGGCATTGTTGATAAAAGCACATAAATAAAGAAGTTTAGCACAGCCTTATATAGAACAGAACATAGTGATATTTTTAATCTTCTTTATATGTTCTGGTATCCTATTAAAAATCGTGATGCAAGAGTAATGCGGTGATTTTCATAGTGAATAATTTTATGATTAGGTATTGTCAGGATAGCCGCATTTCTTGTTGAGTATGTATGGGTATTGTCAGGACAGCCGCATTTCTTGTTGAGTATGTATGATTATCCAGATTCTGCCTGAATTTGTTTATGTTTTTAAATACATAGATTGCACACTTTAATATGTATATTGAAGTCAGTTTCAAAATGTTGTGCTTTCTAAATGATTCTTTACTAAAATTCCATCTGCTTCAACCCAAACATCAACCTGTTTTTAAAAAAATGTTGGTTTTTAGTCAAATATATATTGTGACTCATGTAAAGCCATTAGGAGTTTATAACTCTGTAGGTAGTAACTAAATAATAAATCATTCTTTTCTGTGTGATAAGAACTCGCTTTATGTTCGTTGCCTGACTCCAGATCATTATGTTGTAATTTAAGAAGTGGTAAGCAAGAGCATAGTATGACACTTAGTAGTGTGTAAGGTGGACTTGTTTGCTTTAGTTTTAATATAGTGTAATATGCCCTGCTAAGTCTAATGCAGATATGATCAACCTGATTGTCCCAACCAGTTCTTTCTTCCATATATGTCCCTAAGAATTTTACAACTGGTGTACAGGAATGGTTTTGTACAAGAGTACTGTCACAGTCTTTTCCTGGTTCAATATCAGTCTATTTGATGAGCAACACTGGTTCATACTAATGCATACTGCTAATATTTTTTGAACAAGTTTCTCTTCATGCAATGCTGATACTCCAATGGACATATCATCTGCGAATTTTATTGTTATTCCCAGGATCAATAGGACATTGACAAAGAGTATGTTCACAAGCGGTGCCAAAACCCATCCCTGGGCTGCTCTTACAATAATTTTATGCTAGTCAGGTTGGAAGTTGTTAATTTGTATGAGAAGTTTTCTTTCAGCCAAAAACGACATTACCAATAATAGAGCATTTCCTCTAATCCCAAGTTGCTAAAGCTTGTGTTGGAAGAAGTAGAGGTTTAGAGTATCAAACGCTCTTGAGAGATCAAAAACGATACTGGCTAGCACATGGTCCGTCTCAAGCTTTCTATGTATGAAATCTGTCAGTTCTACAGCTGGTTTTTGCAAAGCATATTATATCTATTAACCCTTTCAGGACGGCACTTTTTAAACTGTACGAGCCCTCCCGCCGGCACATTTTGCAGTGGCTCAGCGCCTGATGACGGAAATATACGTCACTATAAAAAAAATTGATAAATAGCATAATATATGCCCATTTATTTTAATAAAACAGTGATTTGACACTTTTCTCGTGATGTTTTATTTGAATTTAACTTAATTTACCATGAAACAGCTGTCAAATCTTTGTTTTATTCGGATAAAGTTAAATATAGGAGACAACACAGCAACAATACTTTATTAAATCACAAAAATCAAAGAGGTACAAGCAAAATTTGTAACATACAATTCAAAAATAAAACTTAAAAACAAAACTCTAAACTCAAAAACAAAACTCTAAACTCAAAAACAAAACTATAAACTCAAAAACAAATCTTTAAACTCAAATTCGAATAAAAAAATATTTTAAGTAAGCGTTAAAAATCCGCCACATTGTGATAAATTCCAAAACAGGGCACTACACATAGCGCAACGTTGCATTCGCTACACATAAAGCTGCTCTCCTTTCTTTTCTTTGGGCCTGTCTTTGTTTGAGAACACACTCTGCATCTCCTAGTTCCACTTTTCTTTCCCTCTTTCCTTGGAACCATTTCCGGAAAATGCCGTCCTGTCAGTCTTGTATTTCCCCGATTTGGGATAAAATTATATGTTTCGCACCTCCTTGGATGAATATCTAAAAAAACTATATAAAGATTAACTGCCAAATTTAATAATATAAAATACCTTTCCAACAACTGCCGAATAACTTCTAAGTGAAACTTTGCAATTGGAACCTTTTCTGGATGTTGGGTCAAAAACATCTCGTGGGCGTTGAGTAAAGTAATATCTAATGAGTGCAAAAATACCTTTACGTACCACTTTATTGATTTACGGGTGCAGTCGATGCTGCTGATCATCATGTCTGACCTGTCCACTGCACCCATACTCTTATTATATTCGACAACACATAAAGGCTTTTTTATATTTTCCCTTGTAGTCCGGTTTATTTTTGGAAGGGTGACAATTTGATTTTCATGCATTGTTGTCAGCATTAGGACATCGCGACGGTCCTTCCATTTTAGCGCTAACATAGTTTCGTTGCTTCTCCATTCGATTTCCCCAGTTTTCAGTTTCCTCTCAAACAATGGCATTAGTTTTCGGTTTTGTCGTACCGTGCCGCAAGAGTTCGTTTGGTTTCCGAAAAGATACTTTGACAGAGAAGGGCTAGTATAAAAGTTGTCGGTAAACAACGAATGCCCTTTGTTTAAATATGGGCTTAATAGTTTAGCAACAATTTCTCCCGTTATACCCAAATTATGAGTCTCTTCAGCCTGTACATTTGTTGATTTACCCGCATATATGATAAAATCCAAAACGATGCCCGTTTCACAATCACAAAGAACATATAATTTTATCCCAAATCGGTGCCTTTTAGTTTTAATATATTGCTTAAACGACAATCTGCCTTTAAATAAGATCATACTCTCATCTATTACTAAGTTTTGGAAGGGATAGAAGTGGTCCTGAAAGTTTGCTTTTAATTTTTGCAATACCTGGTCAATTTTATACAGGCGATTATTCTGGGGCACCTCCTCGTTGTTGCAAAAGTGTAAATAACGTCGAATTGTAAAATATCTGTCTCTTGACATGTTTTGCCCAAAAATCGATGTATAAAGCAAGTTATCCTGTGACCAGTACTCCTTCATTTCAAGTTTTTTGACCCGTGATATCAACATGGTTAATGCAAAAAAAACATATTTCTGAAAGAGTAACATCTTTCCAGTTTTTAGCCTTCTCCTGGGCGGCATACCTGTTTGTTTCTATAACAATACTGATTACTATTTCTTCCGAGAACATACTAAGAAAGTAATCTAGTTTTTTTGAATCCGGAGCGAAGTTACCATTTTTCAAACCACTTATGTTTTGGTCAAACTCGTGTAGTTGAAGAACAAATTCATTATTGGTCCAACGAATTTCCTGTTCACTTTGCTGCAAAATTGCTTCTAAATCTTCTGGTTCCTCATTTACGGTAACTTGGTCAGGCTCATTATATTCGTCAATCGAAGATATTTCAGAACTAATACTTTCACTGTCTAAATCAGGTGAGTATTCGCTTTCGCTGTCTGGAAATGGCTCTTCCTCACTACTAAGGTAGAAACTATCCTCATCTACAGATCTCAAAATTTGCCTAATATCATGTTCGTTTAAGCCACAATGCCCGAAATCTTGTTTACGCTTTTGGCCGGGTGTTGGCCTTTGAGAAGGACCGGCACCCTCTTCCAGAGACATTTTAAACAGCACTAGCGAAGTAACGAACTCAAAACCGGTTGAGACCTCCGAATAAACAATATACTATGTTCAGTAAAAAAATTTATTAATCTCTCTCTCTCTTTTTCATGTATTAGCCATTCTTGCATCTTTTTTCTCTGATTTTACTACATTCTTATAATAAACGAACTATAGAACCAGCATCGCCTAACGTCGTAATTTTTCGACAGTGCCGAAATATTTCGTCGCCTGGCCATGCGGTGATCCCAAAGTTGTCGAAATATTGCGACGCTCGGCCGTGGTAAAATGTTACTTTCAGAATGTGTCGCAATTATAAGGCAATAGGCCAATGGATGCAATTAGTCGGTGACGAAATTTTCCGACAGGCCGGCCGGTGGGACATATGCAAATGACGTAATATTCCGTCAACAGTACTGAAAGGGTTAAGAAAACCTAGCAAACTATTGAACAATAAGTTTTCGAATTTTAGATAAAACATTGAAGATTTCCAAATAAATCCTTAACGTTTTGGCGGACAAGACAGGCTTTGACGTAAAAAGTCTGTCTTGTCTAGTAAATTCCTAATTTAATCTTTTAACATATTTCTTTATTTTTATATTCGGAAGACAATATTTCATGTTTCATCCTTTTTTATTATTATTAATTTATGGAATATTAATCAATAAGAGAAATACGATGTTGATGTAAACATCCAACGGCCCAAATATATATATTTTTCTTTCATTGAGGTTTCGATGTTATGTTACATATTGTGAAGTCAGATTGTATTTGCGGCACGTCCTAAATTACTTCCTATCATTGTGTCAGTTGGGCTTTATGGTTATATAGCTTATATTTTTTTATTAAGCCAATTCATAAGAAAAAAAATCATATTTTTTGTCTTTTTTCAAACAATTTTATTCACGACACTTTGCGTTTGTTGATATTTTTTCAAAAATCGATTGTATCATTCTGTCGATTGTATCGATGTCGCATTCGTGAACTGAATGACAGTGTCTTATGTAGTCCTTGTAAAATCCATCTACCCCTCGCGCGCAAAAAACTTTCTGGTCACTTTGTGGATAAACCAATTTCCGTCAGGGGCTTATAATACCATTAATTAATAATAGAGGTGGACTACTTTGGGAGAAGATTCCTGTTATCAGAGTAGCAAATTTCTCTGAAATGGTTTCACAGATTAAAATAATATTTTATATAGGGTAATAATTAAGCATAAGGGTTATGCAGTTTATATTTTTCAAAATTTAATAAGTTGTAAAGAATTTTTTAAAAATCTTTATCCAATATAAGAGAAAAAAATATGCTTTTGTTATAAAATTTGTTGTTTTTGAAAATTGATAGTTGAATGAAGTTTGGCAGTCACACAGGGTCATCTCCAATCAATGATCGATTAGACACAACCAAGCACTCTCGACTACTGCAAATGTATGCTTAAAAGGGTTGGCATACAGCACCGACTGCCACCTGTCATTTAATATTTGCCAATTTTGACATTGCCATCCAAAATTCAAAGCCAAAGTATAAAAAAATAATGAAAAAATCAGTTACAAACAGTGTACTATTTCATTTGTGACATTAGTCATATTCATACTTACAATATTTTAGATGTTATAGTCAGAAATATGCAATTGACAAATTCTTAAATATGATTGATTGTCAACTGTTGTTATGACAATAATCGAGCATTGACTAAAAACATCTTTCAAACCAGTCAGTGACACTTGGATGTGCTCGATTGCACATGATTGCATGCAACTGCTAATCACAATTAGCATTTTAAAACAATGTTGATATAACTTGCATTATTTTTAGTCAGTTGCAGACTATTGAAGACTCTTGTACACGATTACTCTGTGTGACTGCAGCCTTATGGGCGAAAAGTGATTCTTTAAACAATCAGTGGTATAGAAACAACTATTTAGAAAATTTGTAATTAAAAATATTGTATTTTCTACACCTTGTACTTTAAAGGCTAAGTAGAGCTGGTGTTAATATGATTTTTTTTCTACTTTATGAGAAGATCCTCTTCCTAAAGAAGGTTTTCAGTTAATTAAAATCACGTACGTATAGGCAAAAAATTAAGCAACATGCAAGATACTTGCACATCGTTTAAAATTATAAATATTTCAGTTTTGTTTATTGCAATTAATTTTCTGTTTCATTAGATACGTTTTATACATGTTGCTCCAACTTCAAGTGCTGCAGCTGCAGCTCCACAACCGAAAAAGGAAAAATCTCCAAGGACAAAAATATTCTCAATTTATCGTTGGAATCCAGACAAACCAGGCCAGAAACCATACATGAAAGAATACAAAGTTGACTTGAACCAGTGTGGGCCTATGGTACTAGATGCCCTTATTAAAATTAAAAATGAAGTTGACCCAACCTTGACTTTTAGAAGGTCTTGCCGTGAAGGTATTTGTGGTTCGTGTGCTATGAATATTGGAGGTATTAATACTTTGGCATGTATTAGGTAAATATAAATTCTTGTTAACAATATTTTCTATGTTTAGTAATGATATACAGATGCATTTAAAACTAATACTAAAAAATGAATGCGTAATTAAATTAGTACTATTGACACTAACCCGAAAAAAAATAAAGAAATTAACCAAAAGATTTTTTAAAAAGGGTGTCTAGGTACGCTAAGTAGCATGTTAGTTCTTGTGTTATGACTATGTGTATTGAGCCCAAGTTCAAGTTTCTGTCTCAGAATTTGTAGCTGATTATTGCCAAACAGCCTATGCAGAAAACAAGCAAAATGCAGTAATCTTCTATCCTCCATGTTGACCCGTTCAAGTTCTACAAGTTTGGGCCATAAATGAAATGTATACAGGCATTTTGAATTTTATACTTGCATGCAATATCTACACATACAAAATTGCAATAATTACAGTACAAGTGCTTTACAAAGAGGTTTTTTTAAATTCTCTTCCAATATATACCTACTTTCGTAAAGATTTCCCGAAGAGCAGTATGCCCTTTGAACTACCTGCGACCTGAAGCAGACATGAGCAAATAGCAAAACTCCCAGATCTTTATACTCTTTCACCACCCATCTCTATTTTGATGCAAGTATCTGCCCAACTAGAATTGGATCCAAGAAATATATGAACAGCAGATTTTGTAGGATTAAGTTTTAGCCCACTTTTTGGTTAAAGTATTCCTGAAGTAAGTGAAGACAATTATTTAGCTCCAAGGAGGCCTGAACTGTGACTTTGGAAAACTATTATATACCTGCGTGTCATCAGCATATTGATGCATATTACACTTTTTCATGCAATCCTGCACATCCATTGTAAAAACAACAAATAACAGTGGGTCCAGAATGGAGCCTTGAAGTACACCTTTATTTAGGAGCAAAACTGTGAATCCACCCCAGAAACTCTCACCTTTTGAGCTCGATTATTTAAATATCTTTCAAGAAATTTAACTACATTCTTTCAGAATCAATAATACCCCAGTTTATGGCCTGGTGTGTCAAAAGCCTTACTATAGTCCAACAAAACTAAGGCTGTTACCTCTCCTTTAGCATCTGTCGAGAACTTTTAAAAGAGCACTTGTGGTACCATATTATATATCTATGTTTTGAACTAAATTGCACTATATTTTAGTTTTTTTTTTTGATAAAATAGCAGATTTGTAACAAAGGAAGTTTCTGGTAAAACTAATATATAACTTTTTTCAATTCTTTGTTTTTTGCTTTTATTATTGTCATTATGTTATAGTTTGATAATTTTACTTTTTTAGTAGAATGGAATTTATTTTGTTGCGTCTTATTAGATTCGAGCAAACATTTTAACTGTTCATTCCTGTGGCACTTAATGTTTGTGCAAAAGTTCATTGGATGAGTAGTTATTTGATAGTGATTGCTTTAAACATTTTATTACTCTGATATATTGGATTCGCTTTGTGATGGAAAGTTTTGTGTCAGATGGAAATGTTCTTAACTGAGTTGCAGCACAATATAAGAAATTCGACTTTATTTCTTTCACAAAATAAAATAAATGTACAATTCTCCTTAAGCAGTTTTGTATTATCTTCAAGCTCCATTTCCTCTCTTCATGTATTTTTCTTTGCGACTTGATTGGGTTACTTTTTTTGCTCCCGTGATTGTTGACTCCGATCCCTATAATTTTTAATACATTTCAACTATTTTTGCTACACAGATTGTTGGTTCTTGGTGTTTAACGGCATTAGACGTTAAAAATAATAACTTATTCATTTATAAGCTGAAGATATTTTTAACAAATATGATTTATATTCAAAGTAAATTCATATATGGGTCCTTAAAAGATCTAGTGGTACATTGAACACATAAATAACTTGTACAATTATTCATAACAAGATAGGGGTACACATAACTTAAATGTATGTTACACAAAAAAGTGTCAAGTGTTGTTATTGTTTATAAATTGTTCAAAAAACTCTATTGTGAGGTCAGTGAATGAAAACATGCAGAGACTGCTGTGGTGATCAGGTATTCCAACAGCAATCCTCAGATACATTAAATAAATAATAAATATATTACATAATTTGTTTATAATTGCCTGTTAACATGAACACTGGTAGCTAATTCAAATAGTCTAAAGTAATATATAAATTGCACCTAGGTGACTTAACACCCGTATGTGCATGAAAACTAAATATTTATATACATTTGGATATGAAAGGTTACATATTTTACATAGTCAGTGTGCGAAGTATAAACACCTAATTAATAATAAAAACTAACAGAGTAACATAATTTTGTTCTAAAAGTTCATACAAAAAATACAACAAAAACAGAGCAATGCCTGAAATTTTGCCAATCACCTAGAATATGCCTATAGTTAAATTTATTTTACATTCTCATTATTTACAACTTCTTAATAGCTATCGATATGCTTAAGGTTAATATTATTGGATAAAAAATGAGGAAAATAAAAGTTACCCAAAACATACACATGTGTATCGTCAGTTTAAGAGCCTTTCATACTGTTGATATTTCTCATAAATAGTCTTTTTATTGAGTGTTTTAAAGCTTTTTAAATTAGTAGATTTTCTTGTATCTGCAGGAAGTAAATTATATACCTTTGGACCTATGTAATTTATATATCTTAGGATAAGATTATTGTTATTTAGAGGTAGTTGTATTTGTCTGTCATTTCTAGTATGTGTGTTGTACCTATGGTCGACAAAATTTTGCAGATTTGGGTGAACATAAATATAAGTCCAGACTGTTGCTATATACATTGATCTAATGTTACAAATATCTTCATTAAAAAGCAAATGTGTTGGATATAATCTATTTTTTCCATACATAATTTTAAATATATATTTTTGTGTTATATTTAATTTGTACAGGTTATTGTTATACAGACCACCCCAGACCAGGAAACCGTAACTTATAATTGATTGAACGAATGACTTTAGACCAAAACTAGGATTTTTTTATTAAGACATTTTTGTAACAAGTAGAATTTATGAACAAGTTTTCGTATTGTATTTGATATATAATCAATATCAGGTTGCCATTTAAGAAATTTGTCAATAATGACACCCAGATACTTTGTAGATGCAGTTTCCGCAATATGCTGATTATCTACAATAATGCTGTTATATTCTGTCCTGTTTGTATTAGTTAATGAAAAAGCTACATAATTAGTTTTAGTTACATTTAAGGACAGTTTTTTAGTCTGAAGCCAATTTTTTACTATTCTTAAGTTAATTATAGTTTTATTTTTTACACTCTTCCATGTGTCACTAGATATAACAATGGTTGCATCATCTGCATAAGATACAGTTAGGCCATCAATGTCTAATTTTAACAGTGAATTTAAATATATAATAAAAAGTATTGGTCCTAGGACTGTTCCTTGTGGGATGCCTATTTTTATTTTTTGTTTGTCACTTAGAATATTATTTAACCTAACGACTTGATTTCTTTCCGATAAATAACTTTTGAATACATCAAAGGCTACTCCTCTTATTCCATAGTTATGTAGAACATCAAGAAGTTCATTGTGAGGTACAGTATCGAACGCTTAGCTAAATCCAAAAACACAGCTATGCACTTCATATTTTTATTTAAATTATTCACAACTTCAGTCACTAACCTATGCATAGCATCCGATGTACTACACCCCTCTAGAAATCCAAGCTCCAGTTTTTAAAAAGTTAACCAGTCTATTTTTTGTACATTTTTCAAAAAGTTTTGCAAAATGACTAATAAGACTTATTGGTCGATAATTAGCTATAGAAGTTTTGGGTCCGGATTTATGAATAGTTGCTATAATTGAGGTTTTAAACTGAGATGGGACTATTCCCTTTTCAAAAATTAAATTAATTATTTGTAGTAGGGGTCAACAAGTTCAAGATGTTTTTGTTTTATAGTACTCGCTTTTTTCACATTTTTCGTAACAGGGTTCAGATATATAGAGTTAACTGTAGGAGGGTCCATACGAAATTCTATTTGTGGTGGAGGGATAGCCTTTTCCATGTTAATTCCTACATTTATGTAGTAGTCATTACAGAAATTAGCCATTTTAAATGAGTTTTTAAAATTTATATTATTATTACTTATATTTATGTAGTTATTAGAACTTTTATTTTTTTCATATGTTGCGTCTTTAGTCATTTCATAGAGCTTTTTTAAATTATTTTGATTTTGATAAATTTGTGCTTTGTAGTAATCATTTTTTTGTTTAACAGTTAAATTATTTACTAAATTACGATACTTTATATATTCCTGTGTTAATTGGGGGTTTTGATTATACAGAAGTTTTTTTTTTCATCTTATCCCTATTTTTTATTGATGTTATGATACCATTACTAATCCAGCTTTTGATCTTTTTGCTTTCTTTAACCCTAACAGTATAAGTGTCTGTCGCAGTCGATATGATTTCTGTACAAGTTCTCAGAAAAGTATTAGATGCTGTTTCAGGGTTTTTATCATTTATTACAACTGACCAATCATATTTTCCTAATAGTTCTTTAAATTTGACAATGTTTAATTTGGATTTGCTCACATTTGTACCATCCTTCACTGTGCTGCGTCGTAAACAATTTTTTTGATTAACTAAAACCACTACTGGACTGTGGTCTGTTATTTCTTCATCCGCCCCAAAAGAGTTGAAATATATTTTACTAGACTTAAGTTTTTGATTAATAAAAATATGATCTAGGCATGTTTCAGAAACAGGTATTTTAACAGAATTTACATACGACTGAAAGCCAAAAGCACTCCTTAGAGCGAGATAATTTGCTACTGATTGTCTTTTTTGTTCAAAATGTTTATGTTAATATCCCCTATAAATATTTCAATATTGTTTTCAGTCAAGGTTTCTAAGTAAGTATGTAGGTCAGTATTAAAATCTGCTTTGGGTATTGGTGGAGGTTTATACATGGCTGTTAATCCAAACATTATATTATTTAGTTTGAAGTCTAATCGACTAAGAGTGGCACTCAAATTAGTTGATTGAGTAAAGGTGAAATTAACATTAATGTATTTTTTAACTAAAATAATGACACCATCATTTTTATTATAATTAGCTTCGTTATACAAAATTTGATAGTCAGGTATGTTATAATTTTTTATGCTATCAATTTGAAAGGTCTCACTGAGTACAATGATATCCATATAATGTAATTTATATGTTTCCAAAAAACTTAATAAGTTGTCTTTATTTCTGTTTAAACTTCTTATATTAAAATGTAAACTCTCCAAAGTCTTAAGGTCAATTTTTTGTCCATGTGCAACATTTTCTTGATTTATGTGTTCTAGTTTGTCATCTTGTATATTGATCACCAAATTTATAAGTTGTAGGCGGTTTTAGTCTTTAATAGGCCTATATGGTATCTTTGGGAAGGACAGTCCGAGTCTAATGCCGAGTGGTCTATGTGATGCTGCAAATTGTACTTTTATTGACCGTACTACAATTTACGCACATTTTCGTTTTATTTTTACATTCTTGGGTACTATGATCACTTGCACAAATCACACACACTGGTTCCTTAGTGCACTTGTTACCTTTATGGTAACTAAATTATAGCATCTAGACACAGTTAAATTGTCATACACAGGTAAACTTTGCCGTCCCATGAATATCCTTCCATTGTCCATCATCTTGATGTAAAGACTTCCTGAACATTCTGCAAAAATGATTGAGGTATTCAGTTTATTTTTGTTTTGTCGAATATGTGTAACTTTGAAATGTTCATTTGTGCTAATCCATTTGTTCTGTTTTTGGTTCAATTTTTATTTTTGGTGCTATTTTTTTTGGTTTCTGCAATTCATACTTTCCCTTCAGTTTTGTTTCTGCTTCTTGAATAAGTAGTTTCATTTCTTGTTCTATATCACACTTTATCACTATATTTCCATGCTGGGTTTCTTTCATGTTTCTAATACCTACATTTAGGTCTGTGGGATTTATAGACGTCTGAATTCTTTTTTACTCTTCTGTACATTTTGTGTAATTTTTGGCTTAATTACAATAGTAGGTAAGTTTGTTTTAATATCGGCTTTGTTGTTTGGAGCTTTCTGAGTAATATTTGCATATGTTTCCTTTTGCAGAGATTTTTCTATAACATCCAATTCATTTCTCATTTGTTCTAAAAGTTTATCATGAACGGCATCCTCGCTAGAAGCATCTTGCAATTCTCACGTATCAACAGCAATAGCCTTTTCTGTAGTGGCATGTATTTAGCTTCAGAAGGTGTAATATTTGCACATTTCATATGAATTTTCTTAAAAAAAGAATCACACTTGTAATATTCTTCAGAACAAGTTTGTTTACATTTTACACACATGTTATTGTTGACATTGAGTTCATTGCCCTCCATGGCAGGTTGTTTATATTTTTGGTTGTTTATTATATACAGATTCCAAGCATAGCAAAAAATAAGGGAAAAAAAACGGATCGATCGTCAAGCCGGAATTTACCTTCGAACTGGTTTTTTTCCTTTTTACTTTCTTTGTTATCACTATTGTTTAAAAGATTTTTCAGTTTTTACGAACATTCACGTAACTTTTGAATTTGAGAAATAGCTAGTTATATAATCACTTAAGCCATTACTATGCGAAAAATCTCGATTTTTAGAAGGCTTTATCCTCCAAAATTTCACGATTTATTCGGGATTACCTTGCGCACACTGTTCACTTGTTGTAAAGCCTGTCGTTTATTGATTGACATTGTACAAAAACTTTTAACTAGCCAGACAAGCAGGTCAAACTTGTCAAGTTTATATTATCGGAATGTCAGGGGCTTGAATACAAAAGCTGAAAACTTTTACTTGGGGCTGTCAGAAAATGAATGAGATATTGTGTGCCTGATTTAACCAAAGAAGTGACAGACTCAGAGTTATTTTTTGATGACTATGTAGTGTATCATAGTGAAAGGCTGCATTCGAGAGGAGGTAAGAACCTTTAAGTTTAAATCTAACTTTAGTAAAAAATGAAAAAAATCTGGCCATGTTGCCTATTTGCAAACACTTAAGAAAGCAGACTGATCAGATGTTCAAGGGTGCATATGAAGTATATATTTTTAAGATGCAAGGAAGTATAAGACATGATCCCAGGGCTTTTTGGAAATCTGCAATTCCAATTATGTAATGGGATTGTGATTAGTTCTATGGATATTGTATGTCGAGGATTTTCCCATATATTCTGACTCCCACCTAGAGAGTTTAATATTCAAAATAGAAGAAAATGTTGAATATAAAAGTTATTTGATTTTACCTGGACCATCAGAAATATAGTTGAAAAGCAAAAAATTGATTACTGACTTTGTTATTTTAAATGGAATGGTACAGGTTTGGTACCTTTATCTTTAAAGACAACCAAGAAATTTGACAAAAGTTCTTCCATAAGACACAATTCGTTAGAGAGAGAGCTTTCCCTTCCAAACAATCAATATGGTTAATAGTATGGTTTTTGTCAATTTTCTTGATTGGCTTTAAAGATAAAGGTATCAAACATGGTATTTATATATAAGATGCGCATTTTATGAAAGCTTCAACCTAAAATGTTAGAGGGTGAAGCAGTGCACTGGCAACATCATTAGAAATTATTTTTAACCTCTCACTTAGGGGGGTGTTTCCAGAGTACTGGAAAGACAGTAAGGTCTTTATGTGTCTGGTGTTTTAGAAGGGAGATAGGGAAGGGATAGAAAACTGCAGGCCTGTATCATTGATATGAGGTTTTTCTAAGTTCTTTGATCCATTTCATTGACCCATTGCTTACCCTACAGCAACATGCCCTTGTGAGAGGCCGGTAAAGGTCGGGTTGGTGGTGTATATTGATTTCTCAAAGGTATTTGGTTAAATAGGTCTATTACTATAATGTACTCAATTTTTTCAATACAGTAGTTTTAAATTCCCACTCTTCGGTGCTTCTTCAGGTGCACTTCGGGGCTCCCATCTGGGACCTTTGTTATTTTTGATCAGTGACCACTGATGTCAATTATTAAATAGTTCAGTTCAAGTTCTGCTTGCCTATAAAAAGCCTTAAGAACTCTCTAAATATATATGTGTATATATATATATATATATATATATATATATATATATATATATATATATATATATATATATATATATATATATATATATATATATATATATATATATATATATATATATATATATATATATATATATATATATATATATATATATATATATATATATATATATATATATATATATATATATATATATATATATATATATATATATATATATATATATATATATATATATATATATATATATATATATATATATATATATATATATATATATATATATATATATATATATATATATATATATATATATATATATATATATATATATATATATATATATATATATATATATATATATATATATATATATATATATATATATATATATATATATATATATATATATATATATATATATATATATATATATATATATATATATATATATATATATATATATATATATATATATATATATATATATATATATATATATATATATATATATATATATACATATATATATATATATATATATATATATATATATATATATATATATATATATATATATGTATATATATATACACATATATATATATATATATATATATATATATATATATATATATATATATATATATATATATATATATATATATATATATATATATATATATATATATATATATATATATATATATATATATATATATATATATATATATATATATATATATATATATATATATATATATATATATATATATATATATATATATATATATATATATATATATATATATATATATATATATATATATATATATATATATATATATATATATATATATATATATATATATATATATATATATATATATATATATATATATATATATATATATATATATATATATATATATATATATATATATATATATATATATATATATATATATATATATATATATATATATATATATATATATATATATATATATATATATATATATATATATATATATATATATATATATATATATATATATATATATATATATATATATATATATATATATATATATATATATATATATATATATATATATATATATATATATATATATATATATATATATATATATATATATATATATATATATATATATATATATATATATATATATATATACATATATATATATATATATATATATATATATATACAGATTTATATATATGTTATCTCACTATTTGAAAAATTCACTTTTTAAAAAAACACTTTTTGTTAAAATAAAATAAAACAATATGTTCACAACTTTGGAAATCAAATGGACATTAATTATTGTTACAACTTAAAAGAATAATATTATACTGTTACTTAATAAAATCTACATAGTTTATTTATATTAAAAATCTTGCTGAGGTACGTGGGAAACCGGCAAGCATCCGCTGGCTTCCTGCTGACGGTGTTCGAGCGTACTGTCGCAATTCTTGGAAACTGCTGATGTTGGTTTCTGTGAATGACGCAACTGTGTGATAATATGTGGCGACATTCTGGAGGCACGTGGAAGGTCATGGGAAACGGATATAACAGCTCCCCCTTTTAGTGAAAAGTTGGTGCTTTGCAGCAACTTTTAGGACTGAAGTTCAAATGCTTCTTCCTCTTCTTGTGTATTTTCTGGATGGATGCTAGTTCGCCTTTTTGGTATTAGTCTTCTCAACTGGTATGGGGCAAAGCGCTTCGGACTAGGCTTGGGAGGTGATGGAGGATCCTGACTGCCAGTTATGGACAGTTTCAGTGGCTTCTTACGTCTACACTTACAGAGGATGTAGAGGATTGCCATTCCAACGACCATTGATATTGTGAGTATCGTAAACCAATGGATATGTTTGGTTATGAAGGGTTCTTTCATCAACTTGTCTAGCTCTTCTGAATATTGGTCTAGGCGGTGTTGAGCAACGTTCAGGTCATCGGCATTGATGTTGCTGAGCTTCAAGGGTTTGAGCTTTGGGATTTGAGACTGTTCTGGGAACTGTTTGCAGCATTCGAAAGGAATCTGAACAGGATGGCTTTTATAGGTTACATTTTTATATTCCTCCACAAGGTACTTGGAATGAATTCTTGTGCTTCCAATAAAAGCGTTACAGTTTGGTTGTAACTTAAGAAGGGAGTTCGTCTTCAGGATCTGGGTTTCTATATTCCTGGTTCCACATTTTACGGTTACAGGAAGTGGTTCGGAAACTGAGATAAGCCAGTAGTTCGTGGAGATCTCTTGGACGTGGTAATCGGTGACTAGCAATATCGATGTTTGACAGGTTTTCGGTAGTATGTTCTGCTGCCTGAGTAGCTGTGCTTCGCAGATAGCATCGCTGTCGATTGGATATTGCAGAAGGTCTGAACAGATCTTAGTGTGCGTCTCGAGTGGCTTGCAGCTGGAGATGTCTTGTGGTAGTACATATAGTAAGGCGTCGTCATCTCGCGCAATGTATTTTTTTGTTGTTGGTATTATGTGAAAAAGACCTGTTCGATTGTCCATAATAGGAATAGGAAAAATTCGATACAAAGTGTATGATTCTGGTTCAGTTAGAGGAATTTTAAGAACGAACACAATCCTATTATCGGACTGGTATGATTCTAATTCAATTAAGTCAATATAATTGGCAATATTTGATGAATATATAGGGAGAGGAAGATTATTTTTTGATAGAGAACGCGATATCTCTTGGAGAGAAGTGATCAAATCTCCTGGAGTTATTATAGAACTATGAAGAATTTTCAAACGAGCGAATGTGATGGCATTTATAATATCGTTTAAAGAATCTTCTAGAAAAACATAACTTTCCATTAAAGCTTCGCAAAGATTTAGAGTTTTAATTTGCCCTTCGTAAAACGCTAAGTCATCAGATATGTTCATGATAGCGCTCTGTATAATATCTATGTCTTGGTTGAAGGTTTCTTCATCAATTTGAATCTTTTGAATGGTGGAATTGAAGTTTTTAATTACAGATGAAGTTACCGATATTTGACTTTTAAGTAAGCTTTCAAGTTCGCGTTCATCTTGCGTGATTTTGTTTATACATGCATTGTAATATTCGCCATCGGCTGAATCTAAATTGCCTGTGATAGATTTAAAAATACTACCAATGCCGTTTATTAATCCGCGTTTGTTCCTATAAGATAACTTTTTTGTATCTGCCATGATTTCTCTATATTTTTGATTAACTGCGTTTGAAATTTGGGTTAATAAGCTTAAATGTGTTTTAATTTCTATTTTAAAAGATACAGTTCTAGGGGATGGGTCATTCAACATGTCACTGAGTGTAGTAAGTAATTTGTCGTTGTTTTGTATAGTTTCTTTAAGGGGTTGTAAATCTTTGTATACGAGTAACGTCCACTTATCGTTAGTAATTTTGACAAAATTTTCCTCATGGTAAAATAGTCCAACGGTATTGTTGATTGGTGTGAAGAAGTATTGGGAGAAGACGGCTGGAATAAGCCAAAGGAGTCTGAAAAAAAAAATAGACTAGTCATAGTATGTCTTTAGCCTATCAAAATTTATTTTGGAAATTTGGTTTGTAGAAAGGTTTTTAAGTTTAGCTGAAGTTTGGTAAAGTTCGATAATTTGAAAGGGGCCATTGAATTTATTTTCACTTTTGTCTTTAATTTGCGATTCTTTGACATATACTTTGTCACCAACTTTATAATCGGGTTGTTTATCGGAGACTGATTTGTCGAATCTGATTTTTGATTTTTCCTTTTGGGCGTTTGTTCTAGCTCGTGCGATTTTGTAATATGTTTCCATTTTATTATTTAGATTTCGGATGTATTTGGAGATAAGTTGTTCTTGATTATATAAGGTTTCTGGGGGTCGGCTAGACGTATGGCCGAATATCAGCTCATAAGGGGTGAATCCATGAGTTTTGTTTTTTGTGTTATTATAACAGATGACTGAATAGGGGAGGATATTGAATGGGTGTTCCTCGGGATGTTCTGCTGTGTGAACCCTAATCATTTCGGTTAAAGTGGCGTGGAATCTTTCGAGCGATCCATTTGATTGCGGATGGCTAACACTTGAAAAGGTTAACTTGACGTCATAGAGTGTGCACAGGTCTTTCATTAATGTGTTATCAAACTCACGGCCATGGTCACAGTGGATCCGTAGGGGAGTTCCATAATGTTGAAAGAATAGCAGGAGTGTATTGACAATCGTTGAGGCTTTTTTATCCGATGTTGGGTACACCTGTGTGAACTTGGTTAGCTCATCTCGGATCGTAAGGGCATAGTTACGAGTTGGATACTCGAAGATGTCAATATTGATTCTTTCGAATGCAGTTTTTGGAGTTTCTGTTATGACTAGGGGCGTACTAAGATTTTTCCTACAGATTTTAACTTTTTGGCAGATTTCACAGCTTCGAATGAGTTTTTCGACATCTTTAGTTAGTCCGGTCCAATTGTATTTTTGTCGAATGCGTTTGACAGTTTCATTAATACCGCGATGAAGATTCTTTTTGCCAGTATGGTGTTGATCTAAAATTGTGGGTATTTCATCCGGGTCTGGGGTTCTTACGAGGTTATGGCATATTTTTAAGTTAATATCTTTATCAGAGAAAATGAATGAAAATATTTCGAGGATGGGAAGTTGTAAATTATTTTCGATACAATAGGTTTTAGAAAGATCGAATTTATCTTGACATTTATAGATAATATAGAAAAGCTGCTGGACTACGGTATCAGTATTATACGACAAGGGTATTATGAAATATTTGCGGTCCTTTACACTCTTACTAGACAGGGTGTTTACCGTAAGCGGGGCAAAATCATAGTTTTCCTCAAATAGGTCCTCTATAATTTTAAAATGAAAATCTTCCATTTTAGTTTGCCAAAAGAAAGTGACAATATTTTTGTTTGATTTGTCCAAAAATTGATCAAAATTTCGATTTTGGAATAATCGATGATCGATTTTGTCTTGTATAAATTAACAAATCTATTGTATTCGTCGGTTATTTCATTATCGTCTAGATCGTTTTCGGTTATTATTTCTGAAAATGAATTTTGTTTGCTGGTCGAGGGTCTGTTATTAAAGTCGTCTTCATTTGAGGCGTAAATAGCGATGGTTGATTGAAAATCTGAGCAATTTTTAAAATGGTTAATTTTAATACGTGATAAGGCGTCTGCGTTTTTGTTTATTCGGCCGGGTTTATATTCAATCTTGTAATCATATTCCTCGAGTTTAAGGCGCCAGCGAGCTAGGCGACTGCCGGGGTCCTTAATTGAAAATAGCCAAGTCAAAGGGCGATGATCTGTTACCAAAACAAATTTTCGACCAAAAAGATATGGTCTGAAGTGTTTGACAGCCCATACAATGGCTAATAATTCTCTTTCTATGGTAGAATACTTTGTTTCAGCACTACACAGAGTTCGAGATGCATATGCTATCGGAAGATCTTTTCCGATGGGACCTTGAGATAAGACGGCTCCAATAGCGAATGCGCTAGCGTCTGTGGTTAGCAAGAAAGTTTCTTCGAAATTGGGGTAAATTAAGATTGGGTCCGATGTAAGTGCCTTTTTCAGGTCAGAAAATGAGGTTTTGCATTCCGCGTCGAATGTGAATGGGACGTCCTTTTGTAATAACTTGGTCAGGGGTTTTGATATTTTGGCAAAATTTGGGATGAAGCGTCTGTAATATCCAGCAAGACCTAAGAATGACTTTATTTCTTTAGGATTTGTTGGCATAGGAAATTTCTGAATGCATTCAACTTTGCTTGGATTAGGTTTTACTCCACTTTGGGTAATAAGGTGTCCTAGATAAGCAACTTCCTTTCGAAGGAATTCGCATTTATCAGGTTGGATCTTTAAGTTGGCTTTGCGGAGACGCTTGAAGACTTCTGTTAGTCTTGAAATATGTTCATGTATTGTTGGAGAGTACACGATGATGTCATCCATATACACTAAGCAACGTTCATTTTGAATACCGAGAAGGATGTTGTCCATGACTCTTTGGAATGTGGACGGGGCATTCTTTAAACCGAATGGCATACGGACGAATTCGTAATGGCCATTTTCAACAGAGAAGGCAGTTTTCTCGATGTCTTTTGGATTGATCTCGATCTGGTGGAAACCAGAAGCCAAGTCGAGGGTTGTGAAATATTGACATTTCCCTAATTGATCGAGAAGGTCGGAAATGTTCGGAAGAGGATATTTATCAGCTATAGAAAGCTCGTTCAGCTTGCGGTAGTCTATAACTACACGCCATTTGGGTTTTCCGGAGGCATCCAATTTTTTGGGAACAACCCAAACCGGGGAGGACCATGGAGAGATGGACTGGCGAATAATTCCTTGCTCTAACATTTTATTTACCTGGCTTTTTACCTCTTCTTTATGAATGTGAGGATATCTATATGATTTGGTAAATACGGGCCTTGAATTATTAGTATCTATAGAATGTTTGATCTCGTTGGTAAAAGATAAATTATCGCCTTCTAAATAAAAGATATCGGAAAATTCGAGACATAGGTTAGTTATTAAATCGTTTTCTTCGTTGTTTAAATGTTCGGTGCGTAACTGGTCTTTAATAATTGAGCGCCTATCTAAAACTGCGTTTTGTATAGGGTAGGTATTTAAGTTAAAAATTGTTTCAGTATCAATTCCAGGGTCAAAAGGTTCGATATTTAAATTTGAAAAGTCGATTGTTTTTTCTATAGCATTTGAGTTAATTATAGATGTAAAAAATTCACCGCGTTCATTAACCTTAACCAGGGCATTTGGCAATCTAACATTTTCTTTGACATATGCGTGAAGTATAGCATCCGTATTAAATAGTTCGCACTTGAGTTTGAAAATTTTTTCAGTTCTAGCCTCTATAGAAATTTTATTACGGTTTTTAATGCATTCTTGTACATCTGATATGGCTGTAGTTGTGGTTACTTTGTGAAGGGGCATAGTTTTATTTTTTTTTTTTTAAAATTTGTAATAAGTTGTTTTGATTTCAGATCTACAATACATTCATAATGTTCCAAGAAATCCAATCCTAATATACCGTCGAAATCTATATCTAAATTGCAAATATACACTTTGTGTGGATCACCAATAGTAAAAGGTATGAGTGTAGATTGAGATATTGAAAGTTTTTCATCGGTAATTCCCTGAATAGTGACATTTTCGGGAAATCGTGTAGGAAATTTTTGTACGGTGTTTTCCTTAAATATAGAAATGCCTGCACCGGTATCAATGAGAAGTTTGAATTGTTTTGATGCGTCATCGATATAATATAGATTCTTGGAATTTACAGTAAGAAGAGGACTTAAAGAAACGCTTGTTCCGGGAAATTGAGATTTGGATCCATATTCTCTAGATTTAGTGTTTCTATTCTCGATTGGATCTCGGTCATTGGGTTCTGGGGTGAATTGTCTGGAGGGTCGGTATTCGTAAGGGGTGTAAGAAAATCCTGGTAATTACTAGTGTCATTTGAATAGTTTATATCTTGATAAGATTCTTCCTCTGGTTGGAAAAAATCGTAAAAACCGGGATTGCCGTTTTCGGCGGTGTACTGATCGTATTCGGGCAAATAATTCTCTGAGGAGCATTCTTGTCTTGTATTAACATGATGCGTCTTAGCTGGTTGAAAATTGGGATTTCTTTGAATTATTGATGGCCTAAATTGTGCTTGGTTTGTATTTTGGCTAGGATTATTTGGTCTATTTTGTTGCGAAAAATTTGGTTGATATTGTGATCTTTGAGAATTCGAGTTTATTGCGGGTCTTTGAAAATTAGAATTTGTTATGGGTCGTTGGAAATTATTATTTTGGGGAAAATTAGAAGAAAGTTGCCTGCACTGAGATATTGTATGACCAATTCTGTTACAATTGGAACACTTTAATTGTTGTGGCTGGTGTGGTCTAGGTAACTGAGGACTGGGTTTCGGAATAGTTGGTTTATTAACTTTTTGATTTTCGAAATACGAAAGCTGAAGTTCTCTCCGAATTCTTGATTGTGCTTCTAAAAGTGACGTTGGATTACTAGCACGGATAAGTTGTCCTAGGCGTGGCTCTAGACCGGTAAGAAGTGTATTAAGAGTCATAGTTTCAATTAACATGGTCTGAGCATCTTTTTGTTCTTTTGAATGTAGGAGTGGGGACTTTTGTATGCTGGCATGCATTTTAGCGTTCAGGACCTGAAGTCGATTAAAGAATGTAAGGGGCGACTCATTAGGAAGTTGTCTTAATCGCTGCAGATCGTGTATAAGGGAAGTAAGATCCCTTGAATCACCGAAGTGTAAATTTAACAATTGTTTAATTTCAAGGTATGAACTTGGATTCCTTGAACTAATTAATTGAGCTGCTCTACCACGGAGCTTGTTTTTTATGTGAATAACTAAAAACACTTTTTGTTGCGTTGTTGCCATGTCGTATGCACAATCGCATGCGGTTAT